>UFQX01000549.1:100864-150052 GCA_900497675.1 Arapaima gigas | reverse complement strand
GGGGGGGGGGGGGGGGGCACAACATTACTGCGGTTACATGTACAGCCAGTTCATCTCATCCGATCTCATGATCTTACTACATAAAGTACTACAAACAGAACATTTCTGGGGGAAAAAAAGGAAAATGAATTTGGTTTCATCTTCTAGTCCCTGTCGACTGCTGGTCTGGATACTTTTTTTTTCTCTCTCTAAGGGGAGGTAAAACAAGCTCTGCAGACTGGCTCCATTGCCTTCAAGAGCACTGAGAGGTTATTAATGCTTATGAACAACTTAGCAAATCCACTGAAGAATCACTCCTCCTATAATCCCCTAATTTCTGCCCCCTGCAGACTCGGTATCGGTATGTGAATTGGACAAAAATGATGTGGGATGAGGCGGGGAGAAAGAAGCAGGGTGAAGGAGATGTACGATGGCAGTTGCAGCCAACACTGAGCTCCAGAAGCAGGCTAACAGAGAGAAGAACAACGGATGGGTGGATGGGTGAGAGAGGCTTTGGCCAGTATGTTGGTCACACAGGCTCCCTTTGAAGGGAGGGCAGGGGTGAGGACTCAATTTGGCAGGAATGCCAGCGTGAGAGACAGAGTGACAGGGCTGCGGTGACGTGAAAACTAAGACAAAAAATGGAAAATAACTGATAGATTCAACTGCTAGGAAAAGAAAGTGAAAAGAAAATCCAAATGAGGTGTTTTTGCAGTGCTGTTTATCTCAGTTCACAAACGCTGTAAATGTGAGGTAGAAATTCAAATGGTCTAGTTAATATGAGGCGGAAGTGAACTCACAAACTGCTGGTATGGGTTGTGGCCGTTCTTTCTACAAGGGGTTTCGGTGCTTTTCTCGGGGCCTTTAATAATGTTCTCCAGGTCCTGGGCATGTTGTACAACAAGGGAGGCCATTTCCTGGAAGGTGAACAAACATACAACCAGGACCATCCATGACCTCTGCTGTCACAATGGTGAAAAAAAACAAGGTTTAATCCTGGATAAAACTTAAATATTTGACTCTATGCAAGTTTCCAACACGGAAACATTTGACAGTTGGGTAGAAACTGCAAGGTCATCATTATTTATACTACTTATCTTATAGATCCAACTAAGACAAATGTGTGACTCCATGATTTTGCTAGAGATACATTTGGTTTTTAACCGCTGCATGACCTCTGACTTGAGGCCTCAGTGGCCACCGAATCTGTACTCGGGCCTCGTGCTTTGGTCACTGTCTAACCTGAACGTGGTACAGGTAGCAGCAGATGTTCTTCACCAGCTGCCGCACACACTTCTCAAGGCTCCGGAACCGTTTCTCCTCCTTATCGAAAACTTCATCTTTGACCTGGAAGAAGGAGGTTAATATTCAACCACCTCTTACTTCTCAGAAGTGATTCACTCCACCTGGGGCAAACACAGAACCTTCTGGTCGCCCAGGTTTCTGTTCTTCTCGTGATAAAGAGATCGGTCAAATTTTAACCTTTTCAAACTCAGCTGGGTGTCTGGCGGTCGGACTGCCTTACGAAATCATGCAAATGCCAGCACGTCACTTTAGGATCTAAAATGTTGAAAAACTCGTGAAATGCTGGCACAGAACCAGACCTCGGTTTCCGAGATGCCTTTCGTACAGCGCACCTCCCCAACAAACAGCAGTTGTGATTGATGGAAGGGTGCCGCCAACAGAACGTGACACACCTGTGGCTCCGCCCCTGTGAGGATCTTCAGGTAGCTAGTGAAGCGGTCAGACTTCTTCCTGATGGAGTGGATGTTGAGCCTGTTGAGCCGGCCAATCAGGGTGCCTTCATCGTCCGGCCGCTTGTACTTCAACACTGGGAAACCAGAACAAGGATCTGGGCATCAGCGAGGCTGCTAACATAGCTAGCATTGTTTGTTTTGACAGCATCCTGGCCACAGCGCAGAACGGGGGAGGGAAATGGATCAATTTTGCCTGAAAGCATATAAAGGGAACATTTCTTTTTTCTATTTCCACAGTGCAGAAGAACAGTCCCTACCCGGTTTAACAACAATTCTGGCGCTCTGAATGAAAGAAAAAACAATTACGACCGGGCCGGGCGGAGCCTTTCTACCCACCGATGTCTTTCCTCCTCTTGCACTCGTTGATGTTGATGTTGACGATCTTGACAGCGGCCAGCGCCTCCTCCAGGACCTGGTGGTCGCGGTGGTCTTCAGGGGTGGCCTGCCACAGCTCACCCAGCAGCAGCGGGTACTTCATCACCCTCTGCACAGGCTTGATGAGCAGCGAGCCCATGTCCAGCAGGTTAGGTTTTCCTCTGCACATTCACCAAGACAGGTCAATGCAGATATGCCACACCTCCACATCCCGTCCGCATCCCACAAACGGCCGTTTTTCGGAATTACCGAAACGTGGTGTCGAATTAACATGGAAGAGTGTGTGCGCTTCAATACCCAGAACAGGACACAATGTACTTACTCAGTGTCATATATTTGCCTGTGGAAACAAGAAAAATTGACTAATTAATACATTTTCAAAATGGAAATATATTTGGAAATACAGTCCTGTGCAAAAGTGTTAGGCATGCAACTTGAATGTGTGTTGAGAAGTACAGGTAGATTCCTGTCTACCATCAGGGAGGTTTCTGGTTGGTCCCAAATACATTCTGCAGCCTGAGAATGACCTCAAACACCCAACCTGTCATGCACATCTATTTTATGCACAGCTGTTTTAAAGGCAAAGGGTGGTCCCACCAAATATTGATCTGATGGAGGTTTTTTTGTCTCCTGCACTTTTTAGAAGGTTTATTGATTAATAAGTATTCGTGGCGTTATTTCTGGAACCATCCTCACTTTATAGCATTTTTCCCACAGGTGCCTAAGACTTTTGCACAGTATTGTATATTCAATACAAAGTATGCTCAGATGACACTGCTGGTTCACCTCAAAATACCTTTATGTACCATACAGGTAAACCCTGTTTTACGCACTTTATCCATTCCAGGAAACGCTGCATAAATTCAAGCTGCATTATATCAGGATCCTGTTTTGCATTTTTCTGAAAGGGGAAAATACTAATGTGTTCCCAGCCTATTCAGAAATTTCAAGCCAACTTTACCAAATACAACTAAAATGCGGTGAAACACCTTGTGGTGTGGTGGGGCACCGATATCTCTGTACACAGCAGGGGAATTGAAGGGGTCCAAAGGTGCGAGTGAGAGATGGAGGTAGACGTCACATTCCAGAGTTGTTTGTTAGATAATGATTTTATGTTGAAAATAAGAGAAGGCAATTTAAAATAAACAAATCGGGGAGAGTCAATTTAATGGACTGTTACTGTGCTCATGAGCAAAAAGAAGATCAGTTGATCTTCAGAGTCGCGGTGGGTGACTGACGTCTCTATCGCATGTGCTTTTCTGGCTTTATTAACTTCTCTTTTCATCTTTTTCCCAGGCTTTTCTATGTTTCTTTTGGCCCCATTTTGCTGGATTACCCTACCTGAGGTTTCAACGCACACTTCACAGCCCCGTAGGAAGAAAGACGTCAGACTGTGAGGATATCAGCATGCAGTGGGTATCTACAGCTTGCCCCACTCCACAGCATTATGTTGGAAGGCTACATGGTAGAGGAACCAAATACTGCCACAACACGTGGACTGCAATTTTTTTGATTCCTTGTTGAATTTCACGAAGTTATGTCTCTCCTTTATAGCGGGACGTCTACTGCGCACACTGGGAGCTGCTGTTTAAACTTTACCAAAACTGCGTAATGCAGGGCTGCGTAAACCGGGGTTTAGCTGCAATTTGAAAATCAAAGTTTTCCAGAACTAACACTGTCCTTACTTGAATTCTTTGTCATCTCTTTCCTCTTTGGTTCCACTGAATGCAAGAAGTTTGAAGATATGTGCAATACATGCACATATAGAGTAAATAAAAATATATACAGCATGTACAGTAAAACTCACTTCAGCGCTAATATACAGGAGGTGAAATGCTGCTTGATCCCTTCATCTTTCTCGTAGGCCTTCAGCAGAGCGTTGGCTTCGTCGTGCTGGCAACAGTATATTTTATAGACCTCCTCCAGCTCGGCTTTGGCCTGTATGAAGATGTCACCTGGAGTGGCGGCAGGTTCGAAAACCGCGCGAGTCAGTCGGGGTTTGGCGAGTGTTTCGGGTTTGGTCGTTTGCCTTCTCGCTGTGTTCTGAGAGAGTTACCTATGAGTTGGGCCTCTAGGTCGTGTTCGGCTGTCACCTCCTGCAGGCTGCGCAGCAGCTCCCCGGACAGCTCGCACACAGCCTCCATGTTGGTGAACAGCCGCTCCACGTCCACCTCCTGAGAGAGCCGCATGCGTCGTTGTTACTGCTGCGCCTTCTCCCAAGGTGAGCGACAGCGTTACGTGTTACCTGTCTGATGTGAGCTCTGGCACATTACCTGGACTTTCCTGAGTGGCCTCAACACCTCTCTGATGCAGAGCTCCAAGTCGTTCAGGTAGTCCTTCTCTGTCTGCAGCAGCTCCTGAATGACCTTTGACCTCCTTATCATCTTCTTTTCCCTCATTTCTTCTGGGTCCAGCTCCAGAGACGTCGTGGAGGAGGTGGAGGACATCGCCGGGGGTATCAGTTTCTCTGTATGACACGGACAGGTGACAATCAGTCTGCATACATCCTATTAATATTTACTTGCCTGACTGTCATAACATACCGTACCATTATTAACCACTCTGGAATACCATAAAACAGCTGCTACTGCCAGTGTAATTTAGCCAATAATGTTTGTTTAATGAATGGTTGTTTAATACCAACAACTTAACTTTCACGGATCCAGGTGACTCGTATTCTCTTTTGAGAAAATGACATGTACACTGGTTTTAATTTTGTGACAGAAAGATTCATTTGGGACAAGATGGTGGCACAGCAGGTGACACTGGTGCCTTCACAGCTCCTGGGCCGTTTGTATACGTCTGGGTTTACATCCATCTGTGGGCAGTTAGTCGTGTTCTTCCCATGTTCCCACCGTTCAAATGCATGTATTTCAAATGAAACCACTCTCGACTGTACGAAAACAGTGTGCGACTGCACTGTGACGGACGTGGGTACCAGGCGGGGTATAACCATCAGTCCACTGTCAGTAAACATTGGTCCACTGTCGGGCTGTGGGGGTCCAGAGTGTATTCCAGAGGCTTGAGGAAGCTAACAGGCTGCGTGGGACACAAGTCCATTAGAGTTCGATCGCACACAAATTTCAGTCTCATGCTAAGTACAAGTGAGTTACTTCATTTCAAACTCAGCGTTTGGACTGTGGGAAGAGATGCACATGAAAATGGGAAGAACATGCAAATTCCCTACACATGGAATCCTACCCATGTTTAATCATGTTTAATATTAGGCAGTTTTTTTTTTAAATCACATTAAGGTTTAATGTTAACTTTGATCTCCACAGTGATCGTGCACAAGTGGCTTGGTAAGACAGCTGGGAACGTGTCCTCCTTCCTGTTTCTAAGCAGCTCCCCTGTGTGTCTGGAAGAGGAAACCAGAACATTCAGTTAGGAGGAGAGATGATTTCACGGTTCCCAATTAGCAGTGAGCTGGACTTCCTCCTTTCCACACGCCAGGTGTCGAGTTGTAGGACCAGTCACACTTGGGTGATGTAATGTCCCACGCTCATGCCAGCATTCCATCTGTTCCGGGTGTGGTGACACTCATCAACTCGTGCCCACAACTGCACAGAGACTGTATTGCGTGCATGCGTGTGTGTGTGTGTGTGTGTGTGTGTGTGTGTGGGGCCCGCCTTCCTTACTGCCTGAAAACCCACTCGAGCTGTTTTGTCTCTCCAGGGAACATATTTGCATAGTTGCTGTGTGTAAAAAAGCGTTTCTTCTCAGGGCATGACTCCGTACAGCAAGATGCTGAAGAAAAACCCCGACTGGCAGGACTGCACGAGCCTAGTTATTACAAAACTTATGAAAGCGGAACTTTGTCCACATACGGAACGTGTACATAAACTGCAGGTTTCTACCAAACACGATATGGTCCCGGCTGTGAATACCTACCAAGCCTGTGTTATCTATGTTGGATATGATGCAATAAATGAAGGATATGAATCTAACCAGTGGCACCCAGGGTCCAAAAAGGAAGAAAACAAAAACCACCATATCAGTACTACGGTGTTGGAAAAGCAACCACAACGTACAGTAAATACGTCCACAACTGTCTTATTTCTTCTACCAAGAGGTGTTACAATACACTACTGGGGAGTTATATTAAACATTTGATCATCTGTGAATACAATATGTATCGTATGACTGCCAACTTGCAAAAATAAAATCTAACCATCCATCTGTTATCAATCACGATTCTTGTGACCCTCTTGAGGAGGGTCGTCGTGGTCTGGAGTCTCGGCCCTAGGCTTTGAAACATCCCCTGGATGGGATGCGAGTGAAACACAAAATCGTGTTTTGTATGTTTTTCTATTATAAAGTCATACGTACGCAGTAATAGATCAAACTTCGAGTTATTCTGCATACAAGCTGTTGGCTTCAGCATGTTAGCAGTAAAACAAACAGGTGGCTCTTAAGCATCTGAGACACCAGAGCTGGAAAACAACCTGAGTGGCAAAACTCAAGAGGTGAACCTAACCTCAAGGTGGAGGGATCCAGAGGGGGAAAATGAAGAAACGGGGTTAGGCTTTTTGGGAAAAAGTGGACACGGTGGGGCTGTGTCTGACCCGAATACTGTCAAAAGGATTTTTCCACCTGCACTCCTGGTTTTGTTCCAGCCACGGCAGCTGCTCTGAAAGGGGATACGGGGTTTTGACCGGGCTGCCCATTGAGGCACCACGACAGAAGCCCGCAGGACAGGACCTGCGGGATCACATGTCCCCAGCCCAGAGAACTGGAGATGGGGACCGGTGATAGAGCAGGTCGGTGTCCCTGCAACAGGACTACAGTGGAGGACACAGGTGGCATCCAGAGAGCACTGTTTCATTTAGGGGTGTATGTTTCCTCCCGCTTGACATATGACACCCCAGATGACACTTTGCGACGCCCCTGTCTCCCCCTGCAGCAGGAAGCCAGTTGAGGGTCACACGGTGACAAGGACAGGCTATGAGAAAACACATTCCAAAACAAAAGGGGCAGCAGGGGGTGTAGATCCACCACCTCGAACTCAAAGGACGCATGTTTTAATCGTCCCATCCTACCGTGGTACCCTTGACAAACATACTTATATGGGTAAATCACTGCCGTTTCCAGGTTAATAACTAAAATGCGCAAATAGCTGCACAGACCGCATCAGTCACAAATAAAATGAATTATGAATTCAAAAAAGTCTCCTTCCGGTGCTTTATCGTCTTTATTTATTTTTTGCATCTCTCCCCAGAGGTACGGCTACTACGTGAAGGGCTGTAAGGGGAAAACAAGCGGGCGTGTGAGCCTTCAAAAAGTGCGAGATGCGTGTGAGCCACCTGCGTGTCTCTTTATTTTGCTGCGTTG
Source organism: Arapaima gigas (assembly GCA_900497675.1). Classification (NCBI taxonomy): domain Eukaryota; kingdom Metazoa; phylum Chordata; class Actinopteri; order Osteoglossiformes; family Osteoglossidae; genus Arapaima; species Arapaima gigas. The sequence goes on along the minus strand of UFQX01000549.1, from coordinate 142,610 downwards.
ACATTCTTGCCTAAACAGGTGGCAGAAAGTCCTGACTCAGTTAAAACGCGGGTTTGTTGAGGCGAAACAAATGGTGCGACTGTGTCTCGAATGCCTGGGAGCCGGATCGACCTGTCCGGCAGGCACACGGGAACTGCGTTGAAGAACAACCGAGCCGTTTCCTTATTCGATAAATAAACCATTGTGTCGGTGTTTGTGATGATGCTACTTGCGTTCGCCTGCGCTCGGCACCCAGTGAATGCATTTAGCCAGCTTTTCTACGTTGTATGTGTATATTTTTTGTCACATATAAAATTTTCATCGGTTTTCCCTTACAGCAGTGGTACATTTATGGAAGGAGGCAAAGGTATACATATCAGATCATCACTTCTTGATAATAAGGGCAGCGGGAGGAGAACTACCACAAGGCAACACGACAGACTTGTTGGGCAGCTACAAGTGTCTGGAGATCCTCCAATCACACGGCAACCGTGAGGCAGAAACCACGAGACAGCGACGTCAAGTACCTCCATAGACTAACACAGGTCCAACAGAGCAAGTTGAAGGGGATGAACAAGCTCAGAGCCATCAACACATATGCCCTGCCAGTGATCAGATACGCAGCTGTCATAATAAGTTAGTCAAGAGAGGAAGTGGAAGCTGCAGACATCAAGACATGAAAATTCCTCACAATACATGGCATCTTCCTTCCAAAATCAAGCACCCAGAGACTGTTCACCTGCCAGACGGAAGGGGGAAGGGGCCTGGAAAGTGTGATGACTGCTGTCTTGAATGATATACAGAACATCCTCAAGTACATCCAAGCAATGTCCTCTAAAGATAAGCTGCTAGGAGGATATTGAAGTAGAGAGGGGATATGGATAGTAGGCAAGCACCAGAGGTGCCATGGCAGGATAAGCCTCTCCATGGAATGTACCACCGACAAATAGCAGAGGTGGCTGACATGAAGAAATCTTACCAATGGCTGGAAAAGGACAGTACCTATGGTTAGTGGGCTGAAGTATAGTGCAGAAGTACTGATCATGGCATCACAAGAACAAGCCCTCAGCTCCGAGTCAGTTGAAACAGAGGTGCAAAGGATTCCCTGAAACAATCCAGCACATAGTAGCGGCTACAAGATCCAGCCAGGGACAACGTATACAAAGAGGGATAACCAAACGGCAGGGATCATATACAGGAACATCCGTAAGGAACATGGCCTGGACATGTCCAAATGTGAGGTACCACAGAGAGTGGTGAAGAACCGTCGAGCCAAGATCCAGTTCGACGTCCACATCAGGACAAACTGACAGGTACTGGCTACCCAACCAGATATTGTGGTAATAAATAAAGCAGAGAAAACAGCTCTTGTGATAGATGTGGTGATTCCAAGTTATTACAACATCAGGAAGAAATATGAGAAGCTGGAGAAGTAGAACTTGGAGAGAATGCGGATGGTGAAAACCAAGGCATTCCCATTGGCGAGAGGAGCACTTGGGGCCGTGACCTCTAAGCTGGAAGAGTGGCTCCATCAGATCCCAGGTATGACAACATCAGTCTCAGTCCAGAAGAACTCAATTCTACGAAACGGCAGAAATGCTGCGCTCCTCTGACTGGTGGCCCGAGTCTGAGAAAGTTACCACTAACAGGGAGATACGGAATAATGTGATATATATAATAAAAGTCCAATGGTTATATAATACATATATTTTTATAATAATAGACAATAGCATCAAATATATAACCCTTTAAGCTGATATGTAAGGTCACGTATATAAATGTTTCTCAAAAATGTGCACATCCCCCGATGTCCGAGTCCAATTTGTTTGTCATAATGGGTCAGATACCGAAATTTCAGGTGGCGAATGCCTAGTTCCCATTATTTTATTTTCCCCCCCATTAGCTCACATCCCTTTATCAGGCCGTGTGACTTACACTCACACGCATTGCTGACCAAGTACAGAAAAAAGGAATAAAACAGAAATAAATGCCGCACATGTAACTATCAACCATTCTAACCACCTGCACCCTATGTATTTGTTGATTTTCTCCGCTTATTCAGCTTCACATTTTGATTTTTTTAACAAGCTTCTGATATAATTTGTTACAGCAAAGTTTCCTTACCGATGCCGGTACTTAGGTATTGATTTACAGCCAATAAAGAGCCGTTGTAGCGAAAACGTGGATATAGAGAGTTTAGATACCCCCCCCATCGGGGGATCTTTGGTGGGTTATGTTCTATGGTAATGGGCGAATCAGCAATTTGACAGTTTCTTTGCGAAACAAAAGCCGACAAACGCGGCTGCGAGCGCAATGATGTTTCGAGACCTCTCGAGCCTCTAATTTTCACGGTCGGCTGCACGGGACCGCCGAATTCCAGGGGTGTGGTATCCATTACGCCACGCGGTTCATTTCCAGCCGATTCTCCTCCCACAGGGACTGAATTTGCGGTGAGCGCGACATTCCGGGACGGGATTATGACAAAGGCAGCCCGGGCTCACTCATTCGGGAGGTGAGGACATCGATGCAGGCAGCGAGGACAGCGTGTTAATATGAGCGTGACCCCTTCGCTCCACCTCTGCAAAACGCAGCGCCGAAACGCCAAAATATCTGCCTTACGTACATACTGGGCCTCTGCGCCTTTTCTGAAGGCCACAGAAGACCTGCCTCCAATAAAAATCTTCATCCTGCTGCAGGGTTCACTTTCTTATCACCCCTACATTCAAATGAGGACCTAAACAAGCCCCCGCGAACGTGATTTTTACGGCCCAGCCCCCATCCGACTTTAATCGCTTTACTGATTTTCTGTGCAAATAGCAGTAAAAAAAACGACGACGACTGGAACGAGACCCACGTGCTGTTTTTCCCACAACGTCCTGTTTAAGGTTGGAACATGCTTTGCATGTATGACATCACCCCGTGGAGTACAGCTCTGCCGTTCCGTCTCGCAACAAACACAACAGGTGTTTGGCCGTCGACGGCAACCCGGCCGGCCAGGTCCTTTCGGAGGTCGGGCATCGTGCCGGACTCCTCAGCGCACTTCTTTTATCCACCTCTCTGACTACTTGCTTCATTCGGCTGCCAGGGGAATATGCTTGGATGGAGCTACTGCACAGTACACGGCTGTTTCCATGGCGCCAAGGGAGCTGGTTACCTTTAAGTTTACTGCCGTACTCCGTTTTATCAGACTGGCTCCTTCTCACAAGGGTGCCGAGGTTGATGTCCCCCTTCCCGACGTCTTCGGCTACGATGGTGTCCGTCTTTCTCCTCTCCAGGTACTTCAATATCCCGTTCTTCCTCCTGATGCCCCGCTGTCTCTTCATGGTGCCATCGTTGGCGCTGCTGCCCTCCGTCGGCTCCATGGCGGCACCCCCTCCTCCGAGAGCCCCTGCCACGCTCGGCCTCGGAAGAAAGAGCTACCTTCTGAACCCTGGCCACCTGCGACGTGCCGCAGGTGGACTAGCGCCGAGCGAGCTGGCTGGCAGCTCCCGCAAAGGTGGCCCCGCCCCTCCTGCACCGGCATACCTGTCACAGGAGACTCCTGTAGCTCCACCCCCTCTGACATTGGCTCACCTGCCTCTAGAGAGGCTTGTATTCACAGGTGAGGGGGGGGGGGGAGGGAATAAAAAGAGGAACGGCCTGTGAATGAGGCCTGTGAATTCCCCCACCCATGTCCTACGCCCCCCAGGATCAGGAAAAGCAAATAATCCCCAAAGGAGAAGCGGCACAATGGAGCGGCTTGAGATTTCGGAAAATGAAACGACGGCCCTCCTCCGTGCTTGGGAGCGGACTGTGAAGGGCCTGTGGCATCTGTGCCCCTCCGCAGAGCACGTGGCATGTAAATTGCTGACTACTGCTTTGCATATGAAGAAGTGGCGCCTGTCAGTCAAGGCTTGGCGAGGCGTGCAGTCAGGAATGCAAACAACAGCTGAGTGCTGGGTGAGCGTTTGCTTTGCGCCCTCCTGGTCTTCCTCACGTTCTCAACTCCACCTCCACATGCACTGGATGAAATAAATAAACGTGGGATGGGGGGCCTTGCTAAGGTGCTTTAAATGTAATTTCTCCTTCAGCATTTCGCTGTCTGCGATGCTTCGCTGTTTCCACAGAATCTTCTAGGGTGCCAGTCAAGGGCCTGACTCCACGGGGGGCGGGGGGGTGGGACCGACGCAGCGTTTGAACTTATCTCTTAGCTACAGACACACCTCAACACGAACCATATTTTCAATTCGCATTATTTTTTTATTATCGAACTCGTAGCGACTTCCAAGCAATAATAACGTAGCCGCACGCTTACGAATATGTCACCAGAATAAAACGGCCACATGCCGTACAAAGATGTTTGTAAAAATTTTGGGCGTGTTTGCTCAGCTCCGCAGCCTTGTGATCTGAGCAACAAGGGCAGAAAATATTGAACAATGGGGCGGGTTGGTAATGTAATACTAAGGCAACAAAGTAAACCTGAAAAAGACGACACTGCGGCGTGTAAAACAGGATCGGACCACCTGATGACGTACACGTCGGTGTCGAGCATATCACAGAGTGCGTGCAAATAAACATATTTAAAAACGTTACTCCGAACAGTCTTCTGGTGGGTGAGAAGTTAACCAGCTGTGGAGACCACCCACCGATTGCAAAGGAGCTTGGAGACCTTTAGCTGCTCTTCTTTTGGCTTAGAATGATACCCGGAGCGGCAACATAGGGGGGCACGGCGGCTGAAACTGCTGCCCTTTGACCGAAAGCTGCGTTTTGACCAAAATAATCTAAAATAATCTTAATTTAAATCTCATATCCTGTGGCGGTATCGCCGCTCAAGGTTCCTACCCTACCCTAAACACCACCCAGGTGTGTAAATGGAGAAAGAACCGTAAGCTCTGTAAGTCGCTTTGGGGAAAAGTGTCAGCTGAGTAAATACATATTACAAATGTGCTAATTTCCGAGGAATTAAATATTTGCAAATTTAACAGCGTGAAATGGAATAACGGACCAATGGTGAAAAGAGCAGCATTACTGCTGCTTCGCATCACTGTGTTTGTGAGTCTTGGTACCACATCTCAGGGTCCAAAGTTGCCCTGCCAAGGTAAACAGTAAAATCACTCCGGCGGGTTACGTTTGCCGTCTTTCCTGGGCAAAAAAAGCTTTTGTTTGGCGTTATCGGCTTGTTTAATTTATAGTCACATGCTTTGCTGACCAAGCAAAGTAAATAGTAAATGCGCACAGTTGTCCTTTGAGCGCTGACACGCTTTCGGAAATCCGGTCAGACCGGAATATTCAGCAGCAGCGTGAGGTCTCGATGGTGTGGCAGCTGAGCATGTCCACCTTCACTGTCACAGTCAGGATTTTCCCCCTACAGGAAGTGCAGGAGGAAACTATGTCCAATTGTACAAACTAATTAAATATAATTATTGTTTTTTTTGGCTCTTAGTTAACTAACACGTTCATGGGTGACACTGTCAACCGTACCCCGAATGAACGTTTTAATTTACGCTAAGGTTACCGTACATGCAGGGACAACATACACTGGTGGCCGCTTTATTAGGAACACTTGTACACCTGCTCCTTCGGGGAATTTTCTAACCAGCCGACGATATGGCAGCAGCACTGACACAGGTCATGAGCGTCAGTGAATGTTTACATCAAATTTCAGGTTTGGGAAAAAATGTGATCTAAGTGACTTTCACCGTCGCGTGGTTGTTGGAACAGATGGGGGGTTTGTTTTGAGTATTTAGAAACTGCTGCTCTCACAACAGTGGACACAGGATGGTGTGAAAAACAGAAAGCATCCAGGGAGCAGCTGCTGTGTGGGTGGAAACATCTTGTTGTTGAGAGGGGTCAGAGGAGAACGGCCAGACTGGTTTGAGCTGACAGGAAGCCTTCAGAAACTAAAATAAGCACTCTTTGCAGTGGTGGACAGAAAAGCAACTCTGAATGCACCACACGTCGAACCTTGAGCCGGATGGGCTACAACAGCAGAAGACCACATGGGGTTCCACTGTCAGGAAGCTGGGCCTACACTGGACGTTGGCTCACCGAAACTGGACAGATAAAGATTGGCAAAACGTTGCCTGGTCTGATGAATCGTGATTTCTACTGCAACGGTGGGATCAGGGTTTGGTGTAAACGGCATGAAGCCACGGACCCAACCTGGCTTGTGTCAACAGTTCGGGCTGGTGGTGGTGGTGTAATGGTGTGGGGAAGGTTTTCTTGGCACACATTGGGCCCCCTAATACCGATCGAGCGTCATTTAAATACCACAGCCTATCTGAGTATTGTTTTGCTGGCCATGTGCATCCTTTTACGGCCACAATGGCTGCCCGCAGCATGATAATGATTCGTGTCACAAAGCACATGTTTAATGGGGGCTAGCAGTGTTACCACCCCAAGTGTCTTGGGGTACAGGGGGTGTAACATTAACTGTTTGTAATGCTGGAGTTAGGACAGGGACAGAAAGAAAGAAAAAAGATGGAGGATTTTTTGCAAAACTGATTTATTATTTCCAAGTAATTTAGGTAATAGTGCAAATACTTCATATATTAAACATATTAAACACAAAGACACACAGAGAAAGGAACGAGAGCCGTGTCCAAGGAAATGAGAAATCAAAATCAAACGAAATAGCTGATGTGGTGCAAGCTACGCTAGCTAATTTAACTACACAGAAACCAAAAGAAACATCTTCATTATCTGCTGATGCCTTAACTAACCTACACTACCTACCCAAATCAAAATACACAGATAGCACTCGCTCCCTACCTAGTGTGATTTAGACAGAGAAACAAACCTATGCATACAAGTGTATGTCACGTGACGTTCTTACCTGTTCACTCTTCCAAACTTACATACAAAGTAGAACAGGGAAACGCCTGGACATACAAGTATGAAACACAAATCGATGATTAACAAAGATAAACTGTAAGATAAACCGAGTGTTTTCACACTCTTAAAAGCACATTAGCAGTCAGCAGACCAGGCAGAAGATGTAGATGGACTAAGAAAAGTAGTGAGAAAGTGGAAAACAGTAGAAAAGTTCTCACAAAAACTCCAATAATAACCAGCCACGCCTAAAAATCTGCACATCTTGTGCCTTGTGGTTGGGATAGGAAATTCAGGGGTAGTTGAAATCTTAGTTTCAGCAGAACAAACTTGACCTTGTCCAACCGCTTTACCCAAACATGTGGTTTTGCAAAAACACATCAAAGAAAGCACATGCTAAGCAATCTGATGGGTCACCTGGGTTGTCCAAAACTTCCAGCAGAGGCCTTGCTCTACTTCCTGCCAAACTGTTACCTATGATAAGGTTTACCCTAACCCTATCCCTATCTCAAACTGGTTCCATGAACATGACAGTTCATTGAAGTTAAATGGCCACCCCAGTAACCAGATCTGAATCAAGTAGAGCACCTTTGGGATGTGGCAGATAGCAGATGGGATGCATGAATGTGCAGCTGGCAATTTGGCAGATTCATACCTGGTCCCTCAAGTTCAAAGGCAGCAGATCTAACCACTATGCAATCTTGAAACCCCAATCCTGCTGGAGCACCTTTGGCCAGTGTGCATGCTCTCAACTAATACAGTAAAAATACACTGGGAAATCATTGTAAGTGTAAGGTGTCAGCTAAAAATAATGAATAACAGTAAGGGACAGTTAGCGGGAGCCATGTGGGACATGTAAAAGGGACCTCCATGGGAAATTCTTCCTTGACAGTGCATCCTCTGTTGGACCTTCCTGACTTAAATTCAGAATTTGGTTAGCTTGTTTACCACATCAGAGCAGATTTGGTACCTCACTCAGGGGTCCAGACAGCAAGGCGCCTGTGTTGGATGTGTTATTAACCACAGCTATACGATCAAAGGTCGCCTGGTGATTTCCAAACCCACTGCAGTTATACCTGCAATGCACGGTCGCTGCAGTTTAAACAGGTCGCACAGAGGCGGCAGAGGCATGGCAGCACGACACAGCAGTGCGTGTGTGTTTGCCAAACCCTGGAGATGACAGGCAGGTCTGTAAATGAAGGTGCAATTATTCTTGTCGAAATCACTTCTCCTGCCACAAAGTAGAAAAGAAAGGCGCACCGGGAAGGACTACAGAACAGTTAGCCTGTTGCTATGGTGACCATCATGGAGATGATTGGCAGTGTCACGGAGGTGTCTGGAGGGCTCCGCTGTTTCAGACGTGCCGCATTAGTTCAGCCAAAGCTGCTAAGAAATCAGCAAACACGCATAAGTAAATGCGTGGTAACCATTGAGTTGGTGCACGTCGACTGCGTGCTGTTCCTCAAAGATCTAGGCAATCCTCAAGTGAACGAGGAGATACTGGTTGTGTAAATGTGACACATTCACAGGTTTGTGTTCCTGGTCATGCAAATTGTCGAGTAGAGTACCAGGCTTACAGGTAAATAACCCGCACCGGGCATAACACAGTGACCTGTGTCCATGTCACCTTTGTATAGAAGACCTAGAAAGGGGCATGAAGAGTGTGTGTGTGTGTGTGTGTGTGTGTGTGTGTGTGTGTGTGTGAGAGATAGGGGTCTTCATTTGTTGCCCTCATTCCCTTTGAGGCCCAAAACAAGCAGAGAAGAGTCATACATAAATACATCAGCCCCTCATACAACATCGGTTCATATAATCGCATTTCAGTTTAACCTCCTTCGTTTCCTTAAGACGCATCTACTGTGCTCTGCTGTACAACTTATTTTTGTCTCTGTTTTATTTTTGGTGTATTGTCTTTTCCTCCGTATTGTGTACTTTATTTATCACTACAAAAATGTATAATTAAAGTGTACATATTCGGTGACCATTACTGACCAAGTGGGCTTACGGTGCTTTGCATACTGAATAACGTATCGGTCGTGTGGCCGATATGTGAGGTGTGTCTTTTAAATTCCAGAAAAGGTATTTTATATTAATTTGAGCTGATTATGCGATTTTGTTTTTTTTATCGTCACGAATGAGGTCGCAGGAGACAGGACCTTTCTCGGGCATCAACTTCAACAGAAAACACCGGCTGAAGCTCTCGATCGGACAGAACAAGAACGGGGGTCAGCGAAAGCACCGCGATTCCCCCCTGCTGGTTATTGTTTATTACTATTCACGTGTTTATTGCGACGCTAAATAAACACATTGAACAAGGAGAAATAGCTGTACTTGAAAGGCAATGCATTATGGGATAGGCGCAGCTCCACCACTATTGTAACTGTTATAAAAAAAAAATGATGTCACACCAAATGACCACACATTTCCGCAGCTCTACAGGTGGTCCTTCAGACCAGTATAACAGACTCTACACTAAATCCTTGTGCTGTGAGGGTGGTGGTCTTACTAACCCCTAACTAACCGATTGATATGGACCATCTCACGCCACCTCACTTGAGCCCGCCCGCTTTTGCACATAAATTGAATTAAATTAAATTATTTAAACTATGTATCTGTTTTGTCACTGTATGTACGCAGACCCAGCAGTATTTGCCTCTGGGATTAAAGTTTTGTTCCATTTATTTATCACATTTTTTTGCAATTCCCATTAACTGCCTAATCCTGAGGAGGGCCGCGGCCCCCCGGAGCTGATCCGGAGTTTGTTTACTACATGAGAGCAGATTTGGTACCTCACTCAGGGGCCAAGACTAGAAGGGACACGATTCCACCCCAGATCAGGTGTGTAAGTTCAGTTAGATATCAGATGCGCCATCACTCCTGGGGAAGTGAAGAATGACGGGCGGCTGGGGGACGCAGTCACCATTAACCAATGGGCTCCAGGTCGCACACCCTGCATTTGTAACATTTTTCATGTAGTATTTTTCACCTGTCTCACACCAAACTCTCCGATACTTCAAATTCGACAAATAACCTGTGAAACATTTGCAGCGCTCCTGCTCCTCCTGTCGCTCCCCTTCTGCGCCCTCGCGCCCCGTCAGCCATTTTCTGCCATTTCTGCCATGTTCTGCGCGTCGCGCGGGAGGCCTGTGAGGGGAGGGGAGGGGAGGGGCGGGCGTAAGACGCGCCGCCGGACGCCAGGGGGCGCCGTGACATCGCGCCGCGTGCTTTATGCAAACGGGTGTACGAGCAGCGGTGCGTGGACAGCATGCGCGTGCCGTGGGGTCCGTGCCGGTGTTTGTGCACGCTGGTTGTGGGCCGGCAGCGCGCGCCGAGGGCCACCTTCGCGTGCGGCGTGCCGCGTGCTGTTCCCGGCAAGATGGCGAGCTTCGCGACGGAGGAGAGAGGCTGCCGCAACTCGGCTGACTACAGGATCTACTTCAGTAGGCACCCCGTGCACAGCCGCCGCCATCGTGACCGCTTATACACTGTAATACAGCGCAGACCAAGGCAGGGGTAGAAAGTGAACTTTTGAGGTAAATTCGTCGCGTGAACAGGTACAGGTAACATCACCACGGGGTCCCCGATATACAACGACAGAGTGACCCGGAAAAGCGCCTCTTACAGCCGGACGACCTTCAGCGGCGCCGTGTTTCCCCATAAGACACAATGCAAAATAATTCGAAGGGGGAAAATAATAGAACCATTTTCTTTGGCGACGACGACGATCTTTCGTGGCGCTAAACGTCGCGCGACTCAGAAAAGTGTGACAAAAGTTACTCTGAAAGTCGCGCAGTGCAGCTTCAGCCTCCTGTGTGCCGACGAGAGACGTATATATTGAGTATTTTAGTCTGTACATAAGTTATGTATCCACTGCAAAAAATGGACTGTAGAGCACGAATCCGGTTCCACTATGCTTGCTTCTGCAGAATAGTAGTTACTACTGAATAGTTTCAGTGATTTAATAGACTTACTGTATTTGGGAACAATGGGTTATGATGCTGTAGTTACATAATGGCGGCTCAGTGAGCTGCAGTCATTGCTGTGTATAACACACACAGGACTGTGCTGTTAGTCAGCAGGGGTGTAGTGGGTACAGCTGTTGTGTTTGGGTTTGAATCCCACCTCCTGCTGCGGTACCCTTGATCGAGCCGTTTACCTTGAATAGCGATGGTCCCTGCAGGCTGGCCACACACACGGAGACTCATTCAACACCCTGTAAAACACACGTCTTTGGACTGTGCGAGGAAACCCATGCAGGCATGGAGAAAACGCACAAACTCAGCACAGACTGAGCTGGATTCGAAACCACATCTAGGCCTCCACGCCCCGTTGCTGTGTTTCCAGAGTGTAAGCAAGGCCTTCCCACAAGGGTGGGCCTGTCAAGGAACGAAGTCCCTTTTACATGTCCTACTGAGCTCCCGTTGACCGTACTGTTATTATCAGGCACAGCATGTTGGCCTCCTCTGCTGTACTTTTAGCTGCCTGGAGGAATTGTGTCAAGAGCTGCCTGTCTAGGTCACCTGAAGCTGTTGTTATGCTTGGTTGCTAGGGCAATGCGAGAAGTGCTCAGCTCCCATTATCATCATCATCATCATTATTATTATTTTTATTATTAATATCATTGTGTTTCTTGTTATTTTTATTATCACTCATAATAACAGTGATTTTATTATTATTATTATTATTATTATTTGCTGCTTACTTGACATGCTTATCATTGGTCACTGGAAATTTTTGGCCCATTTGTACAGCATTTTACTGTATCAGTTGAGGGTGAGTACCTAGAGCAAGGGCACTACAGCAGGGGTGGAAAAAAGGTCTCAAACCAGCTACAGAACCTACAGATGTTCATGTCCTGAATCATTTGAACCTTTTGTGTGTTAGTTAATCTGCATAGTTGTCCCTGTGACCAACAGATGTGCTTTACTGGTCCCAGTGTGTTCACACAGGTCAGGGTCTTCGGAGGTGAAACTCCAGTAATGAAATGCCCAATTTTGCTTTTTTAGAAACACAGGATGGAAAGTACATCTCCCCCTTCCACGACATCCCACTGTTTGCCGCTGAACAGCAGGTAAAAACAGAATTACAGCTCTCTAAAAAACATTGTTTGTAACGTATGCTAATATGTGCCTATTGCTGAAGTTAAGGAAGCTACTTTATCTTATGTGTTTTTCTGTGCAATGATCTTCACGAAGTGTGAAATATAGTAAAACCCTGCAATAACACATGGGTATTATCCTGTAGGGGAGGGGCGAGGATAGAAAGCAACTCATCATTTGGGACTTTCTCAGTTCAATGTACGATCAGTTGTGTACAGCACACGTTTTGCTGTCTTTTCTGTTTTTTGTGATGGGTAATTATTAATTGTACTAGTATTACTAGTAATTGTTCTATAATTGTTCTATCTGTGGTTCTCATAATGCATTGCTTCTGCATGCTGGTGAATAGTTGCATGTTATGAGCTACAGGAGAGAGCTTTGTGGCAGATGTGTTGTTCTCTGTGAGTGCCGGTGGTAAAATGTTCCCACAGTCCACTCTCTAAAGTCAAAATGGCTTTTTACAGTATTATATTTGTCACGTGCACATTTTTTTGGTAATAATCTATTTTTGACACATCAAATAACTGAGAACATTTTTTTCTTTTAACACAGTATCTGGAAGACTGACGAAAAAATATTGTTTTTCATCAACATCGCAATAAGGCACAACCCCCATTTTGCACAATTCAGTTTTTTAACGTCACTTATTGTGTTACAACTGGGTTTTTAACTATATATGTCTAATGTAATGTTGAAGTAATTTAAGTCGCATGATTTTCTTTGTGTTATTTTCCGTACAGTCATACTGAAGAAATGCGAAATAGCATCAGTGAGAGACTCGGAGAGCTGTAGCAAATTTATATTTAAAAAAAAAAAGCTGCCAAGAACAAATATATACGGCACGTGTCTTTTTTTCGATTTTTGTGCTTTCAGCCGTGAAGACAGAAAACCTTTTGAAATGGATAATTCAATCTGACAAGGGTAAAATGTTAATTGAACAGAGGAAAAGGTTAAGTGTTTCTGTGGAGCTCCTGTCAATATTAATGCAGCCAACATGGATGTGCACCTGTTGTCAAACCGAAGGAACCTGGCGGCGTCCGGCTGAGAGGGGTGCAAACGTGGTGCCATCGTTGATCTATGATGTTCCTGGATAGGTGGCCTGTGCTAGATGTTAGATTTTCCGTGTTTACAATTTTTTTCCGAGTAATTTTTGTTGTGGTAGTTGGGGAGTTAATGGTTTGTTTGTCTCCACAGGATGATGTTCCATTGTCAAAAAAAATTAAGTGGAATGAGAGTGAGGTGGGTGTTTGGCTGTGTTCCACCAGGGCATCTGGTTCTTGGTGGTATTTTATGTAAACGAGACGTAAAGGGGAGTTTGCAGACATTGCAGTTGATTCACTTTGGCAATATCTTCTGTAACATGTGATCAGGTCCTGTTCAATATGGTCGTGGAGGTCCCCAGATGGTCGAATGCCAAGATGGAGGTCAGTCTTCTGGACAAATTCTTTTTGCAAAGAAAAAAGTCAAATATTTTGGATTCCGTCCACATCATTATTTTTAAATAATTCAAGCCTGACTATGGACCCTAGTTTATTTGTGTGATGATCCTCTTTAATTATGTGGGGGAAAAAACTTGATTAAGTCTCATAAATCAAACAACCAAAGAAGCTGGAGTATGATTTATATGTTTTAGGATGCTCTGGTTCATGGTTGTAATGATGCATGCTAGGTTTATAGTTACAAGGACTTACAAGATTATTGACAGTGAAAAGGTCATTTCAGTTTGGAGCTGTTTCCATCTTAAAAAATTAAGTGCGAGTGTCAGAAAACACACTGCTAGAGCAAGGTTTAGGTCTTATGTCCCTTCCCCTCTTGTTCTTTACACGCCACTACAAAATAATATTTTATTGGTGCATTTTGGTGTTTTGAAGCAGCTCTGTCAGGTCTCATTGGTGCTTCGGGGGGTGTTTGATATATTTCTTTGTCCTTCTTTTCAGATTGCTACCAAAGAACCACTGAACCCAATCAAGCAAGACGTGAAGAAGGGTAAACTACGATATGTAGCCAGTGTGTTTCCTCATAAAGGCTATATCTGGAACTATGGTGCTCTTCCACAGGTGAGCTGTGAGACTTGTTGTTATGTGAGGGAAGTGAATAAACAGTATTGTCACATGGATAACTTCCTTTGATCGGACAGTGGGAAATCAGGTCTTTGCTGTTGAGGTACGTTTGTTTTTAAAGACTTGGGAAGACCCGAACCACGTGGATAAGGACACAAAGTGCTGTGGCGACAACGACCCCATAGACGTGTGCGACATCGGCTCAGAGGTTGGATCCTGTGTCTAATGTGGATTGTAGAGTGGGACGCCTAATTTAATGTCTCATTTCCACTATGGGGTTCCCATTGTCATGCTGACCCCAAAACCTGCCTCCAGGTGTGTTACTCTGGAAAGGTGATCCAGGTGAAGGTCCTGGGGGTTCTGGCAATGATTGACGAGGGTGAAACAGACTGGAAGATCATCGCCATCAATGCTGAGGACCCTGATGCCCCAGCTTTAAACAGTGAGATGCTAGATAGTTAGCGTTTGTTTTTCTGTTTAGTGAAAGCTACACAACACGTGTTTTACTCCTGGTCTGAAATGACAAAAGTTTAATTAATAATGAAACTAATATCAACTGTTGGTGTTAATGGATTAATTACTGTGTTTTCTTAAATGGTAGGTGACAGTGCAGTGTGTACATTTAGTTGCATTTTTCAGCTTGATCTCTTTAACCTGCAGGCATTGAAGACGTGCGCAGGAATAGGCCTGGATACTTGGAAGCCACACTTGACTGGTTCAGGAAGTACAAGGTCCCTGATGGAAAGCCCCAGAACCAGTTTGCCTTTGATGGCCAGTTCAAGGACAAGGTACCCAAGGGGACCCTGGACAGTAGAGCTGTTTGATGACCCAGTGTCCATCAGGAGGCTCCAGTAATGACCCCCTGCCAACTTTCAGGACTTTGCAGTAGAGGTCATAAAAGCCACACATGAGCACTGGAGGGTGCTGGTGAAGAAACAGGCTCAGGGGGGAGAGATTAACTGGTGAGTCATTGGGGGGGGGGTTCTGCACCTTGTGTTTTTTTTAAACTAGCTTTCCCGGTTAAAAAAAAAAAAAAAAGATTTAACAGTGGAAATGTGATAAGCAGTAACATGTTGTATATTGCCAAACTGTTTTCCCATTAAAGTATTTGCTTATAGTACAGATCTAGGCAAGTAGAAAGGAAAAAAACAATATATATCACTAAACCTTACTGTCCTTACCCCACTAATGTGTGCAGTACTCTGTGTCATGTATTTTCTTAATTGACTTCCTCGTTTTCATTTGCGCACATGTAACGAAAAAATCTGTTTGCATGTAGTAAGTAGTGTGTGTGGCGCCCACCCTGTGTGTGTGAGACATGAGAAAATTCATCAGCATGTGTGTAGAGCCTGTCTGTGTGTGAAGGCGTGTGTGAGAAAGGGTTTTATGGATGCATATAAATATATTATTTATTTGAATTTTATTTTTGTATGCATTCATTCATTCATATATTTATTTATTTTACTTGTTGGCGACCCAAGGGTACATTTGTCATGCCAATAAAGCACAATGGATCGAGAAAATTTGTTTGCATGTTGTACGTCTGCATGTTTGATGTCCGCCGTCCTGTGTTTGTGTTTATGGAACAAGAAGATGCATCCTTGTTTCGTATGTTACAGGGTGTGTAGCTTCTCAGCTGACCCTTGTGCACGTGTGCGCCAAATTTCAGCTCTATGGCTTGATAAACAAAGCCCTGTATAGAGAACAAACAGAGATTCAGCTTTATAGATATGACTGACCTTGATTAGTTATTCGTATTGCAAAAAAAGGAATAAAATGTCCGGTCTGACAGCTTGAGGGTTTTTTGCCTTCAGCTTTTGCTCTTTTTTGTAATTATGTATTTATTTAGGCAAATCAGACACTGATTTGCCCATGTATTCAGCAGGGTAGTTTTGAGTGCAGTAATCCAGGGTAAGTACCTTGATCAGGCAGATGGGATTCAAACTTATGTGAGGCAGTGGAGTCTCTCAGCAATGCACCCCCTGCTGATTTCTAATTTGCTGATAAATGATAAGAAAGCAGATGGAAACTATAACTCTGCATTGTCGCCAGCATGAACCTCTCCGTGAGCGAGAGCCCCTTCAAGTGCAGCGAGAAGGAAGCGAGCACCATCGTCACATTGGTGAGTTTCACCTTATTCGCATCCTCCGTCAGTCCACTTTTCCCTGTCTTTTACGTTCAGTGACTTTACTACAGCAGCAGTGGGGTGTAATTGGGAGGGAGGGTATAGGGTTTACCTACAGAGGCCACCCTCTCCCCAACTCTCCTCACAGATGTGTTCTGTTTGTTCCAGATCCCGCCATGCAGCGATGCTGCTCCCATTCCAGCTGAAGGTACGACTGTCATTTTTAACATTCGCTTATTTATGTGTCTTTTTTGTCACCTTACATTGATTTGAATCTTGAGCCTTTTTTACTGTTTTTGTCATCATTCATGTCTTGGTGTGATACCAGAAAACACAGGGGTTGGCAAGGAATTTAAACAGTACAAAAGTGTAAAATAAAAACAAGTTTTGTGCAAGAGCATGTATGGATCAGGATGATCATGATANTGCTGCTCCCATTCCAGCTGAAGGTACGACTGTCATTTTTAACATTCGCTTATTTATGTGTCTTTTTTGTCACCTTACATTGATTTGAATCTTGAGCCTTTTTTACTGTTTTTGTCATCATTCATGTCTTGGTGTGATACCAGAAAACACAGGGGTTGGCAAGGAATTTAAACAGTACAAAAGTGTAAAATAAAAACAGGTTTTGTCCAAGAGCATGTATGGATCAGGATGATCATGATAATAATAGTGAAAATAATAAATGTAATGTAGCCCCAAGAGGGCAGGGAGTAGTGGTATCTACTAAAAATACCTTTTCAAAGGAAGGTGGTGAAGTGGCTGGTTCAATAGTTGGGAGTGCTCACATTTCTGTCTGTAGTACAGCAGCAGGTGGGATTTGAACCCATTTGGACCAGAGGGGTGACTGGTTCAAGTCCTACAGGCCCCAATGTTGTTGTACCCTTGATATATTGGTTTCGGGCAATGACTTTTTGATATTCACATAGAGCACTCAGTATTTTATTTAAAATGTTGTTTGTTTATTTTTTTTCTACAGTGGACAAGTGGCATTTTCTCTGAGTTGAACCTGCAGCACTTCTCTTCAGGTTGTTTGAAGCCATGAACTTTGATTTTGAAATTCAGCTGCTTGAAGCACTTGAACAAAACTGTACCCAGCGATGTACTGGGCACCAGAGTACAGTACGTGTTCTCTGCAAAAGACCTTTTTGTATGAGGCCATTTAAAATGGAACGCATAACGCAGTCATATTTCTCAGCTATTAAAAAGTTAATCTTTTTTTTTTTCATTTTCATTACATGCATTATAATTGCTTAAATTCTTGTGGGGAAATTGGGTTTAGTGATACAAAAAATATTTATTGTACCAGATTCTGTCATCATAGATTGTTTGTTTTTGTTAATTTTTTTGTAAAACCTTACTTAACATTAAACAGCAATGATTTGGGAAGCTCTGCCAACACTTAACTGATTTTCTGTTTATTGCCAAAACCAAGTGCTTGTTAGTTATTGACTGGTTTATATCTCCTGACTAGATAAATTGAACACATTTGGTGCTGCTTTACACATCAACTCTCCCTGCCACTACGTTCTGCAGAAATGTGTGAATTTGATTTATCAAAGTATACGTTGCTGAAAGAATGTGTTCGTCTTTGTAGTCTAGTCAATGGCAGCAGTTTTACAAATAAACAGACCTCTTGGAAAGCTGTGAAGTGTGTATAGGTCATGACCCCCAGCTACCTCCAGACACAAGGTGTTGAACAATGTGTCTATTCAGCACATTTGTATAAAAGGCTCATTGAGCCCTCAAAAAAAAAAAAAAAAAAACCAGGGACTGCTTGAGCTTTTCACTGACTATTGTTCACACATAAATAAAACAGAGTTGACTTTGAAAGGTGCTTTAAATAAATATACATTTTATTAAAAACACCCACATTTCAGCAATATCGGGAATGATACAGTAAACAGCTTTCAAATAAACTGCATTCAGTACATTACAATACTTACATTATTTATATCCAACCTCCATAGTTCCATTATAACATGCCAAACAGCAGGAAAACAAGAGAAGCCATGAAAAAACAGGACAAAAGGTAGTAAATAATTCTGAAATTCTGTAACTAGTATCTAACTGCTAAACTTCAATAGGTGTGTACATGAACCATTAGCTTACCATAAGAGCCTTGCCTCCCCCGCTCTCCCCTGCCCTGCCCTGCCCTGCCCTGCCCTGCTGTGCTCCGCCCACATGTCAGGTTGCCCAAAGTCATTCAAGTAACACTGACTCCACTCAGATCACTCCAAAGCAGCTTCAAGTATGGCTACGCTTGTCACCTGCCGTATCCCAGAAACCATTTCTGTATAGCAACCAGCTACCGTGCACGCAAAGTTACACTTAACTATCCGCACGAAACCAAAATTTCTTTCACACAGGCTTTGCAAGTGATCTAAAGAAGGTGGAAATGGGCAAGGCGCTATGAGTGTGAGCACAGTCTGTCGCAACGTTGGTTGCCGTTTCACCGTCTAGCAGTTCTGGACAACCCACCTAGATGATCGGAAGTGAGGAACCAGAAGGGGGGCATCTGCTCTAGCAAACGGGCACAGTGGAGACAGTCAAGAGCCACAAAACCTACACATACCCAGGTACAGCAACGGCAGGGGATCAGATTTGAACAACTTAAAACTCTGTAATACAAACACATGATATATATATATTTATATATACATTGTGACATAATTTATTTGAAACACGTATAGACTACATTTTACATAAAATACTTTAATTTTAAATTCATTTATTTTTCTACAAAAACGGAAGTGCTTTTAGAAAAGTATTAAGTGTTGAGAGGGGGTGCTTGGAAACTAGTTAACATGGCAATCTAGTATCACTTGAAAGGGGAATTAACGCAAGGAGATGCACAATATAACTGCTTAGTGGTTTTATATATAATATATATGTATTTTTTTGCTTTGCTTGAACATGAAGTCGTAACTGCCTTGGTCTTTTTTTTCAGCAAAATATTGCTGTTTACAAACACTGATGTAACACATTTCTCTTTAATCAACTCAGTGCGTAAACATTCAGATGCACTAGGTGGCCAAAAGTATGTTGACACATATTTGTTTGTTGAACGTTTAATTTCCAAACCATGGGCATTAATATGGCGTTGTTCCCCCTCCAGTTTACTGGGAAGGCTGATCATTAGGTTTTGCTCCCATTCAGACATCAGAGCATTAGTGAGGTCAGGCACTGGTGTTTGGCAATGGACCCTGGCTCACAGTCAGTGCTCCAGTTGCCCTCAAAGGTATTTAATGAGGTTCAGGTCTAGGTCAGGCCAGTCAAGTTCTTGCACACCAGACTGGGTAAACCATTTCTTTATGGACCTCACTTAGTGATGATTGTACAAGAGAAAACGACCCTCCCCAAATTCTTGCCACAAAAGTAGAAGCGCACATTTCTCTAGAATGTCATTCTATGCTGTAGCATCAAGATTTCCCTTCATTGGATTTAAGGGCCCCAGGAAAAACAGCCCCTCCCCATTATTCCTCCACCACCAAACCGTACAGTTGGCACTATGCATGCAGGCTGGTAGTGTTCTTCTGGCATCTGCCAAACCCAGATTCATCCGACTGCCAGGTGATGATGTGTGATTCATCCATTTATTCATTCACTCCAGAAAACACATTTCTGCTGCTCCAGAGTCCAATGGTGGTCTGCTTTACACCACTCCAGCCAACACTTGCCATTGCGCACGGTCATTTTAGCGTGCGGCTGTTCAGCCACAGAAACCCAGTTAGTGAAGCTCGCGGTGAACAGGTCTTGTGCTGACCCTCCTACCAGAGACAGCTTGGAACTCAGCAGTGAGTGTTGCAACTGAAGACAGACAATTTTTATGCGCAGCACACTTCAGCCCTCAGTGGTCCCGTTCTGTGAGCTTTGTGTGGCTTACTGTTTCGTGGTTGAGCTTTTGTCGCTCCTAGACGGTTCCAATTCACAGTAACGGAAGTAACGGGTGACCAGGGCAGAAATTCAGTAAACTGATTTATTGGAAAGGTGGCATCCTGTGACGGTGCCACACTGAATGTCACTGAGCTCTTTAGTGCTACCTAGTCTACTGCAGATTTTGGTCTAAGGAGATGGCATGGCTGTATGCTGGATTTTGTGCACCTGTTAGTAATGGTGTGGCTGAAATAGCCAAACCGATCAATTAGAAGGGGTTCCCACATACTTTTGGCCATGTAGTGTATACTCCTGTAGAGTCTGCACGCAAATTTGTGGAGTAAAAATACAAAACTGCAGTTTATTCTCCAATCTTAGTTCTTTTTTCAATCAGTTTGAAATCTTTACAGGTAATCGTGGGTTTTTGCAGTCCCTGATTGAAAGGATATTCGCCAGGTAAACAAATGATTTGGGTGCACGTTGACGTCGTGCTGAAGCATCCCTGATGTTTCTAGAAAGTTTAAATTGCGATGTTCTAGCTGTACTTTGTGAAGGATCTGAACAAAGCGGAGTTGAGCATATGAACATTTTTGACGATGCATTTGTATGGAAACGATGGTGTACAAAGCCAAAAAACAGTAAGCCTTCAGCAAACCCCATTCCCAAACTAATTCTGAGGTATATGACAAATAGGTGCATCATTCATGAGCTTCCTCACCATCCATGGTTGTAGTAGGTTGAGTAGCACCATATGAAAAATCAGCTCAAACCCAAAAGAAATATTACTTTTTTTTTACAGTACTAAAATCTAAAGTGTAAATTTAAGTTTTAATTTACTGTACAAAGCTCTCATTTTTATTGTACAACTAGACTACAATTTAATGACTTCAGAGCAAAATAGCTGCCTTTAGAATCATCATACTTACATACAGCTAACCCTGTTCTGCAATATATGGGTAGATCACAACAGTTGTGTAACTACATATAAACCCAGAGGTCAGATTTGTTCAAACATCATGCTGTGATTCACCTCTTGATATTGTGCAGCTGCAGACAACTGCCTAGCCTGCAGGATTCTGGGTATTATAGTACTGGGGAAGGTGTCAGCAGCCATGTCTCCAAAGACTCTCAACTTTCTGCTACAAAACATATACAGAATGACTAAAGCAGAGCAAATACGCTGGTGATCGGTTTGTTGATAAAGATGACCGCTTTGACAATGCACCTTCTGAATGACTCAAGATGTACTTAAGAGAAATACAAAGACACATGCAGCTCAAGTTGTCAAATTTCAAAAGTTACAGAAGCACCAGAATGCACCTTTGTTTAACAGTTGCATCCAGCGGCGTCCAATCCGTGACGCGTTCGTGCAATCCGTTTGCGATTTTCGTTGCCAAGAGGTCTCTGAATCTAGATGCCCGTTGGCATTTCCAACATCAAACTATAATCACTTCATCTGAAGGTACAGTATGAAGCGAAACCCCTGACCTCCAACACCCAAAGTGCTTCAAAAACACAAGGTGCAAAATCTAGATATTCTTTAGACAAAGACACGTTCTTCTCATCTCTACCTTTAAACTGTAGAAAACGTCAGAGCATGTAGCATCATAGCATTGCTTGCTTCACCTTAAAAAGCAACACACATACTGATGTTCCCAGAATATGAAGGCAAATCTCAGATTTAAAGACACTCTGTTGTAGCACCATGAGTCAGATCCGCAAAGTCAGAACTTCATGCCACCTCTCCTTAAGATATCTATGTAGTTAGAGGATTAAAGCCAGCAAACTGAAATGTTGTTTCCAGTAATATATGTCCCAACGCATAGGACACGCAGCACCAGAAATTCAGTATAGTATGTATCTTGTAAAAAAACAAAGTAAATAAATACTGCTATAGTCTGACTTGTTAGTAAAGCTTTTTCCTTAAGAGGTGACGGACCTGACATTTCAACAAACATATTCATTTTTTCTACAGTATTTTGAAAATTGCCTACTGGTTTTCGTAGCATCGTACTCAGTGATTCCAACACTACTGCTCCCTTAGAGCTCGTGCTTTACACAGCTTGCTGCTTACAGTGCTGAGGTCTCATGTGTTACAGCACCTTATAGACATAGAAACTCGGTCTCTGCACTGTAAACCAGAATGTTTTTTACATTAGATGAACCGGTTGTAAGGACCTGTTATCTTGGAGAAGGCATAAGGAGCTGTGCTGACATACGTGTTGGTTGTGCATGACATTGACTTTTGCGCAAGGGTCTGGATGAAGCGCTTGTATGGGGGCTCGCCTTGTTCCCCTGCATCTGACTGTTCCCGCTTGACCTTCTTGCTCTTGTTGGGTGTGCCTTCGGCACTGTGCTTCTCGGCATCCTCCTCCTTTTCCCGGGCTTTCTCAGCTTTCTTGGCCTCCCGTAGTGCGAGCCCATGCTTGGCCTCGTTCATGTTCTTGTGCTGGTAGAACACGAGTGAGATGCGGCTTGGGTGGTTACGATCAGGGTTCTTGAGAGGCGTGGTGGCATGCAGCTCACGCTTGGCGCACTCGATAAGAATTGAGCCGTGGCTGGGGGCCACTGCCACACCTCCAATCTCTGGGTCTAAGAAATTGTGCTCATTGTCCGACCATACATCCTCTTTCTCCTTGGGCTCCGGAGTTGACATCTCTGGCTCTTGTTTGTTCTGGGCTCCTGAGACATTTCCATTGGGAAGCCCAAACTCTGCTTGTGTGGAAGTTGGGCAGTCGCTGTCAACAGGCAGAAGTGGCCGACCAGTACTATCTGGGTCATGTAGATTCACCTCTGGCTTATTTTGAATACGAACGGAATCCTGTCCTGGTGAGAACATTTGGTGGTTCCGGGCAGTGTGAGGGCTGGGGTATCCACCATACTGGCTGCTTTTGCTTGCCGTGGCATAATCTGGACTTGGGTGGTCTGAGGGTGGCTTCCGGATGGCTTCCAGACTTTCTGGGCCACCACTGGGGCTGTGTGTCTGGTAAGGATCCAAAAGATTAATGCTCGGTCTCATGTTACAGTTACCGTAGCCATTGACCTGTAAACTCACATCACTGAACTGGGGTGGAAAGTTGACTCCATAGCGCTGAGGAGCACCATACTGCTGCTGGGAGAACAGCCGGGGGATTTGAAGCCGGTACACATCAAGATGCTTTGGGGTTGTGCCGTAGGACTGGTAATAGCTGTCCGTAGGCCCACTCCCTCTGCACTTGTAGCCTGGGTAAAAGTTACTGGGGTTGACAGAACCACCTGTGTAAGGCTTTGAAGAATTCGACCCATTCAGGTAAGTGTTTGGTACATGGCCAGGGTAATGGCTCACAGAACCCAGAGTTTCCGAGTAAGATGTGTTTGCTGACTGGGAAGTGCTTACAAATGAATTTGTAGGGTTAGCAAACCTTGGATAGTCGCCTGGATTTGAAGAACTGGGGTATGGGGAGGATGAATTCTGTGGCCGTTGCAGATGTTGGGGTTGTTGATGTTGAGCATCATGGGAGTGGGGCAGGTGACCTGGCTGAGAGCCCTCAATAGGTGCTTGACCTGTAAAAGAACCTGAAAAAAGTAAAGATAGCGTGAGAGACGTAGATGGGTGTGAGAGAGAACTAAGTGCACCAGAGGTAATCCAGTCACCTTTCGGTATAAATAATACACCTGTTTCTGAAGGGGAGTGCATATCGCACGTAATTTTTGTAGATGCTGTTGGAACAGTTCTAATTTTGAAGGTGATGTACAGTTGTTCCCACATCCATCTTAGAACATGAGTTGATGCAAACCTTCAGTCTCAGTATCCTTGGTTCTAGTAGAAGAGAAATTGCTCAAATGTTCTGAGTCTGTGCCACTGGCCCCTATCTTCCTGCCTTATTTGTGGTGCTTTTTATTTATAAAATCACAAATACCACTGTGTTTTCTCAGCTACTTGTCACCTGCTGCCTTGCCAGAAACATGATGAGAAACACATACTATTTGACCGTAAATAGCCTTCTTCTAGAAACGAACACCATTATCCCTCAGCTACGAGACATTCTGGGAGGGTTAAAAAGCCAATCGCTAAGCTAATGCGAATCGATTGATTTCCCAGAGGATGTGTGACTGCTGTATAGGACCTTATTGATCCACAATGATAATCCCACTGTACCGGACATCGAAGTGCTCTGGTTGGTGCTCTCGTGAGCATTTGACTTCAGTTTCGCTTGGAAGGCCTTCTCTGTCTTTCCGTTCACTGCATCCAGATTGGATGCTTTGTTTGCAGCCACTCTTCTGGAGTCCAGTTTCTTCTGTCGGCAAGACTTGGCTGGCTCAGCAAGCATGCGCACCTGCCGTCGAAACACTCTCAGCGCCTGGATGGCGCCAGACTTCATCTTAGCTTCTTGTGCCTCTGCGCTGCCAAATTCATCCGTCGGCGAGGGGGTGTACAGGGGCAGGACGTGGAGCTGCTCGTCTTCTGGTGTCTTTCCGATTTCACGATTGTCTTCTCTGGTGAGAGTGCACACCTGGGCAAGTGAAAAATAGATTGCTACACTTAACTATGATATCTAACACCAATCCAATAACACTGCCACGCCAGCCATTTATTTTAAGGGCATTATTTAATAGGGTCGTTTTAATCTTAGGATTTTATGTAGCTGCATGACCCTTAGAATGAAATATTTATCATTAATTTGTTGTTATCTCCTCCACCCCAAAAAAATTACAGTCTGTGACCTATTCATAGATCCATCCATCCATCCATTGTCATTAACTGCTGTATCCTGGTCAGGGTCACGGGAGTCTGGAGTCTATCCCGGAATCATTGGGCAGTAGGCTTTGAAAGTACACCCTGGATGGGACGCCGTTCCACTGCGGCTCATTCATACAGCTACATATTTTACTAGTGTTACTCAAGTGAGTACAGTAAAACCTCGATTCGAGCTTCCTCCTAGCACAGTAGCACTGTGTTATTTTAGCCCTTTGAATAATTTATAGCTGGTGTTTTTTTTAAAAAAGTAAAAAAAAGTTTATCTATAAAGAACTGTTTTCTCTGTTTATTTGCCGTTATTAAAGATGTAACTAATCTATATTGTATTGTGCTGCATGTGAGCAGTTTTTAATCGGTACTATATAGTGTAATAATGACTTCTTACAGCGCTGTTTTGTTAAGCTTCATTTCTCCACAGGAATACATGTAAAGTGCTAAAAGGTGTAGCAGGGGAAAGGTAAAAAGTACTAACACGTTACATAGTTATCAAACTGTTTTACCTTTAAAGTGGGTGTATTTAGTACAGTCCAAGTCAAGTGGAAAAGGAAAGAGACAAAATATGCATCATCAAACTTTACTACATCAGTAATGTGTGTGGCACCGTGTGTCTCATGTATGATTTCTCATTTATTTTTACATTTTCATTTATGCACATATAAAAGCTAGTGGCTCCTGTGGTTGAACGCATGGATGGTACCGACAGCAACGTGCTGTAATCGTGCACACAGTTACCTTTTTTTGTGTGTGTGTTTGTGTGTGTGAGTGTTGGGTGGGTTGGTTGTTTGGTTCTTCTGTTTGAAGCGGCCTGTTTATCTTCATCTTGAAAATTCAGCTGGGAACTGCCTGGAGGTACCCAGCACTAATATCTGCAGCACGCATTTTTGTGTCTGTGTCTGACTGCGCACAAAATTGACCTGCGGTGAGAAGTAACCTGTGTACCAAGTAGCCAAGTTTGTGGCTTGAAAAACAAAGCTGCGCATAAAGAACAGAGAAACAGAGATTCAGCTTTATAGATTTAGAGGTGTGTAATAAATGTCTGAAAATATGTAGGGAGATAGTTGATATGCTAAGAAGACAATAAAAACACAGTAAAAAAGGGAGTTGTCCCTTGGCTTGTTGACATACTTGATGTGTGTTTCTTGTCTTAGTCTCAGCGAACAATGTCCTGTCCCAGAAACACACACACATGCATGTACATACTAGTTGATAAAAAAAAACTGTCAATCAATAGTCATCACTGCAGCTCCCGTCATCTTCATTTCAGTCCACAGACACCATTGCTCTTCACCTTCTGAAGCTCTAAATGAGGTTACGTTGCTGCCTTGCTAAAAGGCACAGAGTAAGGAAGCCTCTGCCTATAGAGAGCCTTGTTAGTTGGGGCATCAATGCTGCCAGGTGAGATGTTGCACTGTGTTGCCAGATGGTGGTCCAATGCTCACCACTGTGCTGCCGCTGGGCATGTTGTGCAGGTCTCGGTGTGCATGTGCGCAGAAGTCCAGGCAGGCGGTGACCCCGGAGAACGGTCGTCCTTTCTTCAGGCCCAGACGGCAGTCGAGCGCGCGGTCCTCATACTCCACCTGCAGAGAAAAAAGCAGCACACGACCGCACGACCACTTCCTGTGAAACATGTGGAACCACAAGCGTGCAGCAGGCCTGCCTAATTGAAACAGATGTATTTTTCCTCCCAGCCCTAGGTTTGTGGGCGTCTTCAGTAAAGTAGATGCTACAGCAGAGGATACACTATGGATGGCTGAGAGCCAGTTCATGGTTCCTTAAATATAAGATTGATCATTATACAATTCTTAGCAGCTGACTAAAATTTCATGGACCTCACCTGATTTTCATATGCA
Source organism: Arapaima gigas (assembly GCA_900497675.1). Classification (NCBI taxonomy): domain Eukaryota; kingdom Metazoa; phylum Chordata; class Actinopteri; order Osteoglossiformes; family Osteoglossidae; genus Arapaima; species Arapaima gigas. The sequence continues at coordinate 116,073 of UFQX01000549.1, read as the reverse complement.
TCTGGTGCCAGTTTTTTGTAGGTTGGAGCCATCAAGGTTGCCAGATGCTGAAGGTTCTGTTCTAGTTTTTCCTCCTATTATGAATAAAATGTAATAATTTAAAAAAAAAAAACAGTACTGCTATGGAAAGTGTGGAACATAAAACATTCAAATTATTGGAATTGAATGGACTGCAACAGCTGGGTGTGGGACTTGAACCTCTAACCACCACTACGGTGTCTCACCTCCTTGGCATCGTCCCCCAGCAGTTTGAACTTCCTGGGCGCTTTGCTCCTGGCGAATTTGCAGCCATTGTAGTACATGCTCCAGGAGCAACCGAAGGAGAAGGAGGCCCCACCAGCATTTTGATCCGGGCCCTGGCATGTGCACGTTTTCCTGAACGGGAGAGAGACGGAACTTCTTAATCTCATCCACATTTTATCTGCAGTTTTTGCTACATTTTTTTCATCTTCAGTTTTTCATATATTAGCACTGCCCGGGTCAAAAAGGGGTACCAGCGGAAAGGTACCAAGTTTCCCTGCGTGTCGTGTCAGTACCTGTCATCTTCTGCACGGTGTTTAGTTAGATCTGAACATGTTTCCTCTTTACTGACTGCACTGAATAGAGTAAAATGAATATACAGACACTCTGGACATGTTCCTGTTGAAAAAGTATGGATGGATTTGTGAAAAGTGTTATTTTATAGAATGCTAGTTGAATTACCTGGTGCTGCCAAAAAGATGCAGTGGTATAAAAGTAAAAAGTAATAACGCTTTATATATCACTGAGCTGTTTTACCATTAAAGTGGTTGTATTTAATGCATAGATATTGTTAGTGATTTCGGAACCCCACAGAGTGATGAGTGTGTTAGTCATAGTCAAGTGGAAAGATGAAGAAAGCAAACTGTATGACAAGGCATGTCATATTAGTGTTATCTGAACATGAGTAATGTATGAAATATATGGGGAAAAATCCTTAAGTAAAAGTGAAAAATAGGTTAAAAAAAAGCCCGATTATAAAACATTGCATTCATGCATCTTCATATTGATTTCTTACATTATTCTTTATTATCTGTGTGCAAACTTTGCACCATAAATCTCTAAATTCTGTTACAGGAAATGGAGAACGTTACCGAAGAACATGGGTGCTACGGCCGATTGAGGTGACAGCTGAATATGGAACAGTCAAGTGGTAGGGAGTGACATCACTGTAGCATGAACTACGCTGTGACACACACTACAGCAGACACTGTCCATCCCAGTTTGAGTGAGGGACACAACCAGAAATGTTAAAGAGCTGTGGGTTTTGCACTCTGCCAACATGAAGATCACAGCCCTGCATGACCGAGAGCTCAGAACAAGGTGAAAAAACAGCGTAGCTTTTCCTTTATAACGTACAAGGGAGTGCAAACTGAAATGCCAGCGATGGCCTTTTGGGCTTTTTAATGCAATACAGTGAAAGGGAAACAAAATCCACACAAGGCACCTGCAGGAGCAGAACAGAAGCATTGGGGACATTTTTAGTACAAGTAGATGATTCATGTGCAGACCTCACTCCCTTTACAGCCAGCTGGATCACTGTTCGGATGCCCTAGTAGCTCTGAAACAACCGCACAACCCCGCCACCACTAATGGTCCAGGTTTCATCTTCCATTAAGCTGTTTTTTGTCCAAGAGTGGGTCTGCTCTCTGTTGTCTAGATGTAGTACGGGGTTTCGGCTGTGATTTTTTTTAATGCTTACAAATTAGACAAAGGAGCACAAAATTCCACATACGGTGGAGTCTGTCTCATTAAAGTTTCATATTTGAATGCCTAAAAACGATGTCCTTCACAAATGCATCCATAGACATAGGATCCTAAAATCCATAGAGCTGTGTTATGACTTGTCAGCTATGGACCCAACACCCATGCTCTATGTGTGGGCAGCAAGGAAAAAACAGCCACTCCCAGGAAGTGATGCCTCCCAGGGACCAGGCTGAACAACAGGTCCTTACTCTTCGTTCTGGGCACATCTGCGTTTGGTAAGGACCCCGTGCTTCGTCAGAGTCTCGCTCAGCTCCGTATAGAGGCGATCAGCCAAGCTCGTGGGAATGCCTTCCCAGACCAGGATGGCCACCACCAGGCAAGCTGTGGTGCACGAGTGCCCTGCTCTCTCTCGTACGAGTACCAGCAGCTTCTCTTCCACACCGGACCTACGGATCACCTGGCATGACAAAAAAAACGCCCTGTTAAATACACGCCTTGAGTGAGTGAGTGAGTGAGTGCTATGACAATGGCTTCACCCCAGGGGGCACTGCTAGTCAGAGAAGTGATGTTGTGATTCTTCACTGCAGCTTATTGCTATGCAAATAATTCACTAGGCTCTGGGAACTACTGAGGAAGGTGTTTTTTCACTACGCTACAGAGCCAATGAATAATTATGCACACACATGTAGTACTTCACAAATGATTCTTACCCATTTGGCTATGGGGCACCCCAGCGTACTTTTCCCCTCTTTCCCAGTGTACACCACTTTTTCAATCCTTATACAGCTGCCCACCTGGCCAAACCTTTATTACAACAAGAAACAGAACAGTACTTGAGAAATGCTGAACGTTGAGGCACAAAAATTGAACTGACAGGATAAATACCCACCCAGTGCGAAGGAGAACAAGCCCTCACCTCTTCTCCATGATCTCTCGGATGCCGGCTACGTTAGGAGCAGCTCCAAGATGTGTGTAATATGGGCCCTCATCTTTTTCGCTCAGTTGGTCTGGTCAGAATATATAAAATAACCCCATTTTTACAACAGTTGTGATGTTCACCATGCTTACAGACACTCAGGTGGGTCAAAATTCACCTAGGCTTTCCACCTTCGCAAGTATTTCAACCTTCTCAAACATTTGCTGACCTGGATTTTAAACTATTGTTTGTTGCACGAGAAACATAAGAGTCTAAACTGTAGGTAATGTTCACGGGCTCATTCCCTGTTTTTTTGGCCTTACCAACACAATGGCATGATGGTATTTCATATTGGGTTTTCACAGACGTGTCCAGAAGATTTTTGATGGGGGTGTCAAGCAATTTTGTAGGAGACTCAAAGAAGCTGTTGAGGCTGAGCTCCGCCTTTGTCGGTGTTCCATCAGCAGACCTCTTTACAGTTTCAGCTCTACGTTCTTCCATGCTTAAGTCTGCATTCGTTGAGAGAATAGTTACTGCCCCTGATGTCTCCACTTTGACATTGCCAAGGGACCTCATGACCAGAGACTTCTTCTCAAACAGTGGGGAGGGCTGGTACTGCTTTAGTTGATGCTCCATGGTTGCAATGATGCTGCTCTTCTGGTCTTTGTTACATGGCACCTGCATGGCAGAAGTCTCTGGTCCTTGTGCTGGCTGCATTGTCGGAGCTTCAGCTCTCAGGCCACTCTCATTTTTGAGTCCCCGAAGCATGGGCTGACTGTTGGTGATACCTAGCTGAAGCCCCTGTTTCTCCTGCTTTTGCAACAGGTGCAGGCGTAGAGCAGCATGTCCTTGGAGGTTTCCATGAAAGCTGGCCTGGGCCTTCCTCTGGCCATCCTCTTGCCTGGTCCTCTTGACACAGGAGTCCTGCTGTTCTGTTGTGGGCTGCACTAGACAGGTCATGTGCCCTGGCACCTGTTGGCTTAAAGCACCATGTGGTAACTGAGGTTGCAGTTGCGGTTGTAGTGGTGTTGGTAGCTGCAGCAGCTGAGAAGACTCTGTGCTTTGATGCCGTTGGTGAACCAAAGGTTCCTGTGGGTAATGATTGTGCTTCATCACTTCCTGAATCTTGGCTCCATCTGTCTTGAAGTCAAGAGGGTTACAGTCCTTCAGCTGAGGCTGCATGCTGTGCATCAATGGATCAAAAAGTATAGGAGTAGGCCCAGCAGATGCTGTAATCCCAATGATCTGCTGTTGACTTGCCTTGCTATGGGGTTTGCAATCAGATTTGAGCTGTTCTTCCAAGCTCCTATGGTCTTCTAGCTCAAACCTTTCCATGAGGTTATTGTCTGACTGTATTTGCCCTGGATATTGAGGCTGTGATGGTGCTGTTTGTGGGGCATCAAGGGCCTCTGCTGTTGGCTGAGCCTCAGCCTGGGGATGAGGTGGTGGTTGCTGCTGCAACAAGCCTGCAGACAGGATGTGGTTAAGGTCCTGACTGTCCTCATCTACATACTTTTCTTTTGTTTGAGAGTGGTAGGGATTCTCTAGATGTTGCTGGGAGATGTTTTTATCCTGGGGCATAAACGTTTTGCTACCCTGCATGGTTGATTGTGTTTGCTGGCTGCAAGGGGTGTCTCCATTTGTGCATTGCCATTCACCCGCAGCACTGCTCTCCGCTTGATCCTGTGCCAGGTTAGAACTGTAGCCCGCTGACAGCTGCCTGGCCTGCTGTCGAGTGCCAGACTGACCAGAGCTTTGCATGGGCCTGGTGCCTGGCATTTGCCCCTTGCTCTCTGTTGATCTCCCCTGCTCCTGCTGTGGGCACAAGAGGCAACCCTCATGCTGGGGTGCTGAGGAAATGAGATCAATCCAGCTCACCCCATGATAGGTCTCTGCTCGCTGTGATGCCTCGTCTGCCTCTGTATTGGAATGCCTGGCATTCTGTGTCTCAGAACCCTGTGTCTGAGTTCCTGGTAGACAAGATTCTGGCATTGGTCCTCCGGGAGAAGAAAGAGTGGCATCATTCAGCTTTGGAGAAGAAGCATAGGGGCTGTGTTGATTGCTACTCTGAATTGTTGAGGGGCTTTCTGAATCTTGTGTGCCATACTGACCCTGCACTAGACCTTGCTGGTGGCCATACTGTGAGTCCTCTGCTTCTAGTAGCTGTCCAGCAGGAGTGCTGCCTGATGGTTTGAATTTGTCAGCTCCCTCTATCCGAACCAATGACCTGGCTCCTGTTGCTGAAGTATAGGAGCCTTGGTTGGCTGTCCGGTTTATACCCTGTTCTCGTGTGTGGGTAGAGAAGGACTCAGCACCATTTTCACTCTGTGAGCCATCACCAGACTCTGTAAGTGGGATTTGGCCCTCTGGAACAAGGACTTGTGGTTCCTCTGAGACTGGGATGTCCAGGTAAGGATTAGGCTTTGGCTGCTGCTGGTTTTCTTTAACAGACTGGCTGGAATAGCCATTTACAGCAACAAGTGCACCATAAGCATTGTTGTCATGTCCCTCCAAGGGTTTCCTGTTCTGTTGTGCAGAAGCAGGCATCTGTGCTGAAATGGGCAAACCTGAGGTAAGCAATGGTGCCTGTGTTGCATGCTTATAAGTATCCTTGGCCAGTGATCGTTCAATGGTGTTTTTGTATGGTTTACAGTTGTGCGGCGCAATAGACACATGATCTGGGTAATACTGAGAAAGCGTTTTCTCTAGAAGGTCACCAGGTGTGTCCTCCATGTTGGAGGAAGTCATTTTAGCACCATTAGAAACTGGCACCTGTTTGTTCCTCACAAGTGAGAAAATTTCCCTATTAGGGAGGCAGCAGTGTTTATTCTCTGGCTTCTGCTCTGCCACCAGAACGTCATGCTTGAAGTCCGTTGACTTCACGAGTTCCGAAAAACAGTTCACATTGCTTTCTGAGTCTGCAAGTCCTTTCTTGTCCCATATGGCCAGCTCTGCCTTCTCCTGGTCATCATCGCTGTTTGTTTCAAAACTGACCTTTGGTTTTTTGAGTAGTTGAAACCCTTGTGATGCTGATTCACTGAGCGCATGTTTTCGCTCTCCGTTGGTTATGCGTGGCTGTTGATCAGACATGTCCGGAATGCCAGGAGGACTGGGAATATGTTCACAAAGCTTCTTCATTTGGTTAATCCCAATGTTGGTTTTGAAGTGGTTCCAGTCCCCATCCCCATTGATTTGATGGGAGGGCACATCTGTTAACTGATTTACATTCTGTAGTTTGACAACCAAATTTTCTGTCTGATGAACAGAGGCAAACTGTGGTAATAGTAGAGTGTCTCCTGTCTCATAGCTGGCCTTTTCTGTTTCCATCTGGCCTGCTCTGGGTCCATCCACAAGGCTGCCCCTTCTGCGTCCTGAAAAAAACCAAACAAAGATGGGAAGTCTTTACTGATGCAAATTTCGGGCTTGGAAGACACAAGCATGATGTTTATGCGCAAATGGGCTATAAACATTCCTTCACATGATAGATATGACTTCAAAAAAATATTTGCAGCTCTATCTTACTATTTCATGTCATCAAGTTTATTTTAATTGGCTCTTGTATGAAATGTTTGCATAAAAACATGCATGGAGAATGCTTTAGACCCCTCTGAATAAAGGTCACGTTATATGTAAACCAACATCGCATTTCTCAACTCTCAAGGGATTGAGTTTGGACTTGGTAGCAGGTAAGTGACACAGTGAAAACAGCCTTCCTCTGACTCTGCGGAGGAACCATGTAAGATGGGAAGCTTACTAAGATTATGAGTTGTCGCCAAGACAGATTTGGATGTTTCTTAAGGTTCCTTAACCTTCTTTGATATTTGTGTCCCCAACTTCCAGCCCTGAATGCAGCAAGGTGAGCCATTGCTTCTGGAGAGTCTTTCTTGATTCTTTTCTTTGTGCTCTGAAGTGTCCCGCACCAATGTGCTAACTGGCAAAAATATCAAATACCAAAGACAGGGCCTCAGTTGTGTTTCCTTCTACCTCTCTCCAACATGCACTCCAGCTAAGGCCCTAATGGCTGTTCTGAAACAGACAGAAATCTCAGGAACTATCATAACGCAGATGTTCAGTGCATGCATTTTGGTGGAACCTGATCACCTCTGCAGCCCACAGTGGACTTATTAAAGGCAGAAGAAAGTTCCTTGTAGAGAGTCCTGACTCTCCTCAATGCATATACTGCATTTGTACTGAGTGTTGAGGCAGATACTGCATGAGGGGAAAAAAACATCTGATGGGACTGACCGACTGAATTCCAAACCCCATCTCATGACAGTTTTTTATATGTTGAACAGCGATGGCAGGTGGTGGGGGGGGGGGTTGCTTTTTGCAACCCTTGTGAAAATGACGAAATAAAGAGTTACACCCAAGTGTGCTGGAACGGGTGCGTTTGAAGTTTTAGGAAATACCTCTTTTTTGTTAAGAAATGTGCAGGGCTTTTTTTTTTTTGCAGAGGTTTTCCACACGTGACGAAACACAAATGGTGACACAGTAACATGCACTTTGTATAGTGATTCTGCACATTCGAGGATTTACTGCTAATGTGCAATAAAATTCCACAAGTGTCACGTGTGTTTACATGTTTGTGACAACAGTTTTCCCCAGGTGGGAAAGTTTCTTCTGCACTTTTCCTAGTTTTTTAATGGCCAAGTTATGCATTTTTGAGAATACAAAAATTTTCTAGTTGTTTTTTTTAGTTACATTTTCTTAATTTATATACTTCCTAAATTTCTATCTGCAGCCAAGCAATCTTGACTTTTTACATTTCAAGCCAATAGATAAAGACTAAACACCACCCAAACAGGACTGTGGGACCACCTTAGGTTGCGAACAGACTTCCAGTGCCAATTGTGTTCCTAAGCTGAGGAGCGCTTAAAAAAAAAACCCAAAAAAGACAAAAAATTTAAATTAACGAAATTAAGTTTGGTTGAATTTATGGTGCTGTTTGCCCAGCTTTCACTGTTTTTAGAACAAAGAACAATTGACCTCCTGTACCTGCCCCCTCACACGCCGAGACCCCGGTGCCTTGCTTACCGGAGTAATGAGCTGAGATCATAGCGTTGTAAGACTAACTAAATAAGACCAGCTTCCATTGTTCAAAGTGTTGAGTCATTAATGGAAACTGAACTATTTCTGTCTTCAGTTTCTGGGGTTACAGCAAGGAGCTGCTGATCTACAAGTGGTATAAATAGAAGAGTAAAAGCAGTTACTGTGTTTCTAACTGAGCAGTGACTATCCATCCATCCATCCATCCATCCATTGTTTTCTATCTTACCATTGTAATGTCATTGCATTTGATCATTTTCCATCATTACTCTTAGTTATTTCATATAATCTCATTATTAGTGACCAGTCATCCAGTGTGGGGTCACAGTGGTCCAGGGTGGATCCCAGAGACATAGGATGCAAAAGGATGGGGTGCCAGGCTATCACATAGCAGTAACACACACTACAGGCAATTTAGTGACTTGTTCACCTGACGTACGTCTTTGACCCGCGAGAGGAAGCCCATAAGAACATACAAACCACACAACTAGTAATTTTTATATGCACATGCTCAAACTAATGCTGTTTTCTGTGTGCTGTTTTCACCTGTCCAACACCCAGTAAGGGGAAATATTTTACCCAGTTAAAAACCTGGAGCAAAACATGACTTGAAAACGATGGGTTTGAGCTCAAAGATGCAGAAAAAAGGTTCCAAGCAATCAGCAGCAAAGTGAAGGAGACCAAGTGGTGATGTGTTTTCTTTAAGGTCTACATGTTCATTCCTGCAGGTCAAAAGCCTCAGTAGCTTTGTGTGTGTGTGTGTGTGTGTGTGTGTGTGTGTGTGTGTGTCACAGTGACCTTTGTTTTCTGTCATCACGTGCAAGTTCTGCATCCCCCCAGCACTTGCTTCACAGGGTCTCCCAGAGGCCAAATTAGCCACGTGAGCAGGGGCGCTTTCATGGGTCACAAAACTACACAATTAGCAGCTCTAGACCCCCTAAAAATTCCATTCTTCTAGACGTGCACGAAATCTGCAATGAATAGTGATACTATGGTTAGTATTACGGTAAACGCAGACAAACGTCTTACAGAACAAACGGCACCAGTCAAAAGTAGGAGTTCATTTGCAGGAAACTAGTTTTGTTTGAAAAGTCATGTGGTTAACAACTTTGTTCAGGGAAAGAGCCGACACATCTTCTCAGCTCCAGACAGCCGTCACCCTGACCCGGATGAAGTGCTTAAAGACTATGGATGGATCTTCTCGGTCGCTTTGGTTTGATTTGTCAAACCAGCTTGCCCTGTATGGCTGTTGCCCAGGTTGCCCTGGTGGTACTGAAACTTATGACTGCATACCAGGTGTTCCTAACAATGTGGCTGGTGAGCGTATGTCCTTTGGCATCATATTGTGCCAACGCTGACAAGATGTTACGCACACCTTTGCGTACTGTGAGGCTTGTGCGAGCAGTGAATCAGCATGTTGAGCTGGAACTTGGCCGTCCCTCACTAATACGCCAGCAAGGGAACAGTGACATTAACCTGGGGGACGGGAAGCATCTTCCCATCAGAAAATACGGATTTTATCACAGCCATTGATTTGAGGCTAAGCCTTGGGGCCCCAGCCACATGCGTGGCTGTTTAATGCATATCACATCCACAGCATCTGGGTGACAATCCCCAGGGGGCAGGAGGGGCACCACAGTCTAATCCATCACAATTACGAGCTCCTTCCCTGCAGATGTGCTGAAGGATACAGGGGGACATGTTGGGGAAGGACACACAGAGGCGCTCGTGATGTTCAGCAGGGCAGTTAGATTCGCAGAAGGCTATCATCTGGTATGGATTTATGGGCCACTGGGGACAGGGAAGTGCTGGGATCTCTTAGAGAGGCTTCCCACACAAGGTCCTGCTTTCTGAGCTGCAGGAAAAAATCTTTCTCTGCCTTTTCGGGACCCTACACGAGATTTCGGTCACAGAAACCACCACCGGCGGAATTCCGGAAGGTCTCAGAAGATGGCCCCTCCTGCAGTCAAACAAGTGCTCCTGCTGAGGAATCTTTGATGAAGACACTTACCCAAGTCGATCGAGGTTCACATTATCCGGCCGCTCAAATGCATAATTAAGTGATGTGAAATATTCACATCAAATTCGTGTAAATAGCTTAGTGTACAAACCCAGCACTGTAAGTCAACTTAGCCAAAGGTGTCAACTAAACATCTACCAAGAGCCTCTCCTCATTGCATCTGATCCTCAACCACACTTAAAGTAATAATGAACCTCAGTGTGCAACTTCATTGAGATCTTCTGTAAAAAGGCGGTGTTAAAACTGATATAATTGTTGCTGCTTGGTACCAATAGTATTCAAAATAAGATAGTAGCAAATGACATCTTAATGTCATCGGCATTTTGAAAATAGCAGCTGCTGGTTGTAGAAACCGACCCAAGTTAAACAGCTCGTGTGCCAGTCATTTAAATACTGTGTCATTTTCCATCCCGGCTGGATGAAAACAGGTGACGCAGAGCCCGATTAACATCGGTGTTTACACAGTACCATTTGTCCACAGTATCATTTCTCCAAAGATCAGATTTTGCCAAGCAGCTCATTTTTCAGTTTCAAAATGCATGCAGAATTTACTTATCTGATGGTGTCCGTCAGCCCATTAGTCATTTTTTTCCTGTGTAACAGATCGAGGCACGAGATGGGAAATTTAAAAAAAAAAAAAAAAAAAAAAAAGGTTCCACTGAGATGCAGTATAAACTGAAGCTATTTTTGAGCTCAACTGAAAAGTTTCTGATGGGGCACAACTTTCAGTTTTACTCTCTGGACCAACCTGAACACTTCCTTTTTCTGGTCATGACAGGCCACTAACTAGAGGTGCCTATCTGGCTGGGCCATCGAATGGCACCTCTTATTCTCAGCTAGAAGTGATGCAGAAGTAGATACTTGAAACCAAGAAGGTGGAATAAAACCAAAACCATTAGGACCAGAGGTTCAAAGCTATATAAATCAAAGTGGGGCCAGAGAAACTTTGCCAAAATGAGGGTCAGATGGAGATATTGAGAAAGGCCTCTGAAAAGAAAACACTTAATATGTAAAAACTGCAAAAAGAAAAACATCAGTGGCACTATAGTCAAGTCTCAATCTCTTTGGGTGGTGCAGATGAAGCACTTTTTCATATTTAGAGGCTGATTTGTCATTGAGAATTCATGTGCAATTCAGGTATAATTTTCTCCATTTAGCCCATAACTACTCCCTGTGTAACCTACACACTGACTGCTGTGTACCCAGGGCTGTAAAAATATGTTTGTTTATTCAGAAGGTGGTCAACAAAAGCACCAAAATATAGTACCTACACCCAGTTCTGTGTAAATAGAAACCTTGTCTTTGTTCCTGTCAGCGTTGGGGGGAGGAGGGGGGGCAGACCGTGTCACCCTGGCAAGGTGACATGGCTGCCCGGGTTCGGGATGTTAAATCTGCCACTAACAAACGCAGCCAGAACGGCAGCTGGCGGGGGTGGGGGGAACGCTAATCGAAGAGCAATGACAGTTTGGAGGTCAGCGCTCCTTTGGTGGCGACAAAACACCCTGGGCCATTTCTTGCCTGCCAATCCAGGGGATTTAGCACACGTCCTCTCGGCTCCGGCTTCAGTTCAGGGCCTTAAACAGAACTGTCGGTTGTTTTTTTCTTCATCTGTTACAAGCGGGGGGAAAAATTTGCCTTTACTGGGTCGCAATAATATTTAGACGTAATCGATATAGTAATCGCAAATGTTGTACGTGCAACTCCTGTAATATAGTGAGGAAAATGTATACACCTGCCCGCTACTTCTGTGTACATTCCCATTAATTCATTTCACTGAAAATTTGCTCCAGAGTAACTTGCAGTGATTTGCCCATTTACACACCTGGGTCATTTTTATTGGAGCAATTTACTAGAACGATCTTGGCCAACCGTACTACAAAGTAGTAAGTGGGCTTTAAATCTTTGTCCTTCAGGTCCGTAGAGCAGCAGCGCTCAGCACCGCAACACCTCCTGCCCCTGTACTGCAAGAAACACATCAGATCTCCAGTTTGACATTGGAATCATTTTATTTTGCATTTGACTATCCTTTAAATAAGTGCACTGCACTTATTTAACCACTGCAACCGTAACAAATCGCGGACGGCTCCAGATGACAGTGAAATGTGTGACGGATGAAGCGAAGTTAAAAAAAGGAAAAAAAACGACATGTTTGCAGTAAAACTGTAACCCGGGAGAGCCCGCCGATCCAGAATAGTCCGGGCCAGAGCTTAGTGAGCGCTGAGCACAGAGAACAGGGGCTGGTAACTGCTCATAACTGGACCCACCCAGAGCAAAAAAAAAAAAGAGAACAAATGAAGCAAAGAACCATAGAGAACAGGAGATGGCAAAGCCAGTGACCTCAGCTGAGCTGCTCACACACAAAATGCCCACCTTCTCCCCGCTAGCATGTAAATAGCTGCTGCGCTGGCTGCCCCCTGCATGCGTGCGCTACGCTGTTTTTCAGCTGCCTCATTGGCTGTAAGACCAGAGTGGCTGAGCCTGTGTGTGTGTGTGTGTGTGTGTGTGTGTGTGTGTGTGCGCTTATTGTCACAGATCCAGCTTGGTCTAAGTCCCCGTGCTACCAGCCCAAAGCTCTGATCCCATCTTTCCACTCCCTCACTCTGTGTGCTTTACACCACCTACACAGGCAGAAGGTGATGTGAGAAACTGAGAAAGATCCTCAGCGCCACAATATTTACATCTTCACAGGGGCTCCAGTCACAGACCTGGTTAGTGAGTGTGGATAAACTTCACCTTCCCATTATTGCAAACGCCAATGAAAGCCAAGGCTTCAACCTTATTGCCCTGGGGCAAAATCCCAGCAATTTTAAACTCGGGTCAATTTTAAGCCCAGTTAATTTTGGGCCGGCATAGATGAAAGTGTTAGAAACAAGGTGGAGAACCTGCCTGGTGTCACGAGCTGAATGGCTCAAATGAGACCCCAAAGCCAGCCACCTTTGTCACAACGCACAGCAGCAACTGTCGATAAAATGCCGTGATTCCCAAATTCTATACACAGCCCCACAGTGCCGTTATGCATTTTAAACATCCTTAGTCGCTTTACTGGCAAGAAGTGGGGGAACTGAACAGAACAGAAGCGACTGGAATGGAAGCACGTGTATCCTTAGCCACAGTGCCACCTGGCCCATTAGCACAGCAAAGACCCCATAAATCAGGCAGGTGGCTGCCTGGAGCTGAGGCCTTATCTCAAGCCTTTATTCAGCTTTTGGACCCAATGGCCCATTAATATGTCCCTGTCCTAAATTAGGATGTTTTACAGCCTCCCGGGTGGTTAAAGTGCTTCGCCGCCACGCTTGGTTGTATCTACTCAAAGGTCTGCGGTGTTTCTCTACATCAGTGTGTCTTGCCTCTGAGTACACGACTCAGGTGGCATCGGATCATTTGTGGCCCGTGACCCTGTCAGCATCAGGGTACGAAAGGCGTGTCGCAAGGTGAGGGTCCGACACAAAAGCCCCCGTCACATCCCCGTCAAAGGCACCTTTGCACAGCATATACAAACACTTCCAAGTGTGTTCTATCACGGCGTGACGTTCTATATTAAAAAATAAATTCTCAAAGCAGTTTGGGATGGTTCGCTCACCTATGTAGTAGTGCGAAGCTTTGATTTCTGTAGATAGTGCCTGATTCTGCCCCCCGTTTGCTCAGCGTTATAAAAGCACACCAAACAGTGATTTGCTGCACAACGGGGGAAAAAATAAGCAAAACTGCTTTTTCAGTACTAACACTAACTGGATGCCTTGTTACTGCACATTTCTCTGATACCAGGGTAGAAACCTACACAGTGGAACAAACAGACCACCTAGTTATTGTGTCTCCTATCTTCAGCATCTAGCACATATAACATTCCACTGTGGTTGAGGGAAAGGAACCTATGACTTCTGCTTTGTGATGTTTACAGGCCAGTGGCAACTCTGGGAACAGGGGGTTTCTGTGCCTTTAACTTGGACTACAGCACCTTTTGAGACGCACAGGTGGGCAGATTTTTGAAAACAAGACAGCGGCAGCAAAAATGTGCCAGTCGAGGGCATCCAGTAACATCAGTGTTACAAAGTTCAGAGGAAAGCTGTGCTCAGTGCACACATCTCGCTCAGCTCTGCGGCGTGGAAAAATCCAAGCTTTTTCCAGCACGAGCAAAACCACTATCAGCATGGACAATGAGAAAACTGCAAAGTTAGTCTCTCAACCGACAAGAAAGAGACAAATAGTCTCAGCAGCTCTGTGTTGTGTTGAAAATTTTCCCCAAAGCAGCTTGCAGTGATTTAACCATTTACACACCTGTGTAAGAACATAGGTAAGAAGGTGAGAACATAGAATAAATGTCTTTATGCAGTTGAGGAAACAAGGAAGGAAGATCTCAGCTTATCTGATTTTTTTTTTTTTTAGTTTTTGATGCTGCTTTATTTGCTCGAACTAAGAACATTAGTATACGGCTCTTTGCAAAGGAAACGTTTAGGAGATCAGAGATGACAGGTTCAAGGGGGCTCAGTACAAACTACTGTTATCGAGAATTTTACAGGATGGTAACCCTGTGACCTGAAGCTCCTTTTCTGTCTGAATTTGAGCGCCAGGTGACACTTGGTGTGAACTGACCCCACTTCATCTGCTTAATGATGCCTGTTCAGCAGTAAAATGACCCTCACCGTGGTCTCAGGCAGCCACACGCGTGCTGCAGCGTGCCGAGCGTGCCGAACAGAAGGAGGGTTTAAGGTGCTACAGTGGTTACTGCCGTCACCTTCCGGTGCAAAAAAGTGGCAGGTCAGTGTCCCACTTACTGCTGCACTACCCTTGATCAAGGTACTTGCGGCGATACAGTAAAAATTGCCCAGCTATACCCTTCAGACCTTCTCGACCATCTGTTTTCACCACTGGCCATCCAGAAAATGCTATTGGAACACCTTCTTCTCACAGGCTGTCAACCTGTTCAACTCTGGAAAGCAAAGGGACTGACCAATACCACCACCACTGACTACCAGCTGCCCTGTATCATCAAGGCTGGTTGCACGAACCTTTTATTCTTGCCTCATTCATCGTTTATCTATTTACTGATCTGTACGATCATCTTAACTCTTTGTCATTTACTTCTATTTATTCTATTTGTCTACTCATCTATTCAATTTGTCTGTTGTCTTGTGTCAGCGTGCTGCCTCTTTAGCGTATCGCGCACCACCGTTCAGGAGAAACTACATTGGTTTCCTCTCTTGTATCAGGCAGAATGACAATTAAATGAACCTCGAACCTTGAAATTGGTGTAACATTCAAAGTAGCTTGACCAACATATATGGCTCCTTCGGTCTCCGCCGCATTGCCCTGTGTGGCCCACGTGTGGAAGTGACCTGGAACAGCTGGAATGATTTATCCTGTGTTTAAAATGCGGGTGATGAGAATTAAAACCTGCTAGCATAATATTATTTGTGAAAAATTTCACTTAACAAATTATTCCGGGAAACTGTACAATAAAAGTTTTAATTTGCTTGTGCAACACAGCGGGGGGGGGGGGGGGGC
>UFQX01000549.1:55363-100829 GCA_900497675.1 Arapaima gigas | reverse complement strand
TTGGGGGGCAAGGGGGGGGGGGGGGGGGGGGCTCCAACTACCTGGCTGGCACAGCACGTTAACTTTGCTTCTGTAGCTCAGTTTAAAAGTGCCAGAGTACTTGACTTAACTGGCAACTTGTCCTTTTGCTCGCGGAGAATTTACCAACTCACAGTGAGAAGCTGTTTTCTCCCGCTGTCTGCATCGCGGGTGCCGACCTCTGGGTTTGGTCTCCACCCTGAGTTCTGCGGGCCACCCACGGTCACCACATAATTGTCAGAGACCCCTCGACGTTTCCCCCGTTTCTGGCAGAACCTAAGGCCCTATTTGCATAAGTTCTGGGAGGTGACCAAAGTTCTGCACGTCTGCGTGATAAACACTAACCGTGAGAATGACAGGGGCGGTGGAGTTGAAAACCAACACCGGTAGTCTTCAGCGCAACCTTGTCATTAATTCACCCTCCTTTGAGATGCAGGGCTCATAAAACCATATCTTATCCAAATGACAGTTGACTCAAATTTTGCTTGAGTGTTATTATTACGGAGAAGAGGCCGCCTATGAATATGACTAATGTACCCTTCCCACTAATTTAATGGTCCTAAAATGGACAGCTTCTCACAATGTGATATCCTAAATTAATATACTTTACCTTTAATTCCTGTATGTAAAAAACTGCGGTTGGCGGGCTGAAATTCCTACCTACTTTTCTCCGACAGCTTTACAACTCAGCCCCATTTCTGGGTAATTCCACTAGTGCATTAAAGATTCTCCCCTTCCTGTTTTGGGCAGACCACACGTAAAAACTCTGCTTCTTTTTATATACTTAATACAAGCAAAGCACATGTTTTTCTTCTCAAACAGAACAATTCATTCAAGTGTATTTAGGGCAGGATATTCCAGGAGATCCAACCCACATGTCTTGTGTCTCTGTAATGATGGCCCTGTCCACAAAAGAAGCACAAAACTGTCTACAGAAGGGTGCCATTCCCGCCAACAATTTTAACTCTAAAATGCACCGTTTTTTTTCATATTTTGTTTGCATAAAAGTGAAATAAAAGGAAGTATCACACTGAGAACTATCAACTGCGGCAACAAAAAATATACAGCTCGAAAACTGAGTGATCGGAGGAGCCCCCGCTGTTAGAGAACATATGGATGTAATAGAGTGAAATTGCAGTGCAGTTAATTCTCTTTCACATTCCGATTTCACAACCATCTTACTGCAGTGTTTCTTCATCCCGAGACTTCATAATGTTCTACTTGCTTATTAATAACTGCTAATAGCAGCTAATCTGTGGTTCTTCTCCAAGCTCTGTTGCTTTGAGAACGGAGAAGGCCCCTTACGAAAGGCAGCTTCCTCTTGCTTCTCCCCACCAGTCATTCACCAGATTTGGTCATTTTCGCAAACGTTGTGTCACGTCACCAATCACAAGCCACCTAAAGCACTGCGCTCAGTTCCACCTTCTTGTTAAGCCACAGACACGCGGTCGACTCAACTAGTTGGGTGTGTGGGAATCCACACTGGGAAACTCAATTATTGTTTATTTACATTTGCTGCCTTTGTGAATTGTTATACCAGATCTCACCGGATTTGCAACATTCACATGGTAGGACTCCAACACGAGCACTTTGAAATCCTGTGTGATGCTTCGTAAGATTGTTGGAAGTCAACCTTCGCACAAGACAGTCTTCACCATCTACAACCCACTTCTGGATGAGTTCCTTAACCAGACAGAGGCCCTTTGTACTTCTGGTTGTAATTTTTTCCGCAGGGACCCCTCTAGAAAGAAGTGACTAATAGAATTTACATTGTTCTTTACATCTAATGGGACACAGATGGCTCCCCCCCTTCACTACAGTGATTTGTGTGCACATCCCACAGCCAACAGCGATGCTGAAGAATGTCTACTCGAACTTCTGCTTTCTACACACTTTCTCCACTTAAGCTGTCAATTTTATTGTGTGTCAGTACCAATTTTCACCCCTGACTTTCACTGTGTCGAATGTCCAAATAAAACTCTTAGATCTTCAACGTAAATCCTTGAACTTTTTGGGAGGTTAAATATGGAAAGGTGCTCATGAGGACTAGCTTTCACAAAGGAGATGGAGAGTCTTCTGCTAACCATGCAGTGAAGCCTAAATGTGAAGGGCAGAAGTTTTTCTTAATCTTGCTTTTCTCCAAACTGTCAGTGATTGCACGATAACCACGACTTTTTCCTTTGTTTGAAGCCAGGCCATCCTAGCAGGAATGCAATGGGACTTGAACAACGACGCACAACCGCCACGGTCTAGTTTCACCTACTGCCGTGTGAACGCCAGTCAAGGACCAACCAGCACTACCAACCAGCATGAAAGAACCAACACTGATACCAAAAAATGTGTCCTAACATGTTCACAATTTACACCAGCGAACTGTGATAATTCAGAGTTTTACACACCCAGTTTGTGACCTTCATCATCTCTCCAGACTTCACCTTAGCCCTATTTCCATGGCATGTGCTGCCTTATTTCCATACACCTGTGCATTTGGACAACTTTGGACGTTTTCATGCGGAGTGGATGATGGGATTAAACATGGACTTGCTTAGGGAACCAGAACTAGTTTTCTCTCCAGCTCTTTCAAAGTTCATTGCTTTCAGTACATTTTTGGTTTGATGACACATCCTTGCTCACACCGTGATGGACTGGCAACCCATCAAGGGCCTAGTTTCTTGGCCTGGTACCCAGTGGTTCAGCAAAAGGCTGGAGACCACCATGATCCTGACCAGGATACATTGGTTAATGATATTGGGTTGCATGGATGGGATCTATATACCTTTGCTACTTCAGTGGCTGCAAACATACTTCAAGGTTCTATTATATTAATTTTTAGTATTCACCCAAGAGGTCTCACTGTTGGCACGCAAAGGCAGTTTCTCGTCCATCCACAATTCATCTTTACCTTTCCTCTGAAACAGCTGCATTGTCTCCTCATTTTGAAACCCTTGTAATCTGCCTTCACAAGCTCAGAGAGTTCATTCCTTGGTCTCAAGGGTCATTGCTGATGCCCATCAGTTGACTATTACTCAAGCCAGATGAATGTGTAACTGTGGATGTGCTTCTCAGGCTAACTGGCCAGCTTGCTGAAGGCGAGGCTGGAAGAGTCACGCCTGGAGGGGAAGCCTCCGTAGCTGCCATCTGCAAAAGTAGGCAACCGGCACTCCGGTTGGGCTTCTACGCCCAAAAGTCCATCGCACAGAGACTCTAAAAAAGGATCTCGCAGCATGTGTCAGGCAGCCCTACCTGTCCCCTGTCCTCCATCCCCCAGTGTACTTTTCTCTGTGCCTCTCACTGTCCCTTTGTTTCTCTCTAAGTCAGTATATCTGCCTCACTTGAGGAACCGGGTGCAGCGCAAAGTTAGTTCTGAGATGACGATATCCATGCTGACCAGCCCGATTTGTTCTCAGAAGCCGTCTGTTTAAAATATTAACTTGGAGGTGATGGTTTAGGGGCATGAATGGTTTGGCAGTCACACATGAGCCTCAAACATTGTTCCTGGTGGATAAAAATGGCGCCCAAGAACATAGAAATAACAACGGCTGCCCGAGTTTAATTTTATTTCACTTGTGGGGGGAGTTACTTTTTTCCACCTTTCAAAATGTTATTGATGGCCAGGCGCCTGTTAAAATATATAAATGTTCTGTTCCAGAGTATTGTGCCACACGTTGAGAAGCTCTGCCACTGGTTTGTAAATTCTGAGTCTCTGTTTGCATCCTCCAAACCCAAACCGGTGTTCAATTAAACAAAAAAAGGAAGTGAAACATAAATACGGGCAAAGGGAGAAACTGCTGGAAGGAAATCTGAACCGGGGCACTTATGGATGTTATAAACTCTGAAGATGGAACTCTGTAGACTGGACTCTATAAATGAGACCTTAAAAAGATTCTGACCTGCAGTAAATCCAAGTCTGACATATTTAGAAGAGCTGTGATTGTAAGCAAGGAAATGCCATGGGTGGTTAAACTGTACTGGATCTATTGATGTCGAGTGGCTATTCCAACAGCAAGGTTGATGTCTATCAAAACCAGAGCAAGCTGTCCTTTACCAGCAGCATGGTACCAGCAGATGACTCTTCCCCCAGTGGTTTCTCAGCAACCTAATCTCCACGAATGTTGCTAAGGTCTTACTCTCCCCCCTTTTCCTGTGCTACAGAAGAGGTCAAGAACTTAATGCTAAATGTCAGTTCAGTGTAATAATGAATAAAAACATGAATAATACATCATTCTACTATACAGTGTTGTGCAAAATGAAGTTGCTGCGCTTCTCCAGCTTTCCACGGAAGACGTCTAAAGAGCACACAGTGCGAGTAGATTTAGGACAAACTAAAAAACTCGGTCGTACTGACACTTTTACCGTGCCGACGCAGACAAGGAGAACCCACTGTGCTGGATTAAAGTTAGACCCTGCGATAGTGAATAGTTTTCACTGTAGGAGAAGCACCTCCCCCACCCATCCAGAATCTCCCAGAAGCTCCGCCACCCTCTGTGTGCAGCAGAAACGATCCCAGCTGGGCTGCTGGCACATTCCAGAGAAGAAACCCAATAGCTTTGCTTCATGGACCGAAAACTCCCAAAGCAGTTCATGATGTCACTGAAAGGCCTTAGCATGCCTGTGCCCCTCAAGGACAGCCAGCCGTCTTTCGTCATACTGCCCAGGAGGACAATGGGATTCAGGACCAGCACTTCAGAAAAGCCTCCCTAATGAAAGACCATAGATGTAATTTCAGCGTGGAAAAAAAATGGGAAAAAAAATTCAAACCCTGTGATTTCCTTTCATTTGTCTCAGTGTGGGTCTGGCTTTACACAGGAGAGCTGGTTAAGCTAAACATGGTTTTTTTTGTCAGCTTCGTTCTTCTGCACAAATTTGATGTTGTGTTTAACTAAATATTTACTAGACTTTTATGTTACCACCACCACCACAAAATATCTTGTCAATTATCCAGACTGTAGTAGGAACTCAATACATTTAATGGTTTCAGCATATGAACAGTTTTTGCTCCAAGGTGCTCTTTAGGCAGCGATAAAATCTGTGGATTGCGAATCTAATTTCTGGACAATGAGTGGTGGTTTGCTATAGACATGAAATGTAGTACATTCCAAAGATCTGGCTTTTTATGCCTTCTTGATGACTGTGGACGTTTTGGCAGCACTGAAGAATGAAAGTGAGACCGATCCAAGACAATGTGGCCAGTGTCAAAATTCAATATGCTGTTAGTTCCAGATCCACTGTGGGATCAGCGAGATAACCCGAGGCGGGAGGCCACAACCGTCTTCATAAAATCACATCAGATTTGGGGCATAAATTCCAATGGCCCCTTTGTAGGCAGTAGCCAAAGCCTTGAACGTGGTCCAAAAGTTAGTGGTAGGTCAAGCACCCAGAGGTGTGATGCAGCAGTCCTGTAAAGGGTCTCAGCAAAACAAACAACTAAACCTGGTAAGTGTGGAGTAACCAGATAGCCCTGCTACAGGAGCATTTTCGGGATTCTCACGAGCCAGTTACGTAACAGCCTAGCAGAACGGTAGGAGACTGTTTGTAAACAGAACAGCCACGTGTGCGGCATCCACGTGGCCGATGGCTCTGCCCACCACGAAGACTGAACCTGGCATTGATACGCCCAGGGCTGCCACCACGCTCATTGTCTATGTCTTCATTAACATGGGGGGGGGGGGGGGGGGGGGGGGGGGGGGGGGGTTGAGGGATCTGCACGTGGAACCCACACGTCCTCCAAGTTTTATTTTCTGCTCTCGGCTTTGCGTCAGGCCTCGCGTCTTGTAATTGTTGCGAACCCGGGGACAGGAGGTCGGTAGGTGTGACGCCAAGTGACGGCGCAAAACAGCGTGCCATTTCTCCTGCGACTAAAGACGTGGTTCTTTCGATTCGCGCTGCACGAAGGCAGCGTTCCGAGGCAAAAGGCACCGCTCTGCTTTCATAGCTCTTCTGCACCTTCAAATGTATGCAAGATGAAACATTTACAAATATATGCCAGGAAATGTTAAAAAAGACGGTAAATTCAATGTAAATTGCTACATCTGAATCTTATAGAATGCTGTGTCCAAGAAAAAAGCCGCAGTTTAGCCCCCCCCCCCCCCTCCCCCCTTGTAGTT
This sequence comes from Arapaima gigas, assembly GCA_900497675.1. NCBI lineage: Eukaryota > Metazoa > Chordata > Actinopteri > Osteoglossiformes > Osteoglossidae > Arapaima > Arapaima gigas. The sequence goes on along the minus strand of UFQX01000549.1, from coordinate 94,707 downwards.
ATACAAATCTGGTGAAGACGTTTTTAATAGTGATCTGGTTTGTCGGCACATGAAAAGTGTCCAGACAAAAAGCATTGAAGTTCCACATTTTCTCCATCAGATCACCAACCCCAACTGGGGATTCAGCTGAATGGTATAACAGGTCAGCATTATTTCACTCTGTTTCTAGCTTGAGCATAATAATCAAGTAAAACTAGTTACCAGGCCAACCAGCTGGTTACTAGGCAATGTAGTTGGACTTTGAATGCTCTTCATTCTCCCATGCTGTGTCAATTGTTTGGACATCCACACTGCTGTCCAAACTTATTCTACCACATTGCTACTCAGGGAGTCTGGGATGAGACATGAAATGAGGCCTTTGAGAGGGGAAGCATTTTTTTTCATGGCACTGTGGCAACTGGACATTCCTTCTGGCACCAGTATTGGACTTTTAATGGGAATGGCATAGCAGACGACTCATTGCTCTTGGGCACCGCAGCTTTACATAAAGGCACATTTTGAAGGGCAGGAGGAAGCCAGTGTGACTGGCTTACCTCTTCTTTTACCAACGTTTTGGGCCGAGCGTCAACAGACCCACAGCAGGTGTACCCTATGTGGAACAATACCGAACCGTAACTAACCAAAGCGACACACGTCCCGTGACGGTACCAGCGAGTGATGAAGTGGCTGAGCAAACCTCAATAATCAGCCGGTCCATTTATATGTTTCTTCTTCTGACTTTTGCTGCCATCACTGGAGTACCGGTCCCACCGAAAGCCAAGCTACTCTTCTCCACCACTTTGTCACTTTTTCCCTCCACTTTTAACTGCCAGCACAGTCATGAGGTTGCAACACACACACACACACACACACACACACACACAGCAGAAACACAGAAGCACTGGCTGCAAAAAAGAGAGAAAGTGAATCTGCTGCCCAAAATTATTTCCAATTGATTCACAGAGCAAACAGATGGGCAATAACAGCAGTGACCGCTGACATGCTCTCATGTTTAAACTACAGTGTTTTGGTCTGCTATTTTTGTACACTTGATTAAGTCAAAATTGGTTCGTTTTGTCAAAACAACGGCTATCTATAGATGTGGAGAAGAACAGTGCTTGGCATATTAATGTTGTAGCTCCCTGCTTGCCAGGTCATGTTGAGGGCATTCGGTTAGATCCCTTGTTTGGCTCATTGAAATAATGACTCACCAACGACCACATAGATAAGATGAGTCTCTGCTTATTGTTTTTGAAGGCGGACTTTTGAAGTCTGATATAAAATTGCACCACAGTGTGCTGCTTGGTGAAGAGCAACGTTCTTGACTGCCACAAGTAGGGGAGATAAGTGACTGAACTGTCTCATTGTTCCCACATTTACATCTTTACCACCCCCTTGCCCGGGATGTTTGTTTGGAACAACCCATTACAGAACACTTGTTGTATCTGCATTCCACACAATCACCAACCCCCCAAACTGCTGAAGCTGAACGGGTGCTGAATACACAGTCCAAATACACAAAGTATCCTATCTCCAATATTCCATCCCTTGATCCTAACACAAATCCTCAAGTTAGCACCAGCTAACTGGTGGTCATTTGTTTTGCTCAGTGCAGAAGAGGTTGTCTCTGTATGTTTTGTGTGGAGCTCTACAGGCTGGGTGCCATCACAGGCTCCTTTACTCTTACGATCTTCCTCACCAGTCTCTTAAGTGCGCCGTAGCTGACAGCACTTCCTCTTTGTGGGCCCTCACTGAAGGTCTGTAACATCATCGCTTTGTTATGGAGATCAGACCGCAGGTCGGTCAACTGCTCTAAGGGTCTTCACCGAGTCTCACTTGCAACAGCCATTCATTTGTAACAGGAACGTGTCCTACTTTTTGATGCTGAACTTCTGCGCGATCTAAACATCCAGGGTGTATTTGTCAGTCTGAAAAAGGGACAATAACGCATTCACAAATCAATTATCGAGATCCTTTACTAGAAAGTGTTTTTCTTTTATGTGTTTTCCTCTTCCTTGTTGTGTCAACAGCATATTGTGATTATGAAGACAAAGAACTTGTTCGACCCCATGACCACCACAGCAGATTAAGAACGTGGACTTTATGGTGCCACCATGTGCCTCACAATGGGTCAGTTCTGTGATTTCCCTGTATCTCTGACTTTTGGCCGTACCGAGGACACAGATCAGAGCGATTTGTGAAAGGAGAAAGGGCTGTCTTTGAGATGGTTCGAGAAACCTGCTCCCAATTTTTCCTGCTGTACCTCCTCCCTAATGAAGCACATGAATGGGGTTTCATTTCCTTTGGTGCTTCTGACCTTGTACTCCTCAACCACAGTTCCTGCCACCCCCTACAGACATACACACAGACACACACCATACCGGACTGTGTTTGCTTTGTACCTACTTGTCGGTTACTAGAGGAAGCATCGACAAGAGATGTGGGGTCAAGGGGTTCATTCAAAAGATGTGGAGAACCTGGAGGTGCACTATCAGTTCCTTTCAGTATCAGTATCACTATCAGTACCACACACACACACACACACACACACACACACACACACACACACACAGACGCACGGGAGCGCAGTGCAAAGCAGCTCCACGGACAGTGAACATGCCTCCTCAGGGCTGCCTGAAGGAGCTTCAGGAGTTTCCAACTTCTCTGCTTTCTGTCACGAGCACAACCGCACTGTCCATACGCTGAAGCAGCCCAGATCCGTGCAGGGAATATGAGGAGGGTAGAAACACGGTTGGTTTATTTTTTACGTACAAAATACCTTGAGAATTCCAACGGCCACGAGTCATCCTTCAAGTACGCAAGGGCGGCAGGCAGCCCTGACAGATCATTTAAACCCCTGGCTGTAAACTCCTCACTCACCACATCAGCTGCCTTTGCTTACAGCGGCTGGAGAAAAGTGCTCTGCGATCCTCTAAACGTCACCTCTTCCTGCACATCTGCTAAAAAAGCTCAGAGAACAAGCGAAGGAAGACTCGGTAAAACACGAAGACCCTTGCTTTATTTTTAAACTATAAAGGGAGAAGGGAAACGTCAGCCATGTTGGCAGAGCTTTATCTAATATTTCCCTCCTTATTTATGCACTTGCTGTTACTCGGCTCATACAACCAGCAAATCCTGCCTTCCTGAAACAGAAGAAATAAACCAGGGAGTAAGCATAAGAGGGGCCACCACACAAACACACATGAGGAGAAAGCTCCTACCGCTTGATGCTTCCCTCCAGAATTCCAGCAGACTGCCTGTGTCTCCTCTTCAACAAATCCTACAGGGCAGCCATCTTGGCTCCGTCTGTTCTTCTATGAAGCGCACTCTCCACCGCATCAATATTCATGGTGCAGTCTGACGTCCGCTCTCATCACCAGGGCGAGATGCCCGGCGCTGCTGTCAGAAGCTCTAAGCTACATTTGCAGCTGCCGGCCGGCGGGCTGGTCGTGGGGGGCGAGGCCGTGCATCTGCCGCTAAAGTCTGCCTTGCTTATGAGCCCAGCTAGTTGTGGAACCACTTTTCTGCTCAGTCCTGTCTGCACAAAGGCCCTGGGATCTTCCAGCACTAACCCTCCTCCTCACACACACACGCACGCACACACATATACACACACGAGCACACACACTCCCACCCACTTCCACTGCCCTTCAAAATCCCCCCACCCCGCGGCATTTTTTTCAAGCGTATATACAATAGAGAAAACTGTGCTGGCTGCCCCGAAGCACCGGACTGGATTAAACGGCACGCGGCTCTGCGAGTCCCCCCCCCCCCCCCAGGCCCTCTGAGCAGGATGCCTGACTCTTCTTAGGCAGATATGAACCCCCGTCAGAATCAGACGGGAAGGACCACGTTGTAACACCAGAGTACAACGGTGCGGGTGTTAGTGAGGGGCAAGGGGGTGGCCGACTTTGCCTTTTCTCATTTCTGTACCTGTCACTTTCCTTTTACTCGCCTTTTAATTTTCCCCAGATGAGGTGAGGGACTCCTCTGCATCCCTGCTGCTCTCCGCCCACCTGCCAGCACCTACTCAGCTGGTGCTCGCATGAGGCACGCGTCTCCCTTCAAACAAGACCTGGCCTTCGAGACCCACAGTGGACCCTGCGCGTTCTCTTCTGTCAGCTCCAGCCAAGATCCGCGCCCTGTTTACATTGGCCACGTGGGCCGAGGGTGGATTGCCGAGAAGGGAGCGGTGGGGAAGACGTATCCGTTATCGTGCGGTATTTGAATGATGAGGGGGAAGAGCCATATGATATACCCAACATCTCATAAGCAGCAGGATCAAACCTGGTCAACGTGAGGAGCCAAAGCCGAAATACCGGATATCGTTTTCATTTTTCTCAGTGACTCACGCTTCTCCTTGTGCGACTGAGTGAGATGAATTCACCTGGAGCACACCACTTATTGCAGGTCATCCTGCACTTCTCTGCTTTTGTCCAGCTGCATTAAAACCTGCCATCTCACCGCCATCATTCTGTTTATAACTTTCATATATACCGACCTTCCTAACAAGCGAATGTTAACAGTGAAGATGAGCAACCGGCTCCGTTCCCACGCTTTTACCGCTTCGGTTAGCTCAGTCCTAGTGTTTGGTGGGCGGGAGGACAGTCCAAAGATCAAAATTCCCCTTCGATCGCACAAAACGTCAAGGAGAGGAGATCCAAAAGATCCAAAAAACCTCTGCAGAGTCCAGCTCAGTCTGTCATGTTGTCATACTCTAAAATCACAGTCCTACATTTTCATTTGAAATCCTGAATAACAACGATGGCCGCAGCATTACAAAAATATTAACCCTCAATAAAATGACCTCAGGAGAAACCGATGCCATGAAATTATAACAGTGAAGTTTTCCAGCTATTTACACTTACAACCAAGAGTCTTTGTTATGGCAAGCAATAAATTTTCACAAAAATAAATGAGACATTGCACGACAAAACTGAAGTAAATAGTTTTTTAGAAAGGAATGAAAGCTGCAGGCTTTGACCGAACCACATTAAAACTCCCTTTTCAGCCCCAAGCCAATTTAACAGGTGGTTCTTGTCTCAAATTAATCTGCTTTTGGACCAAATCCACTCTAAAAGGAGACCCACCCATTTCTCGCCCAGCTCCTCCGAGACGACTCTCGTATGTTGTCTTGGGAGTTTCTGCTTCGGAGTAGAAAAGTAGATTCAGGGTGTATGTGTGTGTGTGTGAGAGAGAGAAGAAGGAGCCAGGCTGAACTTCACCCCATTTTGAAGCCCCCAGACCTGGCCGATGTTGTTGACACATTCACCTTCACCCCACCAAATGTGGACCCAATCCCGACCCCCGGGCACTGTTTACCTTTTGGAAATATGGTGCCGCTTTGGAATATCTCATTAAAGCTTGCTGACACCACCGCAGATCCTGATTCAAACATATTTCTCTTGACTTTCCTTTTAAAATGTTCAAAATGCAGCTTTTCCACCTCGTCCCAGAGATGTTCAGTTGGGTTGAGATCCAGGGACTGTGCAGGCCGCTGAAGCGATGAAAACTCGCCGTCATGTTCCTGGAACCATTTGGTAACAATACATGCCTTGTGACATGGTGCATTATCGCACTGGGAAAGTCCGTCTGACTGAAGGTAAACTGAGGGTCTGAACATAGCAACAATGTTCAGGCACGCCATTCAGATGTTCTTCAGTGGCTATCAAAGGCCGTACGTGTGTGCAAGGGAAAATATTCCCCGTAGCATCATGCTGTCACGACTGGCTTGTACTGTTGGCACTGGACAGGATGGATCCATGGACTTAATGCTCATTTTGATCATTCCAAAAGGAACCTAGATTTACCCAACAGACAACTTTTACCACTCCTCAATGGTCTTGTTTCGATGCTCTTGGAGATATGCATTCTTATTCTTCGCTGACAACATCGCCACCTGACATGGTCTTCAGCTGTTTGCCTGTTCAGGAAAAAGTCTTCTAAGTGGTATATTCTGAGATGAAGTTCTGTACACCAGTGTTGAATTCAGTGTTGATTAGTTGTGGCCCATCTGTTTGCCTCCATCGTTCTTGCCGTTCTCCATTGATCCAGTTACTTTTGTCCACAGGATCACCCATCACTTTTCCCCTTTTTTCACCATTTTCAGTAAACAGTTGGGCGTGAAAAGTCCAGAATGGCTCACTTGAGGGAGAATAGGGCTCAGCTGAACACTAGCTGATGCTACATGCTGGTCTGCCAGATTTGTACCATGTCCCACAGTCACATGATGCATGTAACATGTTGGACTGAGCAGTTTGTGAGAAGGTGGGGTCTGTACCTGCGAATCAGTCTATTAGGCAGCCTATACATGCGCGAGCTTTGATGTACGTTGACTTTCACCTGTGTTTTCTTCCCAAATAAACTCCCAAGCTAGACTAAATTGTTGGGTGTTTTAAAGCAAAGGCTCCAGACCACCACAACACCAGACTGGACAAGAGGCTCATGAAAATGAGATAAACCAAGGTGGGGCATGTCTCAAAAAGTATATTAAACAAAGGAAACGATACACGTGGCCACGAGGCGAAACCCAGTTAATAACAGTGACTTAAATAAGGAATTTAGGTTGAACGTTGTGAAGATTTTTGTCAGCTGAGTCCCCGTGACCTGAACGGAGCCGCGGTGAGCTTGACGGTAGGACGCACAGGAGCGGAGGAGAAGGTGCGAGCTGGAGGTCGTAATTATCTTTCTGCCCGTTTCAGATTCTAAAGTGATGCCATCATCCCTTTTCCTCCGCCAACCATTATTTAAATTACCCCCCCCCGTTGTATCGCTGGGCCACAGTAGATGTTTCGGTTTAGATTATCTGCCGGCTGCACTGATAAAGACAAGGTCTGCTTTGCAGACAAGGAAACATGGTTGGGGGTTAGGAGATAGCTCTCGTTCTGCAGTATCTAGCCCGCTGCCCTTCCTTAAATCTTCTTCTTCTAATCTTATTTACGCTACATTTTATTGACACCTTACGTTCATTTTGCAAGAAAACGAGGTGATGTACAAGATACTCTAACACTGCCAGACTGATATCAAGCTGCTGCCTTTGTGGAACGTCAATAACAGGTTAGAATAAGACGGTTCTTTTTGGCATGTTATGAAGAAGTTGCTGAATGCGTGTAAGCAAGGCAATGGAAAAATATCTGTTTTGGGGGGGAGTCTTGCAGCGATTGGTCAAGATATGGATTCAGCCTGTAGTTTTTGACATGCCACCAACCACCGCTTGCATTTCTCTGGCGGCTGTTTGGCTTTACTCTCCGTCTCTCACATGACCACCCCATTCAATCCAGCCAAACTGGATGACCTTCTTGAACACTCGGCGAAAGGCTGTGCAGCCTGCGGACCGAACACGGAGGGAAGCAGAAGCAGATGAGGCCTTGCAGCTCTGGTCTGACTGTGAGCTGCCGTTCAACATCAGCAATGGATTAAACAAAGCAGTCGTCGAAAAAGGGATGGAACAAGCAGCTATGGAACACACCGTGGTCAAAGAACTGGATTTTTGAGCCTATTACTGGTACAGATGCTAGGAAGCAGTGTTAAGTGTTCTACCCCAGGGTGGGCCTCTTTTGGCCTGTTTCTGACGCGTGCTCTGTGCAGTATCTGCTGACGTCCTGCACACGTCTCATGGTGGAGCCAAGGTAGGGTTACAAACGTAATTACGAAGGTGGCAGAGAGCAGCAGGTCCTCAGAGCTCCTTCTATTTCAAACCGCGACTTGTGGTTGGGTTACAGTGTTTCTGTATCTGGAAAGCATCACGAGTGCCAGAGACTAGAAATACCCATTTTCATTTCGATGTCGTGTGAGGGATGAGGGTTGTATGCGCCCCTTTGACATATCGTCCGGCCTCTTTGTTTCTGTGTGCTGTTGTTTTATTGGTGCAACGCAGTATAAGAGAAGTTCTCAGCAAAATGATAAAAATGAGCACAGAATTTCTCCAGACAGCTAGGGTGACGCGAGCGAAGGTCAGCGAGACCACCAGGTGGGGCGCTCTGCCGCCAGCCAAACCTGGCAGCTCCGGTTAACTCTTTGTCCCCATCTGGGCCAGCTTGGTTAAAAAGTTCCCGCACGGCTCTCCCAAGGAGGGGGGGGTCCTGCTTCGCTTATTGCAAAAACAAAAGATATAAGGTGCTGCCGCCTCTGTCTGTCCTGCTTTCAACTAGCGGCGTGTTTCAAAGTTGCTAAGCGGAGGGTCCTGGATTTGGGGGACCTGGCTTGTGGGCAGGAGCAGGGTGCCTGGACTTGTCCTCAAGTATTGCGCAGGAACGACTTTATCTCCTCAAGAACCACCTGAAGTGTTTTCCGTTGTATTTCCGGGATTTCTACAAAGTTGTCCAAGTTTCATTCGAAACATGTGATGTCATTTAAAACTATGAAATGTCCTCAGTGAGGTGCGTTAGGCCTCTGCCAGCTGTTTTGGGGGAGGGGCTTCAAAAAGTGTCCTGCAGAGCAGACGTCACAGATGTAGCTCACGTTCGGACGGGTGTGTGTCTCATCACTTCCCTCACCGATCTCCTTCTCTACCTGTCCTGCCGATCTCCCTCCGCAGACGGTGGGAGACGGTTGACAGGCCTGGCTTCCAGTTGCCACCTATGGCTTCCTGCGAGTGGGGTTCTTGGTCGAACGGTTCCACTGCAGCTGACCGCTGGGCATCGGAGCCCCCGCGCTTACATTCTGAACAGTCGCTCTTCTAATAAAAGCTCCAAGGAATTTGAGAAGACGTGTGAATGGGAAAGATGTTCACTTTCAGCAGCAAATAACATCAGCACTGATGCAAATGACCCTTTTACAACTGGAAGCTTTTTATTTCTTCCCATTTATTCGAAGAATTCTTCGGAATGACGAAACCCAGGGAGCGGCGCTCGGAGACAGGGCACTAGGGTGCTCCAAAGGGAGGGGTATCTGGCATTCACTACCCCCTGCCCTGTTACGGGAGCATTCCTCGGATGACAGGGCTGCAGAGAGGTTTGCCGACCGCAGGCAGTTCAAAAGAAAACCCCCCGCTGTGACACATCAATATTTCACGCTGCTGATTAAAGGGGAAATTTTCTCGCTGGTGATGTGAAACTTCCATCTCGCTGTCCAGAATCAGCCTGGGAAACGGTTGGAAAAGGGGGGACAGATCAGCAAGCCAACAGCTGGTTTGAAAATCACACTTACCCCAAACCGTCTGCAAACCTCTGGTGATGTTGGAGGTCAAAGTCAAAATTTCACCTTCCGCCACAGAATTCCAACAGTCTCGTACACAAGTTCAAACACCCCCCCCCCCCCCCCCCGGAACAGGCACTTCAGCACCGGCAGGTAATGTGGTGTGGACGTTTGCGTTGTGGACNACAAATTTAAAACCCCCCCCCCCCCCCCACCTGGAACAGGCACTTCAGCACCGGCAGGTAATGTGGTGTGGACGTTTGCGTTGTGGACTGGCTGTTGAAGGTCCTTGGTTCAAATCTACCCCCTGCTGTAGTGCCTTGCATCAAAAACCGTGCAGCTGTACAATTGAAGAAACCAGTACGAATGTATTTACTCAACATTGTGACTCGGACTGGACAGGGGTGGCGGCTAAACTACATCGTTCAGTTTAATATATAATACATTAGTACATGATTTATTTTCCGATCACATTTCTTTTGCTTCCTTGCGTCAGAAAAGTCACTTCCTCTATAAAAGTACCACTCAGATCACACGTTCAAGCCCACAACTGGCAGAAATAACTAATAAATGAGTACAGTAACCAGGAAGCAGCTGGCGGATTAAAAAGCTGACTCTTCACCAGGCCTTGAGGTCCTGCATGAGGGAGCCCTGATTCACAGATATTGGGTGTTTGCACAGAAAATCGGCTCCATTTATACACAACACTTCTTAAAGCAATTCATACAAACTACAGTCACCCGGTTACGCAAAAGTATCTGGGTTCAAATCCCCGCTGCTGCTGTAGGCTGCATGACCAAGGTACCATAAAAATGACCTCTGTATAAATGGGTGAATCTCTGTAAGTAGGTTAGGTATACAAACCTAACACTGTTTACGACTTTTTGGTAAAAGCGTTGAATAAATCGGTAAATATCCTATGTTTCTTACCCCTCGGTCACTCTAAGCTGTGGTTTATTTTGGGAAAAAAGGGAAGTTTGGAAGGGAAGAGTATTAGTCACCGCACATCTCAGTGAGCGCCACTGCAGACATGTTCTCTCCCACATCCGCATCTGACTCAGCTGACAAGAGTCCAGACGCAGGTGGTGCCGAACCTCTGCATTTGTTCTTATCTGAGCTTTTTCAGCTTCCCGGAGTTAAGGCAAACCTTCTGTATTCAAACATCTACAGTACTGTGCAAAAGTCTTAAGCACCTGTGGGAAAAACGCTATAAAGCGAGGATGGTTCCAGAAATAACGCCATGAATACTTATTAATCAATAAACCTTCTAAAAAGTGCAGGAGACAAAAAAACCTCCATCAGATCAATATTTGGTGGGACCACCCTTTGCCTTTAAAACACCATCGATTCTCTTATGCAAACTTGCACGCAGTTTAAGGTAGAGGTTGGTAGGTTCTTCCAAACATTTTGAGGAACTGGCCACAGTTCTTCTGCACACTTTGACTGTCTCTGCATGTCCTCCCAGACTGACTGGATCATGTTGAGATCAGGGCTCTGTGGGGACCAGACCATCTGTTGCAGGATTCCTTCTTTTTGCTCAACATAGTTGTGTATGACTGAGGTTGGGTGTTTGAGGTCATTCTCAGGCTGCAGAATAAATTTGAGACCAACCAGAAACCTCCCTGACGGTAGATAAGAATCTACCTGTACTTCTCAACAACAGACGTTCAGGTTGCATGACTAACACTTTTGCACGGTACTGTATATATATATTTTTACCATTCCTGTGCCGAGCCGTTTCTCATCAGCGTCTCTGATGTCCTGATTTACCACCGAAAGGCAAATGAAGCTGGAGGCAGAAACCATAGTGAATACGGCGGCGTTGCACATCTTGCTAAGTGGCTTTGTGCGTACGGCCGGTGTGACGATCTTCGGTTTGTGTTTCGAAAGCGTGGAAAACCGAGTACGTGACAGCGAGAGGGTATCAGGTATCACTCTCAGCTGTTTCCTTTCAGCAGGCGAACCCCTTATGGCCCAGTGTGTCGCCTAGCAACACGTCCGGAAAATGCAAACTGACAACATCTGCACACCTTCTCCCTGCTCTGCAGAGCACATGTTTTCTCCTCTTGACGAAGTTTGCTTCTGACAGACTAAGCGTGACTTACTCCAGCGCCGGACTTGAGCCGAACCACAGACAAGACCGTTGTCCTCTGCAACACCTCCCCCTGTGGTGAAAATCGGGAACTGCATGCGGTGCTGAAGACAGAATTCGTATACAAAGAAACAAAGGTGACACACAGTGGAGGCATCCTTTTACACGACTGTATTATATTTAGCACATTTTTAAAGATTTTTTTGCTGAAAGCAGAAGTTTGGCCTCCGCTCTGTGTCCATTTTAGAAAACGAGACGTCGCTGCATTTGAACTGTTAACGCTCTTCTCTGGGATGGTGAGTGCAGCTCAGCTGCAAAACGCTCCGTTTGCGATGAGCTTCTCCCTGAAGGAACTCGCGCTAATGTGCCGTGCCGCATCACCCCCCACGGCTGAGCGCGGCGGTCTCATTAGAAGTCTAATAGGTAGGGTGCTCAGAAGAGGAGCCTTGCGGTTGTGTGGAGGGGTGGGAGGCATCAAAGAGCTGGGTCCCTCTCCCATCCCCTCCCAGATGGGTCTTGCAGGCAATGGAACAAGACTTGAGCACCACAAAAATCTGGCCGGCAGAGGCTGGGCGTGCAGTAAATGTCCTCCGGCGTCATTGTCCGTTTTTATTTATTTATTTATTTGCCTGCTGACTAAGCATATCTCGGCTCTTCAGTGATGGAGCCCTGAATGACATTTGAATCATATCTGTGCTGAAAGCAACAGGGTGGTGACTGGATGTGGAACATGTGCTCATTTTCCATTAAAACCATGGCCGCTCATTGGCTGTCAATGACTCATTGGAGTTTGCTCTTCATTACGGTTTATCATTTTCAGACACACCCACCTCAGAGTCAGTGTGGAAGTAGCTCTCATCTTCTTCTTCTTCTTCTTCTTCTTCTTCTTATTATTATTATTATTATTATTATCAACCATCATCATCATTATTACCATTAACAACAGCAGCAATAATAATACATGTAAATAATAGCTTAACACTGTCACTTCAGACAAAAGAACCAGTTAAATAAATATACTGAAGGTATGTTGTAAAATCCTTTATTATGCAGTTGTGAAACCACTGTTTTGCAGTATATCCACCCTCTTTCCATTTAGTGCAGGGTATCTGCTCTCAGTCAGCTGCCAAAGTACATTTATTTTGCCCCTTTGTGTCTCCAGGATTTAAGTGAAACATTTTGGCTTCATGCAAATTTTGACCAGGGTCCTCCTGACGCTAATCCAGGGTTTGCACAGCAGAGGGCGCTCTCAACAAGAAATTAAATTAGGATCGCCATCGACGGTGATTTAAGGGGCTTTATGTAGGCTCCTTGTGCACGTGCAGAATGATGGGGGGGGGGATAACCAGCCCTGAAATATCTGCGATATATCAGGCTAAATTATGCAAACTACTCATAAAAACTACAGGTGAGGCTTTTTTTTTTACAGATTTAATATGCTACCCCCTACATTTCCAAAATCTGTGCAATGTTTACACCAGCTTAGACCTACATTTCGCCGAGGAAACTCATTATGCTGAAGCACGCTGCTACGAGAGCTTATCTCTTGGTTGTAAATGTAAAAGCTAGCTGGCGGGTACCGCTCTGCCTTCCTAAGGGCGATCAACAACTCCTGGGTGCCAGAATGGCTGTCATTGACAGACGTGGTGAGGCGCGGCGAGAGGAGAGACCGTCATCTTCTTGGTCTCCCAGCTCTTCCGCTAAGTGACCGCTTGGCAGCCGGCTGCAAAAAATCCCATCACTCATCACTCGTGACCGCCCCCAGCACAAGCTCTGGCGCCGCTGGTACAAGTGCGAGAAAGATCGACACGATGCTCTTTAACCTATAAAATGAAACCCCGGCCAGTTCTGCGTGAGTCAGTGACCAGGTTTTAAGGGGCTGCTCTCCTGTCACAGCCAGGCAGTCCTGTCCTATCTTCTCTCCTCATTGGTCAGCGAGCTTCACCAACCGAGACCCGAATTTTAGCTGCCGGAACACTTACTGGAGTGTGCGTCTCGCCGCATCCGCCCTCAACAAAAGGAGGTGACATCTCTGGCAAGCAGATGACAGGTGAGTCGGCTGGGCTCTCTGACTTTTATTAATTTATTTTCTGCTCAAAGAGCATTGGGGGGGAGGGCCTGTTGCCTTGGGGGCATCTGTTCTGTCTGGTGCTGAAGGCTCGGAGCAGATATCAAACGTACAACTCGCCCTCTTCACTGCAGCAGCATTCAGAGAAGGTATCAAATGGTCATTAAATCAGTTTCGAACATTTTAAAGCAATGAGTTGCGTTAGAAAATGGCAGGAACTAATTTGTAGGGACAGTATGAGGACACAGTAGGAACAGCGCTTAAAATGACAAATTTCACACAAACACCCACCTATCCATTGCCAGTAAGTGCCTGTCCAGGGTCTTGGTGGGCTTGACGTACACAGTGCAAGGCAGGGTGCAGGAAGCAAGTGTATCACAGGGCATCACGCACACATAAAGGGGTATTTAGACTCACCCAAAACTCACGCCTTTGGACTCTGGGAGGAAAGCAGAGCAGCCAGAGGAAACAGATGCAAACACAAGGAGAACACGCAAACTCCGTGGCGCAGCAACGCTTCCTGCTGCACGCTAACAAAATAAAAATTAAACGCATTAATTCCACGGGGTTCGACAGCACCGATTTGGTCCCCAGCTGACAAGCTGCCTATGTGGAGTCTATTTGCTTGGTTTGTATTCCCACGGTAAACTGCATCCTCACTATTATTCACCATTTATTCAATTACATTGATTTCCTTTTACTTTCACATAGATACAAGGTTCCTGCTTGTAGATACAGCTGGGACGTAATGTGCTGCACCTCACTTTCAAGATGCAGGAACACATCAGCAGCTCAGTGATGTTTCTCTTGTAAAAAACAGGCTGTTTTTGTGGTCTTTCTTGTTGCTCGAAGCCCCCAAAACTCATTCCTCATGTTCACCATTGTTAGGGATATCTTTCTACTGTTTGTGTACTATGAGGGTGCAGTTTCATAGCCTGGTGCTCAGGGATGGATGGATGGATGGGACCCTGCAACCCTGATCTGGATAAAGCGGTTAATAATAATGGATCCATGTTAATGGATGGATGGATGATGGCTGGATACCCTTCTTTGCTTTTTTTACTGTTGGCCACAACCAGCCGGGCATATTCCACAGTCCTCAGAACCCCAAAGCAGGACAGCCCCTCACATTCAGCAATCCTTTCCCTCGACTTGTCACCCTGGCCGAGCCAGTCCTTTGCAACGTGGCACCAATGGAGGATCGTACATTACAAGATCTGACACGGCCGTAAGGGGGACCTCAGTTCCCCCCCCCGAACCTCGGGTTTGAAGCAAAGCGCGACGTCGCAAGCCGACCCGAGACTGCGAGAAGCGAGACGACACCTCGCATTCGTGACCCTATTTCCCCACGAGCTGACTTTTCTCTTCCTTTCACCGTTGCTGTCGTGAAGGAATGAACCCGGCAAAGTTCTTACCATTTATGAGGGCCCCGCAGTAAGGGGTGGGAGTCAAACCCCGGTCTTTCAATAATGAGCCGTCGACCGCAACCACCACACCACCTGCTGTCCGTCTCTCACATCTCGGTGGAGGTGGAGGGACCGACAGGACCGAAAGCGTTCGGTATCACCCAGGCTGGACTTTGACCATCTCTGCTCGGCTGTGCGGCGGCGAAACCCCGAAACGCAACAAGCTCTTTAATCCGCGGCTGGCAATATAATTACAAAACTTAATCGTGTTCATTAATGAATTAAAACAAGCCTGAGACCATTAGCGGCTTTGCTCCGAGGAAGACCCAGCTGTCCTCTGACAGGGGACCGATAATAGCGTCGGGGTCGGAGGAACCGGCTACAGCTTCCGTTCCGGCGTGTGAAACGACGACGCGAGTCGTGCACCGATCCACAGCCCAAACCCTCGTTCAGTTTCCGCGTCTCTCGCGTCCCCGAGAAGCCCCTGGAGACACCAGGCTGATCCTCTTAAGACTGCGGTTTAAAGAATTATTCGTTTAGCCGCCCGGAACTTCCCGTTTCACCCTTTCGCTCTTAACGTATTAGGAGTATACCGCGTGCAAAATTTCGGTGTATGTGTTTTAAAGCGCGGGGTGGAACGTTGCGTAGGGCTGCAGTCGTCTCACGCGTGGGTTCAAACCCAGCTCCCCGCGTGGAGTTTTGCACGTTTCCTCCCACTGTCCAAAGATGCGCTTCCGGATTGTCAGTCGCTTTAAATCGTCCCAGGTGCGTGTGTGCGGCTGCTGTCACCCCCCGTGTCGGACTGATGTTACATCCTGGTTGTGGCCAGTAATGCTGGACCGCTGTGAGCCTGAGCAGGACGAAGAGGTCAACGATAACTAATGGACATTTTAAAGATGCAGCTCTTGGCCCAACAGCTGGTGCCTAAGAAGGACTTGATGTCGATGTCCTGTGACCATAAACACCCGGTTTGAGTGGCAGGTACGACGCTCCGCCCCCCCCACCAACCACCAAGCCCAAAACCAAGGTGTCGCCACCGTTTCACATTAGGACTGGGTAGTTGTACCTTCTTCACAACGCTGGCCAGCAATTTGGATGTTTTTTATACTGCAACGTGTAAAACTGCACACAAATTTGAAATGTATAAAGAAGTGCGACGATGACAAGGCGGGAGACATTTACACAGAGACGCTGAGAGCGGCGAGACGCTAACATGCCGTAGACAGAGGAGACCACCGCTGGCACCGCTGGCAGCATCAGCATGCCCCCCCCCCCAGGAGGGGAATCGCAGTCCTTTCCGATTAAATGGGGCCAGGGTTCGACGTTCACACAGAGGCGCCGTAGCCCCCATGCGTCCTGTTTACTGCACCCAGAAGAGACACACAGTGGCAGGGTCACCCCCAAGCTGTGCTCCGTCCCCTTCCCGTGACCCCCTTTTGCAGTGTGGCTGTCAGGCCGAGACCCTCCGCAGTAACTGCCTGTCTGCGCTAATTCCTGGCCGCGGCGGAAGGGGTGTGAAACCCCCAAGTCTCGTAACTCTGCTGCAGCTTGACGTGAGGGTTTTGCCTTTGGCCCGGTCATACTGGACTGCGAAAAAGTTTAGCCTAAATAAAAAAGGAAACTCGATAAAATCCAGCGAATTCTGTCCCTTTCTGCTGGGAGTACTGAGTTACAGCAAAAATATATTTATCCATATCGCTAGACCTAGAATACTCAAGGAAGGATCTGCTGTGAATGCAAACATCTTTGTATCTATAAAGCTCCATCTCTGTCCATCCGTTTTTTTGTTTTTTTATTTTCGATTTAATTCATTTCAATTAATTTATATAGAAGCTTCTTCTCACACACAGACTCAGAGCTGAACAGTAGATCAGGAGGACGGAACAGAAAACAGGTATATAGTGAAGCTGTAGATGAAGGTTAAATGTCAATGAGAGCAACTATACAGGGTATAAGTGCAAAACAGTAAACCTGCCGGCAACTGAGGAGAGGAAAAACTCCCAACCAGGAGCCAAGGGAGAAAAATAAACCTCTGGGGGTCCGAGTGCCATCGGCTGCCCCCCTCGTGGGCTTCTACACGTGGAAAATAGTGCCGGTAGTAGCAGCTAATAAAGGTTATACTGCTAAGGACAACACTATGTAGGACAGAGAAGCTCAGTCAAGTGAGGTTTAGGAGTAGGTGAGCTGGTGGCATCATCGAGGCAGGGGGTCCTCAGCTCCCGGCGACGTAGATTGTTGGACTTACCAGCCGTCTTGTCTGGTCTCGGTGGTGGAGGGTCAATAATGTGCACTAGCGGTTTAAAGAAAGTTAAAGAGAACAAGGAGGGGTTCGTATCTAATGACCTTAAAGACAACGTAATTAAACAGCGAAGACGAGATGCAGAAGTAAAGCGGCAGGATTCAACAGTACTTATGACGGAAATGTCAAGGAAAAGAGGTGCTTTTTAAGCAGTGATTTAAAGGCCGACAGAAGCATGGGTTTGTTTTTCGAACCTCAGAGTTGAAATTTGACACACAGGTACTTCTCACACTGTCTGGTTTTTGTGAAGTTCATTAAACTCCAAAAAGGCTACTTACTATTTAGAAATTTTAAAATACGCTCTCTGACAAGACTCATCGAGGCCGGAGTAGTGACGTAAGATGCAGCACATACTAACGTTACACATACATGCCACACGATGGCAGAGTTTCTCACCCCACACACACACACACACACACACACACACACACACATACACACACACACACACACAAATTAAAAAAGCACTTTTTCCACACACAGGCCGGCAGACACCACACACTCTATACACACGCTGTTGTATGAGATGCGGATGCATTTTTTCGCAGTCTGACATACTTTCCCTTGTCACACGCTGTCACACACACACAAATATAGCGTGCACATGTCACTACGGTCGGTGCTCATGTTGCTGCTGCCATCTGCATGTTCGGTCAAAGGAACCAGTAGCCAGTAGTTTTTTTTTTTTTTTTTTTTAGTTTTTAACATCACTAATAAGACTTATGCATTAAACACGACGTTATTGGTGAAACAGTCGCGTGATGTGCTGTATAACATGGTATTACGTTTTATCTTCTACCCAGGCAGGCCATAAAATAACACTATATTCACAAATCCATCCATACATTTTCAACAGGGGCTTTTCCAAAGTGACTATATATTCATTTTACGCCATTTAGTGCAGTCAGTAAAGACAAATTCTCTCAGATCTGTGCAGAAGTTAATAGGTGCCGATATGACACACAGAGAAAATCACACACACACACGCAGTCCCACACACACACACACACACACACACTCTCGTCCACAGATCAGCGGAAGGTGGTGCCGCTTCATGGTCTCGCCCTCCCCGGAATCTTATTTCCGTCAGGTAAATGTCGGCCACGCTCACATCTGGCCTGCCGGTTATTAATTACTCCTCGGAGAACCGTTAGGACCCTCCGTGAGACTGAGAGGGGGTAAAAGGGAGTAAAGCGGAGGCACGCAGCCAAAAACACAAGCTGTCACAAGGGGCCAATCCGGAGGGAGGGGCTGCATGCATATGCAGCCCACGGAGAAGACCAAGACCAGAGCAAAGATAATTTGGGAGATTTCCCTGGGGGTGGAGACTTGGTCTTTAAAATGGCTTCTGACGCCCCAATATGATCAAAATGTGAATTTTCTCGTGCTTTTTCGACATTTTCACGTCTCTCGCTCTGTGGGCAGTTGGCACGGTCTCTCCGTGTCCGTGTGGGTCTCCTCCAGGTGTTCATCTGCGAAGACACGTTTGAGGCCAGTCGGTGGCTCTAGGTTGCAGTTTGTGTGACTGACCGAGCGTGTAGGCGGCTGTCCGGTTGAGAGTGAACGCTGCCTGAAGGCTTCTAGCTTCAGAATAGGCTCCAGACCCCCGTGACTTTGTATTGGACAGGCAGTTGCTGATGATGGATGGATGGATTTCTGCACGGATGGGCGGAGGGATGGATTTTAGTGCGTGTTGTCCAAAGACAGCATGAATTTACGACGTGGTTTGCGTGCGACGCACAAGGAGCTCCGGCGGAGCACGGAACAGGTCAGAGTGCGAGAATTTAAACCTTTCTGTTCTGCTGGCAAAACAATCTAAATCAGCCTAATGGCCCTCTTTACCTTTTCACAGTCCTGGATTAACTGATCACCGAACCTGTCTAACTTCCGGCAAAATCTAAGGCAACAGCTTAATTGGGAATCTCTCAGACTTGAGCCCGTCGCCGAGCGCTTGGTTCGGCGCTTAAATTATTTGTCAGAAAAATGATAATGATCACAGCGTTCGTTGCTGAACTTTTAATTTCCCTGTAGGAGTCGCCTAACAGGGCCGTGTGTGTGTGTGTGTGTGTGTGTGTGTGTGTGTGTGTGTGTGTGTGTGCGTGTGGTTGCGGGTGCAAATCGATGTCGTGTCGATCGGTCCGTTTCTGCTGCTCGTCGTCGTTCGGCCGTTCGGAAAAAAAGGGCTAAAACCCCCTGCGGCGTGTACTGCAGCTCGAAGGAGAACGTGGTGAAGGTTCTGCGGGAGACAGGAGCAGCGGAGCCAAGTGTGTGTCAAACAGTCTTGCGAGTTCCCAGGACGACAGGAGCAAAAGGACATCCTGGGTGCGCGCCAGGCCCGGGCACGGATTTGAGCAAAATGACAAACGGCCAAAAGCGAAATGACCTCTCCTCCAAGATGTCCAAACCAACGCGACGTTTCACACCTTTTTCCTGCAGAAATACGGAATAAGCAGGAACAGAAGGATCTATATCGTGAACGAAACCGTGTGTGCGCCTGTGGCTCAGCGCCTCTAGGGTGCTTACATTACACAAACGGCATAGCTAAGTTCTGACTTTGTCACATGTCTGATCAGTGTGTCAGCGCCGGGATGACTTGGCGGAGAAGGAGGGCTGAACCCCCGGTGAACCCAGCAACGGGCGACGTGGCAAACTACTGCAGATAACCGCACCATCGACGATCGCCTGGATCGGGGCCCATCGGAGAACCTGGCCACGGCAAGCAAAACGCTTCCACCGGTTCAAATCAGTCGGTTGCTAATGAATAGTTATCTCCTCTGGGTGCCGAGTTCTAGAAGCTTCTTCGCGCACGAGGCCAGACTGCGTTTATCTCACGCCGACAGATGAACTCGGAGGCGATGCCAGTCTGACCTATTAACCCGATTTCCAGATGACAGCCAGCCGCACGTGCCCGACACAGACGTATTATACGCAGCTGTACCTGCTAAAATTGATATTCGACTACAGTTCCTCTCGACCGCCAAGGGGTAAAAAACACGGTAAACCTGTTTTCAGGAACGAAAACAGAACCCATTTCTGGAAATGTCCGCCGTTTACTACGGTAAGCTACCTGCTGCAGATAAGGCAATGTAGTCCATAGTACCAATATGAGTAGTATTTGAATATCGGCGTTAAATAATAATATTATTATGGACACATTTGCTATGGGGCGCTGCCGCCTTACCAGGCGTGGGTTCGAGTCCGGCTCAGTCTGTGTGGCGTGTTCGTGTTCTCCCCGTGTCTGTGTGGGTTTTCTCCGGCTGCTCTGGTTTCCTCCCACTCCCTTAAGACGTGTGTCTCGGAAGTTTGGTCACTAAATTGTCCGTCGTATGTGCCGGTCCCAGTCAGGGTCAGTTTCGCAGCCCACCGGGTTCGGCAGCGGACCGCTGCGTTAAACGGTGAACCGAGACGGGTTTATCTGCACCTTCGAAGCAATAACACGCAGTTGCAGACGTGCGTGAGAGGAATCCCAGCTGAAATAGTGGAAAACCCGCAAAAAGATGTTTTACAGCGTCCACACACTGGCGGAGAGAAGTTTTTTCGTCTTCAGATTTATACACGCGGTGGGATACTTGGAAAAAACCTCGACAACAGCAAGTGTACAGCTGCGTGTCCGTGAATTCTGCTCGCACATCCACGACAACGACGGATTTCTCGGCGCCCACAATCGCCCCCCGAATTGCCAGTCTTTCCAGAGGAAAAAAATCTCTGCCTCTCTCTCTCTCTCTCTCTCTCTCTCTGTCGCGCGCGCGCGCACACGCACACACACGCACAAAATCCCCGCAGGGGCATTTAATCTTAATCACCTTTCGCCTCGATTCTAATTAATTTGACAAGTTTTTTTTTTTTTTTTTTTTTTTTTTTTTTTCCTAACGGGNACACACACGCACAAAATCCCCGCAGGGGCATTTAATCTTAATCACCTTTCGCCTCGATTCTAATTAATTTGACAAGTTTTTTTTTTTTTTTTTTTTTTTTTTTTTTTCCTAACGGGTCCGCGAGACCCCCGTTCGGAGAGTTTTCCTTAAAGATGCCCCGTCACGTGCCCGACATTACGACGAGCAGGAGATGAGGGCGGCTGTGGACGCAGCATCCCGTGGCGACCCCCCGCGAGCGCCCCGAGCCACATCACCCCCCACCCCACCCCTGCGCGCCCGCCTGCCGCTCCTCGGGTTTCCACAGTCATTTCCAGCCAATGATCAGTAGGTGTCCGCATCCTGCTGCACCTCCCGCCGCAACTGCTCTCACCTCAACACACACACACACACACACACACGCACGCGTGCGCGCTGACACACGGAGACGGAGACAGACACAGCGGAGACACAGAAAGAAGACAGATCCTCGGACCGCGTCTCCGCCGCGCGCCTCCCGTCCAGGTGGAGGTGTTTAGGATGCGCCTTTTGTGTTGATCCTCGCAGATCCTCGTCCTGTTCCTGCTGCTGCTCCTCCCGCAGTGATGCTCCTACCCCCCGGCGCGCCCCCGGCTCTTCTCTAGCGTCTGACCGCTCTTCTCTCCAGGAGCCCGGTAGGTAACGGCGCTCGACGCTCTTCCATCTTCCCTCCCGCGTCAGTTCTGCGCGCTCCCGGGCGGTCCGATTCTGCGTGGCCAGAACTGGACCGACCCCCCTCCCTCTGTCCCTCCCTCCCTCGTTAATTGCGGTTTAATTGAACCACCCCCCACCCCGCACCACCCCGCACCCCGCCACCCAGGGCTTCTCGCGCTGTGACCTTTGATGTGCGCGTCCCGCTAATGCACGGAGGCGGTCGGTCCTCCCGCGCCTGTTGCGGGGCGCTGAGCGGGAGCGTCTTTCCTTCTCCAAACTTTGTTTACAGCTTCAGAACGAAAGCGTGTGAGTGGACCCCCTGTGCCCGGTGTTTATTCCACCAGGACACACCGATTAAGCGGTAATATCCCCCCAGGGGGCGCGTGTTTGTTAACAAATAAATATATACGCATTATAAAATGCGGGCTTTTCGTTGTTATCTTTATATGTCTCGACGCCTTTATGTACTTTATGCGTATTTCTTTCTATTTGACTTGTGCGTGTATGAGATTTTTTTTTTTGCTTAGTTTTCAGACAACAAAAGACAAAGGGGGGGGGGGGGGCTGCTGTGATTTGTCCAGGAAAGCTGCATGCCTTTAAAAGTTACAGTTTCGTTGTTTTTTTTCTGTCTGACAGCAGCTCTGTGTGTTATTGACTATGTTGTAGTGAATATCAGTCTGAAAATACAGAGTATACCTGTGAACTTAAGGTGAACACCAGCATTTCTCAGTGGAAAGTAAACAACTTTTCATTTTTGCTGCGCTATTGTGATGGTTCTGCTGTGCCTATTTATAATTCCTTTTCCGGTCAGCTCCGGCAACACTTTTTTACAATTTTTTTTTCCTACTCTTGAAACGATCAGAAAGGCTTTAGTGTTTCCAGAAACGTATCGGGTTTGCGAGTAAAAGGAAAAGCCCCAAAAAGGTAACGGAAGGAGAGATGCGTCTAATGGGCTTTTATCTGCGGAAACAAAATCCAGATAGGCTGGGGGAGGAAATGGTGTGTGCCCCCCCCCCCCCCAAGGTAGCTGACACTACGTTGCGGCGTGCGGCTCGGCCGTGTGTCGCCGAGCTGTGGGCGAATGAGTGGCAGCTTCATTTAAACTGTAGGGCCAAAGTCAATTTGCATCAAATATGGCCCCTTATGGCCTTTTGGTGATTGGGGTCTGTTGGGGGGGAGGGGGCGGGCATTGGTGTTTTGCTTACCTTTAGCATTACTTCACCACGTCACCGTGTCTGAACACACGGCCCACGCTGTGTGCATGTCACATATTCACTTGAAAATCACCTGTCACCGAGGACAAGGCCATTGCGAGGGGGGGGGGGGGATTTTTGAGCAAATCTATTTAAAAAAAAAAAANGGGGGGGGGGGGGGGATTTTTGAGAAAATCTATTTAAAAAAAAAAAAAAAGAAAAACGTTTCTCTCGGCTTCGGTCTGTGTTTTGTTACTGTTGTGTCTTCTGTGGAAACACCGCTGACAGATGGCCTTGGAAACGGTTCACCTGAAGAAAAAATTTCAATCTGTTAAATTTTGGCGCGGAGGTTCTGCCGAGGAGTCCGTCCACGTGCGCTAAGGTTGGCTTCCCGTCACACTAACACGGTCGCACGTGAAAGACCCCGCGCGCTCGCCACCGGACAGGCGCCGGCTCGGAGGAGGCGACGTGCATTTCATTAAAAAAACGAGCGAGGAAAAACAAACGAAATGCCAGCAGGTTTGTCCAGCGCTGTGTTCTTGTTTAGGGGAAATTGATTGGAAACAGGGACTTCTGCTTGTTGTATCAGTAATTGTTGTCTTCTTGTTCTAGTACCGGAGAAGACGAACCAGGATGGTAACGTGTTGTTGGTAACCAGGCTCCAGCTCTTACAAAGGCCCGAGTGAACCCTAGACTTTCTCGCGACTCTCCCCGAAACAGCGACAGCCATGTCTAACATAAACAGTGCTCTTTGCATTGAGAACGGACAGGGCGCCGATGTGTCTCTCTTGCAGAAGGATAATCTTCAGGAAAGTGGATTAAGCCAGCTTTTGGATTATAATGCCGAAATGGAAAGGTACCGCTCTTTCGCAAACTTTTACAAAACGAACGGGGCATTTCCGCAGACGGCGAAGATCGCCCGCATAACCACGCCGATCTTCCCCAGCGCCCGAATCGGCGTGTCCCCCTGGAACTGTGATAACGCCATGCTGTGGGGGAGGAAGTCGGCAGCAGTAAACCCTAATAGGACCGGCATGCATAGAAATGAGTCCCAGCGGCCCGGGAAGGCTGGCGTGCCGCCAGAGACGTTGCAAATGGCAAATAATAATTTCCTCTCTCCCTTATCCCCCGAACACTGCAGACCTTTAGCAGGAGAATGCATGAACAAGCTGAAATGCGCTGGCGCCGAAGCAGAGATAATGAATCTCCCGGAACGCGTCGGAACTTTTTCCGCTATTCCGGCTTTAGGGGGCATCTCATTACCTCCCGGGGTCATCGTCATGACAGCCCTTCACTCCCCCGCAGCCTCGGCAGCCGTTACAGACAGTGCGTTTCAAATTGCCAATCTGGCAGACTGCCCACAGAATAATTCCTCGGCGTCCGGCGGCAACGCGGCCAAGAAGAAGAGGAAAAGGTGCGGGGTGTGCGCGCCCTGCAGGAGGCTCATCAACTGCGGGGTCTGCAGCAGCTGTCGGAACCGCAAAACGGGCCATCAGATCTGCAAGTTCAGGAAATGCGAGGAGCTGAAGAAAAAGCCGGGAACGTCGCTGGAGGTGAGACAAAGCCGCGTCTCCCCCCCACCCCACCCCACCCTCCCTCCCTCCCACCCTCCCACCACCCCACTCTCTTTCGCTCTCCCTCTCTGTCGCTTTTTTATTATCTCTGCACTCCAAAGCATTAACCTTTTCATTTAGTCATGTTTAAGCCCTCGAAAATTGTTTCCATGCCCACCCATGCCTGAACATCCCTGGCTTCTCAAATCTGCCCACCCGCCTAGTCTAATTGGCAGTAATTAGGGGTGTTTGCGTGGAGCACAAGCTGAGCTTGGCTCAGGCCCCCCTAATTGCTGCCAGTCAGGCTGGGACTGGAATGCATCCGAGCAAACCCCGGTACTGGCTGTGCTCCAGGCGGAGCTGCGAAAGCGGGGTTTTCGGGGGCGAGCCGCTGCCCCCGCCACACTCCGGCGCCCCCCGGCCAGCCACCCCCTCCCCACCCTGACACGCGGTCGTTTTAACCAATTACGCAAACGCGCCCGGACGGTCGATCAATACGCCCCGGTCCGAGTGATGCGCGCGCACAGAGGTATCACTCATCGCCTCCCCCCAGATCAAAGAGCGAGCACCCCCCCCGGTGTTTTTCCCAGACGGTTCCCCTTCTGCGCATCTTATCGGGATCGATCGGTGACGAGTTTGAGGTTTTCTTTTGTTTATTATTTTCTAGGACCCGATACGAGTTAATGCGCGCTGGGGGTCCGGCTAACGCCGTCCGTCCGCGGGCCCGGCTGCGTCACGTGCGAACGCTGAAGTTACGTGGTGTTTACGTGGAGTAACGAATTGGTTCTTTAGAGTGCGAGACGAACACGGAGAGTCTTTATCCAGGAAAATAAATCACGAGAAATTTCGTTTTGGCAGGGAAAAAGACATCGATTTTAGGGCCACGGAGCTGTCAGAGATGTTTTTGAAGTGCTTCTGCTTCAGGTCTGTTGGGTCTGAATGCTCACATGTGCCTAGAGTAAAGAGGTTTTAGAGAGTGCCAGTGGTGTTTGGCTGATCTGTAGCCACGTGGCGCAGGTCTGTTCTGTGGTTTTCACAGAAACACAGGGGTCTGTTGGGACCAAAAGCGTTGGGGAAGCGGATAGTCCTGAAGGAGGAGGTGAAAATTTCCCCTTATTAACAAGCGTTTGTCCGGAAGGCTGGAGGACAGCGCCGATGTCCTCTTGCCACCTAAAAATACCCTGAAAGGCAGGTCCCGCGTTGCTTTGTTACGTCTGCTGAGACGCCGCAATGTGCCTGTGATGTTCGTCCGGAGAGAAATGCCGAGTATCGACACGCTGTCCGAAACCATCCGTGCTACACGGATCTACCGGTGACCCGAAAGCAGTCAACCCGTTCGCCCTTCTGTCCGTCATCAAGAACCGATTCTCCTAAAGAAGAGTTACGGTGGTCCGGAGCCTCTCCCACAAGCAAAAGGCCTCAGGCAGGAAACACCCTGGAAATACCCCGGTTCGCCGAAGGCCCACAAGCATAAGCGTGGTCCCTGTTATACCTTTCGTAAGAACGTAGCGTGTAGAATAATTACAGGGCAGCAGGCAGTAACATGTGAGGCCTTCGGGTGAACGGTGGCGCTCGGACCAGCTTCAAGTCTACCACTTATATCAGATTCCATAAGGATTCTTGTCATATTTTGGAAAAAGTGCCTATTTGAATGGACGCATGCCTAGGCTTGACTGCAGTCTGTTCTGTCCTCTGGTGGATTCCAGTACGTCCTCCCACAGACTGCCTGGGCTCCTCTGGCAAGCGCGCCACAGATCTCACGCTAACAGGTGTTTCAGATAGGTGTCCGGGAAGGTGCCGCGCTGTTCTCCCGGCGCTCAGCTGGGGCAGGTCGCTGCCGAGTCTCCAAAGCCGGCTAAATCGCCCAAAAAAACTTGCCGCCATCCATCCGTTTTTACCCGTTTACCCTGAGTGGGGTCACGGTGGTCACAGGAGCAGTGGGTGCAAGACCATGAAACTACCATGATGAGACTCCAATCCTCCGCGCTTGACAGCATCCTGTAATTTTTTCTCAGTTTTATATATATATATATATATGTGTGTGTGTGTGTGTGTGTGTGTGTGTGTGTGTGTGTATATATACACACACACACATTTTTTTTCAGTTTCAGATGTACCTTAAGGTCATCTGAGCACCATGGAAACTGTAATGCATATACATGGGTGCGGGGATAGAGAGGAGAGGAGTCTCCCGCCAGGATGGCCGCGGTTGTCTGTATGAAGTAAATGACACATAACCGGAAGGGCCACGCAGGGGGGACGTTCTGTCCAAACAGGCACAGAAGCACTGGCAGCAGGCTCGCGTTGCCTTGCTCGTGGACGCCACGCTACCAGCAAATCCGCCGGATTTGTCTGCCAGTATCGCCATTTGGGAATCACCCCGAAACTAATCATATCTTAAGCAGCCGTGGAAAAAAAATGCAAATCAAAATTTTACTCATACCCCGGAAATTGGAGAGCCAATTTAATCTAATACTCCTTTAATTTAACACGCTAATGAAGGACCCTGGAGATGCGTCCCCTGGGTCGCCACAGGGCCTGGCTCTTATCACTCCAGCCTTTGGCTCTCCTATAGGAAGCGGGTACGATTGGTCTGGTGGTGTCTCCTCTGACCCAGCATCTTCTGATCCTCTGGCCTTGCCGGGCCTGTTTGCAGCGGCATCAATCCCTTATCTGTAAAAGCAATATTAAAAGAGCTGACCGTTGCCCTCTGACCCACACGGTGACCCCCGCCTCCTGACCCACGGATGGTGGGCACGTGGCTGTTGAAAAAGTGCTCCCGTGAGGTCGGCCGGCGACCTGCAACAGGGCTGCGGTTCTTTTTTGCGCCCACCTTTTGGAAGCGCTTTAAACGTATACGGATGCTTAGAGACCATAAAAAAAAAAAAGTTTGTTATCGAGATGCATCGTTGCAATTTATACATTTTCGGATCCCCGGACTACGAAGCGGTGTAATTTTTCAGCGTGATGTGTTTACGAGCATCGCGTGACGTCAGCAGCGCCCACTTTAATAGCACGTCGAGGAAACCGGGAGTGTGATTAAGAACGCAGGTACGGTTTCTTCTGCTGAGAACGGAGAACGGAATATACTACGAGGAGGGAAGTGTGAATTCAGCGTTCTGCTCCCTCACAATGACAGGTTCTGCGTGCAGATGGTTTCAAAGTGGGGAACACATCTCAAATCCACTGTAAATTATTGAAATATTCCTGGAGGCCCTTCAGTGGTATGAGCAGCCTTCCTCCTCCAAACACGTGCAGCGGAGATTATTTTACATTGGGACTCTTTAAAAATGCATACTATTTATTTTGTGTAATAAGTGGTAACTGTATGTAATTATATGTGCTACATAATATTGTAAATGATGAATGAGACAGTAATATAAGGAGCTTTGTGGAAATCTTTGACAGTGTACATTTCTCCATATACCTGGTGAGAGGGTCCTGAATGAAATGGTTTTCAAAGTGAAGGACGGGTAGTAATAAACAGAAGAAAAACGTCGCGTTAGTCAAGCCCAAGTCCAAAGTGACACTTCAGCTTGTCTCCAAACGTCATTCCACAATCCACAGTTCTGTCTCCAGCACCAAAGGACCGACGAGCGACATCTCATTTCTCACGGCCGTGTGACTGTTTACACCATTTCAAGCAAATGTTTAACTCGGTGCCACGTTTTGGAAATAAAGATAATATTTTCATTGTTTCTGTGGTTATGGCAGCTCAAACGTAGACCCCAGTGCTGTGCTGTGCTGTGCGCCCACACGCAGTAGAATGTTTACAAGCAGACAGTCACCCGGGTCACTCATGACAAAACTCCGGCATCAGAAAAACGTCTCAGTAGGACTTTGCAGGGCCAGACTGCACTGCTGCGACTTATAGGCGCGTGTGATTTAACCGTTTGATAACATGTTAAAGGGGATCACAGAGACGTCCCCCCGCTGCGAACAGCCTCGCTGAAGGCGTCTTCTAATTGTCGGGGTCGTCGGAGGTCGCCATACCATCGTGTCACGTGCAGGAGACATAGGCCCACAGAGAGGGGTGCGCCGTGGCCTGTCTGTGGAGCTTTCGCGGAAGGAACAAGCGAAGAAGGAAAGAAAATGTACGGACGACACTAGAACTCAACCGGGAAAGGTAAAAAAAAAAAAAAAAAAACAGCAGAAATATAGAACTGGAAGAGAAGTGCGCGCATTTTTTAATGAGTCACAGCACTAAATGAATGACACCACCTTGGTCTAATTTGTTTTAGGTGTGCTTGGAATAGATAAGGATGATTTGGTGGCCTTCTATCCCCCTTCCCGCTTGCCTCCTCCCTCCACATACCTTCCTCCAACCTTTGCTTCCCTGGAGATAAGGCTGAGTGCTACCAGCCAATCTCAGAGGGGCGGGTGGGGTGGGGTGGGGGGTGTGGAAGCCTAGGGGACAGGCAACCTTTAGATCTGCAGATCTTCTGAGTTACCCGGTTTATTCAGGCTTTAAAAGCGCAGATTAATTTGCCTGGGCCTGGGAAAAGGGCTGACCTCACCCCGCGATGCCAGCTAAAGGGCAACCTTAAGCTCCTGTCAAGACAAAGGGATTTTGCCACCCGAGCTGCACACAGACCGCTTAATTATACACATCTCGCTGCGTGGTTCCCGCTGCCGCTCGCAAGGGGGGCAGGGTGGTCCCTTTTTCGGCTCCCCGTTCGTGCGTTCGTTCCCTCGGCCGCTCCTTCGCTCCTTTATTTATTTATTTGCCGTCGAGCTCGAAAGCTTCCACGCGCGCGGAGTCCCCCCCCACGGTCCACGGCGATCCGCCTCCTTCCGCCGCCGAAGGATTTACAGCCGCCGCCGCCAATTAAGCGCCGCCGTAATCGGAGGTGTGCGGGAGTCGTGCCCCCGCCCGGCGCGCGCCGTCCCCTCCTTCTGCCCCCGTTTTGATTTAACATCCCGGCGAACGGGAGAGGCGCCGTTATCGGCTCGTAATGTGGAGGAAATGAGACGGGCGGGAGCCTGGGGAGGGGTGGCTGGCGTGAAAGTGCAGGTGCGGAGGACGCTAATGTGCGGCGAGTTAAAGTTTAAACAGATAAGCGTGAATAATTAATGCCGGCTCTGGCTGAGAAGTTAAAAGGTATCTCTTCATTACAGAGAAATTGTTTAAAAAATGCATCTAATAAGAAGTATCCGCGCTGAGCAACAGGGAACGGAGGCAATATTCGAATTTGGAGACCGACAGGATGACGTTCCTCGGATGAAGGCCGGAATTCATTTTATTTCGGGGTTAATGATCTTTTCCCACCCTCGCGTCAAGATCCTAGGTTGAGGACGGCGACGTGGTTCGGCTCTCGCTTTGTCTCGTAACTCGGACTCCGAGTCCAGGGACGCGAAACAGTCGGGTTTCTCTTTCCGGTGTTTTCACTGTTGTTTTAATGCGGAAGCCAGCTGTTGACGGTTGATAGCCGGCGCTGATACCGGGTTCCGTTCAGCTTCTGCGGTTCTGAACGTTCAAACTGTATCCGTGCTTTCTGAAGTCGGTCTTTTTCGGGTACCGCTTCCTCGACGTGCTGCGGGGCTGTCGCGGCTTTGAAATGAAGGAGAACTCTAAAGCGACCAGACGCGGATCTGCAGGACAACTAAACAAAAAGCGAGTCGATGAAGCAACTTTATTTGTTGTAAATGCGAAAATTCGCTCCTCCTCAGGTTTGGCAGTTGGCGGTGCTTGACAGATCTGCGACCCTCTACGGTGGGCCCGCTGGAGGGGGTTGGGCAAACTGAGGTGGTTGTAGTCAACTTGCAGCAACTTTGTTGTGAAACGAACCGTCCCACCTGCCTCGCTGTGACACCTCGCCCGTCTCTCGCTCCCGGTCCTCCGCGTCACAATTACACGAATCGTTCTCCACAGAGATTAAAAAATCTAATTTCACGACCAGCTATTAGTCACACCGTTTTCTAAAAATGACCTTTCGGGGCAGTTGGTGGAGAAAAACGGTTTACATCTGATGGGCGGTGGTGATAGATGCTCCAGGTGCACCATCATCATCATATCCGATATATCTGTCACCAAACAAGTGCAGGATGAAATAATGCTGTTTTATAGACCTCAAATGCAGCACATTAACAACGGGACCTTGAATTCTGGAAATGGGATATCGGAGATGGTAGAAGGTGTTTTGGCTGGACTCTGACAGCACGTCAGAAAGGTGTTGACTGAAAGTTCCTTCTTTCCGAGACTTTTGCACCGTGTGCCGAGAGGTCGGTCTGATGCGGCAGAAGCGGCATCTTCATTGTCATAGAACCATAGCGGGAACTTGCTGAGCTTATAAAGTTTATTCGGCACTTTCGCCACCCGATCGACTCGGTCGCCTTTTCCAAAAAGGATGTGTTTGTTAGTTCCCTGATCAAAGTGTCGTCTTATTTCCGAAAGACTGCTTAAAACATCATAGCCTGTTGCACTGCCTGCTATCGGTTTGCTTTGATAGCAAGAAACAAGCTAATTTCAAGGATCGGTTTTGCAATATTTCAGAAGAGCTTTGGACTTGAATATCAAGCCCGAGTTACAGGGGTTTATGATGAGGTGGGCTCGAAGGGATAAAATATGTCTGTTGCATCCGGGGTATGAAGCCTCACCGGCGCGGTATGTTACTACGGTATACTAGCTAGGGGTGAAAGTGTAAACCCGGAAGACGGCTTTGCTGAGGACACGTGCGAACAAAGTCTCGCGGGAAGGATTGTCAGCACCGAACGTCTGTCTCGTCGACTCGCTTGACTTTGCGAACTGGTTGGTTTCCGACGTTCGGCGTAGAACTGAGAGACGTTTAAAACGCTCCCTCCTCCCGAACATTTAAAAAGTGAGGCTGTAAAGCGTGACTCTGTGAGAAAAGACCTTTCGATAAACTATGACTAAAACTTGGCTTGTATGGCCCTATGAAAAAAATCCCCTTTAAGTTAAAAAAAAAAAGAACTTTCGAGGCGGAAACCCGAATTTGCCGCGTGATGCTATGGGACGAGCGTTTACTTGTTTGTAAAGCTAATCCTTACGGGAGAACTTGAGTCACTTTTATTGTTTGAGCCTCAAAGGAGGACCCAAGGCCCACACGGGGGGGTCCTGTCTTGCTGGCTGACCGCAACAATGAAAACGGTCAAAAGTCGGTCTCAGACTTTTAGCAGCGTAGCGGAAGGAGCCCCACTGGCGGCTCGCCGAACGTTTGCGGGCCTCCCCGACTCGGTGTGAACCCGAACCGCTGACGCAGGGCCCGGTTTTCCTCTCCCGCCTCTGTGAGCCGCGGTTTAACTGGAATCGGAGAAGCGCTCGGCCGTACGCAAAGCCTGGTTTCCATTCAGAAACCACAGTCTCCGTTTCGTAAATGTTCAACGCGCATTGTGATCGGTAATACGTTACAGACTTTGACCGTTAACTCAAAAATGCGCCGATGAGAAAGTAAAAGAACAGACACAGCGGTTATTGTCCCAAAACTGGCTGGAGCATTAATCTCTCCCGAATGAATAATCCGCAGTCTAGATGTATAAAAGCGATTGTATATAAAAACGGTGGCAATTACGCGATTTCAGGTGCGTTCGGAACGTGGCGCTGCGCGCAGAGGAGGGGGACCGGCTGTATTTGCGGCGCGTGTGGATCAGAACGGGGGTCTTGTTTTAATTGAATTAGGAAGCGGTGCTGTCTGAGTGGTCCATTTGGAGCGGCGACGCGCAAGAGGCCTGCCACATATGTCCGGGAATCTGCTCGCGAGCGGCGGGAGCCGCTCCGTCGCGCTTCGCATTTCCATTTAACATTTCAGAGAGCTGGCAGCCACGGTGCCTGTCCTCGCTGTCCGTCACCAGCACGCCCACATGGCTCCCCGTGGCACGCTGAGAACCCCCCCGCCCCCCTTTTCCCCACTCGGGACTCGGGATTTCTTTCTTTTTTTTAATCGACAGAACTGGCGAAGCCTTTCTGTGCCAGATCCGCTCCTGCTGTTTCCCTCATGCTGGTCTTGTTTTAGCCTGCTGACCAGGTCCCTGAATGTTTTCCCGAATCCTCCAGCCCAAATCCTCGGTACAACGCAGGCTGACACGTGCCGCAGATCAGCCTTCTCACGGGCTTGATTTTAACCCTCCCCGAGCACCCGTTCTCCAACACGCCAGCGGCCCCCCCCAGGCTCCGCGATCCACGAGAGGCAAAAATCCCCCATGTGCGCGAAGCGAGCGACACGGGTCTCTTTTCTTACTCCCCAGAGCGCCTCCCACAAAGCGCCGATAATTTTCCGTCTCTGGGATCAATAGCAGGTGGTTTGGCGCAAAAAAAAAATTCCTTTTTTGGTCTTTTTTTTTCGTTTTGTTTTGTTTCTGCCCCCTTTTTGAAGAAAGTGAGAGAATACACAAAAGCCACCTATTGTCACATTGCATTTGTGACAATATGTGTTGACACAAATATAAATAAAACCCCTGCCAGTGAGGAGGGCCATTTAGGTGGTTGTGTTGTTTTTATCGCACACCTCTGCCTAAAAGGGGTGGGGTGGGGTGGGTTTTTGCAGTTTTTAAAAACATAGTGATTTTTTTTAAACGGCATTGAAATCAACGAAAAATAAACGCGAACATTAGCGTGTTTAGCGCGTCGCCACGAATGCAGACGCGCCGATTTCTCGAACGGCAACACGAACCGCAGACAAAATGCGTTTTGTAAACGCTTCTGCGTCGTCCTCCTACTTTTGTTGCTTTTCTCGCCGACACCGTCAGGACGAACCTTAACTGTAACACAGGGAACGCTGATGTTCTGTCAGACGGTTTCTTGCATGTTCTGTTGGTGCCAGAATCGGCGGGCTTTGTTTCTGGGTGCCGTGCAGAATACAGTACTGCGCTCAGATGGTCTACATGTGTGTATAAGGTTCTGGAATTGGCCCGTGTGGCCGAGGCTTCCTGCACACGGCCATATGCAAGCTGTTAACTGGTTCCCTCAGTGCTGTCTGCTGAACTGTGTTGGAAGGAAGTGGTTTCTGACCTGACTTAGCTGTCCGGGTTTTTCACGTTTGGCTGCGTTGGCAAGTCTTCCGTGGTTCTTGTGATGGTGTCTTTATGCTCACCCTGATCTGTGGAAATGTCCTTGGTGGTACTGTGGACTGTAGTGTCAACAGAGGTAGTGTGTGTGTGTGTGTGTGTGTGTGTGTGAGCCTTTGGTGATACTGTTTGAGTTCAAGCTGTCAGAATATTTACATCCCCCATGAGTTTACCAGCCCCGATTCAGGATATTATGTACCGGGTGGCGAAACGCCGTTGAGAAGAACGAGATGTGCGTTGAGCCGAGGGAAAGCGTCCTTTCCTCATTGCTCCGCTGGAACAGGAGATTCATATCCAAGTACTGGATTTTTCTTTTAAACTCACTGAGCTGCTTTATTATGTTTTAGACCAAAATGATTGTTTTCCTTCATATCATCTTACAACTTCATCAGTCAGTAATATGAGGATTAAATCAAGCTTCTGGGGAAGCTACATCCAAAATGCCTCTTTATAGTAAACTAAGCATTATGCTGCATGAGGGCATCTAAACGTAGCTACAGCTTGAGATGCCATCCTTAATACTGCGACCTGCACGAGCGCTACCAAAGTCAGCAGGCTCCGTGAGGGAAAATGCAATGGGCTTGTGCGTTCGTATCCGGAACGTTCGTGAAAACGTGCCACGGATAAAGCCGATGAATTATTGAGGACGCTGGACAGCTTCGTTTCCACGCCTCATTGTTACTCTGGGTCTGCACGCTTTGCCTTTTTGCATCAACCAGACGCAGAAGTGCACCCATGCCTTTCTACGCGACCCTGTGGTTTAAGAAGTTCCTTCTGATACAGCCCGACCTCTTTAAGGAAGGATGATAATGTGTCGTGCAATTTTGGCAAGAGTTTGTACGACGCGTGGCAACGCGCCGTCGAGCTGAACGCCAGTCGTAGAGACCGCTGGCGTGGCCTCCGACGCAGGCGAAGGTATTTTCGCGGCATAATATAAAAAGCGATCCCTGAGAATAATTTTTGTTCAATTTCGTATTGTTTTTTTTTTTCCGGAGTAGTACCGAAGGAATGATTTGTTTGGGAAAGCGGATGTTACGCGGGACCAGCAGGGCTGGAGCCGCAGCTCACAGCGATGGCTGATTTACAGCCTTCGCCGGTCATTACTGCCTCGACCAACATTCATACAGCTGATCTCTGCTTTCACAACAAGGTTTAAAAGCCCGCTGCAAGACCTTGTAAATATGCTTCTCTGCCCATCTGCAACCTATATAACTGACATAACGTAACAGGAAAGAAATGATGACTTTTAAGGCCTTTTTTGGGGCGTTTTTCAAACTGAAAAGCCAGAAAAGGGGATGATAAAGTGGTCTGTTTGGGATGCTTCCAAATGGTCCGAGTTGGGTAGGGGAGGCACATCTTAAAAAATCTGGTATGGTAATGTTTTTAACGTCGGGTGGGTCCTCTCCTCTCCCGTCCTCTTGAATCTTCAGCTCGCAAGAGCCTCGTCCGCACGTCCGGGGGACCAGCAGGCCGGTGGCATCTCACACAGCTCCCGGTCGAGGTCACGCTTGGCTGTGAATCAGATATTCAGAAGAAGGGGAGATCTCCTGATAGATGTTTCTGTTGATAGCCAAGGTCATTTGGATGTAGTTCAGTATCTCAGACAGTGGCCTGGTTCTTTGGGCTGGAGGGGTGGGTGGTCTTATCAGTGCCGCTCCGTGTCTTTCTTCGGCTGTGACATCACTGCTTGTCTCCGAGTCTGATGGCCATGCAAATCTCAGCTTCCTGCTGGCAAACATCTCAAAGGCAAAATGAAAATACGGCCACACGCGGTATAAAAAAAATGCGAAAGACGAATAATACGATCGTGATGAGGAGTCTTTTACCGTTGCAGAATTAATGGAAAACATCTTCCACGTCAATACGTACCTTTCCAGGGAACTGCTATTGGTAAATTAAGTTGCTTATGATATAAGGTGTCCGTTTAGCAATGAGAAACTGAACGCTGATACGGAGACATGTCTGAAAGGAGTATTGCTCCCTGGATAAACATTTAAAGGAGGTTCTGCAGATTATTTCATCTGTGATGTAAATTCTCAAAGCTCCATGCAGTCATGCAGTTAGACAAACACAAACACGGCCCCCGCGAGCCATATATCAAACACGGGTGGAAATTATTTAATCGCTGGATTAAGCTGGATCTCTTTGGGCTAGCTGCCTTCACGACAGTGCATCCAAACACCTGTAAACAGGCATATTTTCTGAATCGCTGCGTTAACAAGGATCAAGTTGTCCGCGATGCTCTAAAGAGCGGCGACCGGCTCCAGAGGTGACCGGCTCTCGATGACAGGCCCTTAATCCCGCCCCCTTTGCTGGGGTTGATATATTGCTGTCAGACAGCAAGTTGGGATTCCTCCTGCGCCCGAAGCAACCCGCCGTGATCGATGGGTAACCCTTCTGCGGAATAAAGCGCCAGGCGATGCGCAGGCCTTCCTTCAGGGCCCACTGATCTCGAGAAACTTCTCAGGGGTCTGCAGAAGGAACCTCAGCCGGCCGGTAGCCTGTGTAAAGGCACCGGATCCACCGAGGTGGGATTTCCATCGTTGCCCCGGCCGTACTTCGTATGTGGTACGCGTATTTTGGCCAACGCCTGGACATCCCAGCAACTTTTCATTAATCCAGTTATTTATTTTTCATGGGAAATGTTACTGCGCACTGGGGCCAAACAGTCTTCTCAACTACAGTTTCGTCTGAGGAGGGTGAGCGCGTGTGCGCGTGTGAGATTAAAAAAAAAAAAAAAAAAAAAAANCTGGGGGAAAGACACACGAAGCCTGGGAGACAGTCTATTATCCTCTTAAAAAAAAAAAAAAAAAAAAAAAAAGCGAGAGAGCTTGACCTTACAGCGTTCTTGAATTTTGGTATTCGCAGCCGCCAGGATGGTGTGCGAAATGCGTTTGCAATTATGTGGCACCTCTCCAGGCCCGCGAGGAGATGGGGAGCTGAGCGTGTCAGCGCACGGGCAGGAGGGGAGGGACGGGGGGGTGGGGGGGATTATTTATTTATTTTGAAAGCTGTCAGAGCAGCCTCCAAAAGGATCGCCTTGGCGCACTGTGGCCCCGTTCCCAGCCCATACGTTAATAAATAATGGGTATGTCAGGGTAACGTATGGGCCGTGCGTTATAATGAGCATTCTGGAGCACATCAGCGCGGTCCCCTGGCTGCTATTCATCCGCACCCCCCTCCTGCAACCCCCCCCATCACAGCGAGAAAAGAAAGGTCTGCCCAGTGACACTAAGCTGCTGTCTCCCAGCCTCGCCTCTGTTCCTCCCTGGAAGGAGCCTTTTCCACCACATCACATATTGTGCCCTTATTCAGCCATGAATATGTATACAAATGCATTTGGCCTCACACACACACACACACACACACACACACACAATATTTAAATCTATACATATACAAAGCCACATATTTGCCTCCAGGCGATGTATATAAATTTTTTTTCGGGCATTTTAAGCCTTTCTTCTTTTTTTTTCCCCACATTGGTGGGCTGTGCGTTCCTCACGAAGCATCTGCGTAGATTACAGCTAGCGGTGGATTTGGTGATAGACGGCAGAAAATGGATTAGTACGAGAGCTGGGCTTTTTTTTTTTTTTTTTTTTTTTCTGCACTGGAACACATTTCCAATCGCCCATAGTTCAAGAGGGTATTTTCGCTTCCGGTTTGTGGTTGGAACAGACCAGTGGGATTTCATTTGGAAATAAAGCAGATGAATACATTTTTTGTTTTGTTATTGTTTTGTGTTTTTTTTTTCTTTTTTAATCTCCGCGCGGGCTGCTTAATGTTTGTCAGCAAGCGCATTTCCCGTTTCCGCTCATCCACGTTGACAGTCCCGCGCTGATTGAATTTGAGGCGCTGCAGTGCCGTCCATTATCATCCTCGTGGTCTTGAGTGGTTTATCTCCGGCCTGGCTGTGGGCAGGACGGGTGGAGGGGGAGGAGGGGGGAGGAGGCCAGGAAAGTGTGATTATGAGTCAGCAACGCGGGCGAGTCTCAATCAGCCCCCGCCGTTGCCCCCTCACCCGCCGCCCCCCACAGGGGAGCACCAATCAGGATGTCACCCCCTCTGACTCGGAGAGCCACGCTTCGCGAGCGTAGGCCTCCTCGGCTTACTGGTCCCGGACGGACGTGGCCGTCGCGTGGCACGTTGCAGAGGTCCTGTCTGACTGCCGGGATTGAGAGTGTGTGGAAAAACGTCCTGGAGAAAAGCCTGCAGTGCCGAGGACCCCCTGACCGTGTCGCTCTGGCGGATCGAGGCCCACGCCACATGTTCTAATGCGGTCCAATCTGCCGTCGCGCCCAGTGTCATGTCCCTTGACACAACCCTAGCTGTGTCATCTGGGCTTATGGCCGTGTACAGACACGGGGTCCGGTTGAATAGAATGGAACGATTAGCGCTTCGGGTCATTTTGGGGCAGCGAGGGTGGATGCCGATCGGGGCGATCGGGATGACCCCTCCAACCCAGCACCGGTCTACACCGGAGTGCCGGGCGAACTAGACAATCGTTTACAGATGTTTGCTTGGGCCTAGAAGAAGGAAACCATACCGATGCAGAAAGTCACAACATCCACAATGCAGCGTTGCAGTACAGTTGGCCAGTTTTAATGGGGGTTTTCCGTCGGAAAATAAGCAGCACGTGAGGTCCAGATCGAGCTCTGCCGCTCGACTCAGTCTGGGCTCTTCATTTCATTGTTCTCGCACAAAGGAGCGAGGGCGTTTCGTCAGGCTCCCCTCAGCTGACTCTTTTTAAAGGCATTTTGTTCTAGTCGGCAAAGCATATTTGGCCCTGGATTGGCGACGAAGGTGAGCGACCGCATATAAAGTGACACTAACAGCTGTTGTGACAGAGTGGACCCACACCGAAAGTCTTCAAGTAAACACAATGCATTATTGACGGCAAACAGCCATGTGAGCTGTTAGCGTGTTACCCGTGCAGTGTGCTAGCGTGTGATCCGTTGCCGTGTCGCCGTCACCGCAGCGCCGCCAATCCACCGATGAACGGACTGTTTCCACTTTTACGCTTTTGCCTAATTTTACGCTCTAAATACGAGGCCGGCTTGCCAACAAAAGTGTCGCGAGGTGGCAGTACAGCGGTGGCGTTACAAACGTAAACATCAGTTTACTGGATTTGGTAAAAACACCGATAGGTGGGTTGGGTGGGGTAAGTTTGGGGTGAGTTTCGGTCTCACGGAGACCACTTGTGGTTTTTGCAGCAGGGACCGGTATGGAAGCGATTTACAGTCGGCTCCTGCCACAAAACGGAAAAGAATTACAAATAACGCGTCGATTAGCGAATGAACCCGTCCCTCGGCCCGTGGTTCCGCTGCAAGGTCCTTCAAACATCCCCACTCTCCCATCAAATCCGTTTTCTCTTACATTTTGGCCACTCTTGAGCATTTCTGATCAAACTTGCTTTTTCGAACGGACTAAACGCCTTTACTCCAGTCAAAAGGGAGAACATTTGAAACGTTACCAATCGCTCGATCCCACGTAAACCGGGAAGACGTCCCGGCAGGCCGCGCGTTTAATAAAATATTTCGACAGTTCGCATTTCCAACGTGTTTCGCGCGTGCAAATTGTGCGCACGTGTTCGCGGCAACATGCAAAAACCGCAGCGCCGCCGACGGAGTTTTATCTCCTGAAATTCTCCCCCGCGCGACGGAGAGCAGGAATCTCTCGGCTCCGGCGCCGGCGAAGCGGCGTTTCTGTCCTGTCGGCGCGCAAATAATCAAAAACGCACTAATTGGTTACGGGCGTCGGCGCCGGGCCGGAGCGCTCGCCGCCGCGGCTGCCAGCGCGTTTGCAAAAAAAAACGGGAGCGGCTGCCATTTCCGTGGCGAGACCTGGCGTACCTTCAAATTACAGTGATGTGACATCCCCCTCGGTGGCTCAAAGCACCGCAATTAAACGCCTTGTTGCAGCTCCTTGCGAACGCGTGCCAAAATATTGAGGATTTAATTCCCCGTAATTATTAGTTTGGTTTATTTTGGAATATCATTTTCTTTGAAAGAATGGGATGTGTGGGCTTTTATCGGGGGGGGGGGGGGGGGGGGG
>UFQX01000549.1:0-55343 GCA_900497675.1 Arapaima gigas | reverse complement strand
GGGGGGGGGGGGGGGGGGGGGGGGGGGGGGGGGGGGGGGTTGGTATACACTTGGCGGGAAGGAAAAACGCAGGGCTAAAATCGGGAAGGAATCCGCCGAGCGGTCTCGCTTAGCCTGGAACCCGAGAAGGCCGAAGGGCTCGGCTCTTGACGCGTTCATCGGTCGCGCGGACAAATATCAATAAGCGTTCGATTTTCAGACGTGTCCGGGAGCTTAGAATAAATAGCAAACCGCGGTGAGGTATGGAATATTGACCCGGTGAAAAAGCACAGCACAGGTGGAGGTTCAGAGAAAGTCCTTGCGCTCTTGCCTCCAACAGACGCGGGTAAAAAGCCCCAGAAACCCTTGTCTGGTTTATTTTGGGTGTATGTTTCCTAACTCCGCACCCCTTTTCGTTTCATCGTCCTTCGCTTATGCATTTTTTTTTTCTCCCCCAACAGAGAACACCGGTCAACAGTGGTGAAGCCTTCAGGTGGTTCTTCTAGGGTGTCTTCCTGAGCACCTCCACGACACGCGGGCTCAGGTAAAACCCTGGCTGGTCACAGATAACCACCTGTGGGGCCACCAGACCTGAAAACCTATAAATAAATAAAAAAAAAAAAACATTACGGTGTTGGTTTAACTCTGTAATTTCCTTTACCTGTGTAATAATGTACTTTTTGACAGTATCATAATGTATATTTTTGGTGTCTATGAATGTGTTTCAGTGTTGTGACTGTACAAATGACAGTCATTCTTACGTAAAGGACTCAAAAGACAATCATAACAAACAAATTAAATAGAAATGAGGCCACAAGGATTAATATCTAACTGCAACACAATAAACGTTTTGGTCTGAGCTGGAGCAATAATCTTTGAGATGGTTACTCTTTGCCCATAATTTTTTTCCCCCCCATATATTTTTGCTCATTTGCATAGCGCATATGTGCGGACCCTGCTTTGAACGTCCAGCCAGGACACGTCCCCTTATATTTCGAGGCGGTCGAGGAGGGATTCGGTGGGCGAGGGATGCGACGATGATCCCGCGTGTTTGTTCTCCTCGATGCTCAACGCGTTGCAGAATAGGGCACATTGTCTTGTGTGACGAGTTGCACTTTCCTTTGTGTTTGTTTGTTTGTTTGTTTGTTTCGATTTTTTTTTTTTTTTCCACCATGGACGAAACCCAACAAATCCCACGCTTAACCTTCCCCAACACAAGACTCAGCTGGATGTACAGTAAGATGCATTTTACCGAATTGTTTACATCTTGCGGTCGGGAAAAAAAAAAAAATACCAGTTGTACGTATTGAAAAGGCATGTGTGGAATATAGAGCTTAAAAAGGCCAGTTTTTTTTGTTTGTTTTTTTAGCATTAAAGAAATTATAAGTGACTAGCTGAGTTACCCGGCGCTGCCTGGGTCAAAGTGATACGGAGCGGTTCGCGATCCGGTCGGCCTTTTTAGGCTTTTCTCTAGTGAAACGTGTTTGACAAGGTTAAAAATCCATGTCTGAAAGGTAGGTAGGAAAACCAGTAAAAAAGAATTCTAGTTGAAAACTAAATATTCAAATTTAGCATTCTGTAACGGTGCGGTACGGTATAAGTATCTGACAGATATCTTTAAAAAAAAGGCGATATTGTGTATATCCCCTCACTGCGGATCGACAAGGCCTACGGTAGTGTGTTAAAGTGAAGCAGACGTACACATTCCAACCAAACTATTCAGCGACTTACTCATTGTCTTAAACCCTACTGTTGCATGTGTAAATGTGTTTTGGTTTTGAAGATTACGAAGAATTTGTATATTGTTGTTGTGATGATTTTACGTGTTACAAAAACGTTGCAAAAAAAAAAAAAAAAAACGGAACAATAATTTGATGTCAACGACTTATGGAAATTTTTATTCTCACATGTACAATTAAACATCAGCTATGATCACCAGCATACTGTCTTTGCTCTCATTTCTATCGGACGACGAGGGCCCTGCCGTTGTACCTCGGAAGGGGGAGTGTGTTTTTCCTACATTTCCCAGAATTCACAAAAGTCCTATTAGGCTGCATTGATGGGGGTGGTTGTACGCCAGACTGCGAGACTTTCTTCGGGCATAAGTGCGCCTGGCACACAAAACGCTCTGGATAACAATAATGCCTAACGGAACACGTCTATGTAGAGAGCAGCTCTCCGCAGCGTGACGGCTTCCACCGAACACCACGGAGTAGCCCGGGGACAGGAGCTTCTCGGAATCCCGCACGATCCCGATCCCGGCTTTCCACGGCACGCCGGGACGCACGGACCCGGGCACGAGGCTCGCGCGGGCTTCTGCGGCCCGGAGATCCTCGAGGTCTCGGCAGCGGCGCCGCAGATGCACGTTTGGCAGTCAGTAGCAGTACGTAGAGGGATGTAATCGACTTGAGGTTGGGGGAGGAGAGGCGACGGCGGGGAAGGGGGGCTGGCTTTCCGTCAGATGAGTGCCCAAGCATAGCCCTGCGTGAGCAACGGGGCTGGATAAGACCAAATCCCCCTCCACTGGTGATCAGGAGGTGATAATGTGCATCAGAAAGTCGCTGGACGGTGAGATTAAATAACATCAGAAAAGCTCTAATCCCCCTCCTGCTCGCCTTCGTGCATTCCAGAGCAGAAATAGCAATAAGGCCCAGGAAATGCTAAATTCTGCTGGAAAAATTGTAAGGTAAAAAAAAAAATTGTGGCCGGATTTAAATTTTTAGCATGCAGCTCGTGGGACAGACTGATTCGCATACTATAATGTCAAAAAAAAGTAGTTTTTTTTTTTTTTTTTTTTTTTTTTAAGAAAAACGACTACGATGTGCCGGGCTAAAAGTGGGCCTGTGCACCATCGGCAAAGGACATTCCTGCGGAAAAGGCCAGCGGTGCAGCGAAATAATGAAATAACGCGCCGCCGTGTGATTCACCTTGACATTTTCTGTCTGCTCGGGGTCAGCAGAGGCGTTCCTTTCCTCCGCGGAAATGGCTCCTTTTTGTTTGGCGGCTCCTCGAGTCAACAGTCGCGGAGGCGCCCGGAGAGATCGCTCGCCGCTCTCCGGGTCGTCGGCATAATTGCAGCTAATGAGCGGGCGATTAGACCGTGGGGGTCCTGGAGTGGGAGTGGCGCTTCCCCCGGGGATTGTGAACGGGGGGTTCGTGTGCCGTTTGCTTTTCCAGATCGGGCCAGCGGCCCGGCGAGGCGCCGCGCCGCGCGGCGGTCCACCGAGCGGATTTGCGGTTTCAGAGGAAGGATTCTCACTTCAAGGTCTGCAGGATGAGCCTGCCCGGGAACGCTCCCCCCCCCCCGCCAACCCAACCGTCATCCTCCCATCCCTCCCTGGGTCATTGGAGGAACAAGCGCCGTTTCACATTTCGCAAACGTGTCGGCTTGAAAGACAGCTCGCCGCCCCTTCGCTCAGCCCCTCGCCGTCACTCGCCGCTCGCAGATAAACAGCGTAAACGCGGCGGCCTCGGCACCTACCCCCCACCGCCGAACACCCGCCGGCCTCCCGCGGCACGCGCAAGAAATCCGCTCCGAGTCACGCTGGCGAGAGCGGAGGGAGAGGAAGGCGCAGAAACTCACACTGCCAACCTCCCTTCCATTATTCATCCGGTGTCTGGAGCTCTTCCGCAGCGCGCATATCGATGCGGCGAGAGCGGGGCGTGAGCGTGCGTCACAGCCATTTCCGCACCGGAGAGACAAGGTGGATGTAATCAGCGCGGCGCTGATGCAATTTGACAGCCGGGGGGACGGCGGGCGCGCTTTTAAGAGCAGGTAGAGAACGGATCCGACCCGCAAAGGAGGTCAGCAAACGGGCTGGAGAAACGAGAGATTCTGGAGCTTAAAAAGGGTTTTGCGCTTGAGCTGCCGGAGCGTCCGTCTCCGAGTCGGTCCCTTAATCGCATAAAACGCGGTTAAGAACAGGCCTTTGCTCAGACGCCCCGGTTCTGACGTCAGTTTGAATTCACTTATTAATGAAAACAAACTAGTATCTTAACCGTGACTCGATAGCATTTAGTGCAGCGGAGAGTACTGTTTAGCCAAGTATATGAAGCGCGTGACGGTTCTTTTAAAAATATCACAGGAATAAAAACGGCGCATTTCTTTGTCCTTTGTGCAACACAAAGAGAAAGACCTTTGAAGACCACAGAGGCCTGCAGACCACGATCAGCATGACGACAGATGGCCCGTCGAGCTGGCTGTGTTTAAATGCGCGGAACCACGCAACGCACGTGCGGTTGGGGATACAGAGGAGCGAACGTGCTGGCGTGTCGTATGAGTCGCACACAGTGCCATGTCACATGTCAGCGCTGCTTTTCCTCCGGGATATCCAGTTTCCTCCTGTCTCCCTGCGGCAGGCAGCCGATGTTGATTACTTCCCCTGGACGAGGCACCGTGACGCCCCGGGTGTGTGTGTGTGTGTGTGTGTGTGTGTGTGTGTGTGTGTGTGTGTGTGTGTGTGTGTGTGTGTGCGCGTGCACACATGTATGCGATTACAGCATCCTGCACCCACAGCCTCAAAGTGGAGAGATTTATCTGTCTTAGGCTCTGTTGCCCCAGGTGCTCACAGCGGAAGAGGGGCCTGAACGCTACTTTGATCTCGTGTACAGGCAGTAATGCCCAGAAGGGTCCGGTGCACTAGTGCCCCCGCACCCCCACCTAAGCAACATGGCAGGTGACCCAGGACCCTTAACAGTTCAGTGCATAACAACAGTTAGGCGAATGTTGCCATACGGTGACGACAAAAAGCATTCACCACCCTTTTTCATGTGTTACTGTTTTATCACAATGGATTTAATTGCGCTTTTGGATGCCGATAATCGGGAAAAGACAAGTCAAAGTGAAAACAAATCTCCATAATCTAAATTTATTACAGTTAATTAATAAAAATAATTCACTGTCTAAGTATTCACCCCCTTCGGCCTTGAGTGTGTGTCGAAAGGTCCCGTTCAGCTTTGACCCTCTGGAAACAGCAGATTTTCCTCTTTGTAAAAGTGATCAAGCTCTGTCGGGTTGCCTGGGGATCGTGAGGGAACAGGAATGTTCGAGTCCAGCCACACATTTTTAATTGGACCGAGGTCCCGACACTCAGTTGGCCACTGTA
The DNA here is from genome assembly GCA_900497675.1 of Arapaima gigas. Lineage (NCBI taxonomy): Eukaryota > Metazoa > Chordata > Actinopteri > Osteoglossiformes > Osteoglossidae > Arapaima > Arapaima gigas. Next base: position 50,259 of record UFQX01000549.1, on the reverse strand, counting down.
GGACATTAACATTGTTGTTTGTAAGCGATTTTTGTGTAGCTTTCACTTTAGGTTTAGAGCTGTTGTCTTGCTCCCAAGGTGCAGTTTTCTTCCAGACTGCAGCACGTTTTCCTCCAGGATTTCCGTATATTTAGCTGCATTCCTTTTACCTTCAATCTTCGCAATCCTTCCAGAGCCTGCTGCAGAGAAGCATCCCCACAGCATGATGCTGCCACCACCACTCTCGATAGCACGGATGGTTTTTGATGATGTGCAGTTTCTGGTTTATGCCAAATATAGCATGATGACCAAAAACTTTAATTTTTATCTCATCGGACGAAAGAATCACCTTCCCCTTTTCTCTGAGTCTCCCGCATTCCCTCAGGTAAACTGTAGCTAGGATGTCGTGAGATTTTTTTTTTTCCAGCAGTGGCTTTCTCTTTGGCACTGTCCCGTAAAGCTGTGATTGTTAAAGCAGCTGGGCAACAGTTGTGATATATGCCCAGTTTCTCCAATCTCAGCCACCGAAGCTTGGACCACCTTCAGAGTTGTCATAGATCTCTTGGTAGCCTCACTCACTAGTGCCCACCTGCATCTGCTCTAAGCAATTTCAGAGCTGTGCCACATTCTTCCTATTTTTTAATGATTGACTTAACTGTACTCCAAGGGCTATTCATTGACTTGGAAATTTTCTTGTATCCATTCCCTGATTTTTATTCTTCAATAACCTTGTCACAGAGTGGTTTGGAGTGCTCCTTTGTATTCCGGCTCTAGTTTTTGCCAGGAAAGTGACTCAGCAGCAGTTTGACCTTCCAGATACAGGTGTATTTATACTACAATCACTTGAAACACCTGAGCTGTGCACAAGTGATCTCCATTTAGCTAATTATTTGACTTCCAAAAGCAACTGGCTCCAGCAGTGATGACTTAGCCGAGTCCTAGTAAAGGGGGTGAATACTTAGGCAATCAATTATATTGTGTTTAATAATTGTAATAGATTTAGATGAGTTTGTAGAGCTTTGTTTTCACTTTGACATTTGAGAGTCTTTTTCTGATGATCAGTGTCAGAAAAGCCTGATTAAATCCGCCGCGAGCGAATGTCGTGAAACAATAAAGCATGAAGAAATCAGGCGGGGGGGAGGTTGAATACTTTTTTTTGTTTACAGGCACTGTACGTACGATGCGTTACTGCATCCGTTAGTTTGAACCTCCATCCCACCCATCACTTCTCCTCGCTCCACTGACCCTTCTGTAACTTCCCCGCTTTAGACAAGGGGGCCAGGAGGAGTCGCTTGTCGATGTGTCCAATCGTCTAAGTATCCATTGTTAATCAAGTTTATTAGTTGCTGAGGAACAGCAAGCAGCCCAGAGCTGCTCTGAGCTAATGGAGTTGCTGGCATAAGGACAAGTTCACAATCTGTATTACAGCCTTCAGCAAAGCAAAATAATTCCATATTTACATCAAAAGTTATCAGCGAAGCCCAGAATTAAGCTTCCCAAAGTGTTTCAGTGGATAAAAAAAAATGATATGAATTCATAAATTTGGATAGTAATGCTGATGTTCTGCGTGACGCCGTGTTCTTGACAGCGGCCATTTTCCCTCTCCTTCCTACGAGCCTCCGCATCTTCGCCATCGGCTGCGCCCGGAAAAAATATATGTACATATTGCGTGTAAGCCCCATACATTAACATCTCGTGTTTTCACATTTAAATATTCCATTTCTGAAGGACAAAAGGGAGGCGAGAACGTGGCGTCTTGTCCGGCCAGGTACGACAATGGCCGCTGCTTTACGTCGCGCGCAGATCCGACAATGCCAGTTACATCTACAGCAGAAAAAACAGCCGCGAGAGCAGCACAATGTGCTTCATCTCTCTCCGCAGATTTGGTATTTTCTCCAATTTATCCGTCTTTTGTATTTAATATCGATCTGGCGCGCAGGCAAAAATGGGAGAAGGAGGCGACACAAGACGTGCGTATTTTACCCGACGAAAAAGAATGATTGAGACACGCTGGCCGACAGATGAATGCTTCCCCAGGTGCCCCTCATTAATTTGGACAGACGGAACAGACAAGTCTGGAACGTCCGAATGAAGTAGTTTTAATAGAGGCCCATCCCTAAGGATAATATTGGAAGGGAGGGAGGCAGGTTCTTCACACTATTGTAATTAATGACCCAGAGCTGCAGAATCGCTTCATCATCTGCTGTATGTAAATCATCCAACTGTCTCACGGGGTCTGAGTGATGTGTGTTCAGAAAGCCGCCCGTCTGACCCACACGCCCTCCCCGGGATGGACGTATCACCCAATTAAAACCTTTTTGGTGGCGACCGAGATCCAGACGTTTTTCCGGGGACTGTCGTGGAATCTGCAGGATGCAGGCGAGAAGAAAATCACAAACAAGATGGGATAAAAGTGATTTTTCTATCTTATTTGGCTCCCGCTGCTTTGTGGGCAGAGGACTACGCTAAGGAAATTCATTTACAAACGAAAACAAAGGGTCTTTATATACAGTGCTGTGCAAAAGTGTTACTCATGCAACTTGAATGTGTGTTGAGAAGTACAGGTAGATTCTTATCTACCATCAGGGAGGTTTCTGGTTGGTCCCAAATTCATTCTGCAGCCTGAGAATGACCGCAAACACCCAATCTATACACAACTATCTTGAGCAACAGATGGTCTGGTCCCCACAGAGCCCTGATCTCAACACGATCGAGTCAGTCTGGGAGGACATGCAGAGACAGTCAAAGTCTGCAGAAGAACTGTGGCCGGTTCCTCAAAATGTTTGGAAGAACCTGCCAACCTCTACCTTAAACTGCATGCAAGTTTGCATAAGAGAATTGATGGTGTTTTAAAGGCAAAGGGTGGTCCCACCAAATATTGATCTGACTGAGGTTTTTTTTGTCTCCTGCACTTTTTAGAAGTTTTATTCATTAATAAGTATTCATGGTGTTATTTCTGGAACCGTCCTCGCTGTATAGCATTTTTCCCACAGGTGCCTAACACTTTTGCACAGTACTGCGTATAGAGGGTTAACTGTGCATGACGGCATCCGTTCAAAGCGCAAGTTTCTTTGCAGTCACATGTGAACCGCGACGTGTCTGGTTTCGAATGACGGACCGATTTAAAGACAGATGATTTAAAATAATCCACAGTTTATATCAAGTTGTTACAAAGGCTAAGCAGTCAGCGTAGGGGGTGATTGTTTTCTTTGGCTTTTCATCTAGTTCACACTGGGGATTATATATTTGTTTCTTGAGTATATCTTCAGACTGTTCAAGTCAGGTTCGGCTGAGTGCGAACCACACGACAGGTACGATGAAGCACACAGGTGCTGTGAGGATGAGCAGGTGCTTCACAAGTGAAATCAGAGTCACACAAGGGTGGGAGGTCCAGCATCACCTGCCTGACCTTCCAGCAAAACAGTACAAACAAAACTATTTCTTGTGCATCGTAGGCTAATGCTGGGCTTTTACAATGATCTCGACTCGTGTCTACAAGGCCGTTCGCCGGGAAGCGTGCTGAAGGTCCAGGTTCCAAACTGGTACCAAGAGGTAAAATTGAGCTGAACTGAGGAGCGTTTCTGGTCTCAGTGGTGATGGGAAGTGGATCGCAAGGTGCCTGAATGGTATGTTTCCCCTGAAATTCTGCGTCTAATACAACTATATTGATATGCTGTTTATTTGCAGCCACTCAAACAGAATAAGACGGGAATATGCACCGGTTTATTCCGGTGGAGGTTAAAATTTTCCATACACACTTTATCCGGCTCCTTTTTTATTGACATTTCCTCCCTTGGAAAATTGGTTGATAGCAAAATGGGCGCCATCTGCGTTTGTGCACCGAGGCAGAAGATCGCAGTAAAAAGCACCCGAGCAGAAGGGGAGTGCGGGACTACAGTAAGCCAGCTCACTTCCACAGTGTTTACAGCTCATATCTGGCGGCCCGTGCCAATCTTAGCGATCGGTTAGACTCGGAAGAACGTGACCGACATTTATGGAATGAACTGGTTAGCATTGGATGGGAGGGTCCAACTTTAGGGTTTTTTTAGTCACTTTAAATTGCCGTGCCTTTTAAAGTACTCGGAAGCGGATATAAATAGTAAAATACAGAGTAAATATAGTAAGTATTAAAGTGACATTAGGCTGAGTGTGGACAACACAGCGGACATGATGAAGCACACAGATGCTGTCAGGATGAGTAGGTGCTTTATGGGTAAAATCAGTGTCAGACAAGGGTAGGAGGTCCAGCATCACCTGCCTGACCTTCCGGAAAAGCACGGAACAGTACAGATAAAATTATTTTTGTGTCTCATAGGCTGATTCAAACAGCTTGGTGTCCCACTACAGTACCCCGCTGCTGGGTACAACCACAGGGCTTGAAGTAGGCAGTATTTGACCCACACGCAGCAGGAGACCTGCGAGGGGCTGGGGTTAAATTGGAGCCGTACCGAGGCACCTCTAGCCTGCCGTCACGAACCCAAGACGCACCCGCGGGTGAAGGCGAGGCTCCTCGGCTGCACGCGGCGCCACACGATCCTGTATAAACAGACATAGACAGGGACGTATTAATCTTGCAGGGCTCTTTACACGGGACGGCAGAGTTCGGCTTCAGTTTACGCGGCGCCTTCGGCCACGCGTGCTCGACGTTTTACGGAAACGTGCCTGTTCTCCGGCGACTCCGCACAACAATACAGATGTACAGAAGCGAGAGCAAGGGGTCACTTGACCCGTCTGCCACAACATGCTTCTCGCCTCTGGTTGAGGGCCAAAAAAAAAAAAAAAAAAAAGAGGGACATCTTTAAAGAAGATTCGACAGCTCCAAATTCCCTTTTCAGCGACAAATCTCCGGAACACCGACAGCTGAGCGTCACGTCAGCGAACGAGACGTGGAATTGTCCCGCTCCGTTGGATCGCAAAACACTGACAGCTAAATACATTTTTCTGTATTAATTTCGAGGAAATTGAAGAATTATTATGCTGCTTTGAAACTGCCCGCGGAGTGCGGTGAACCCGCTGCCCGATCATCGGAGTACCTGTCATATAATCGACAATTACAGCCGACTTAATCTGGCCAGTTAGACTTCAATTTTAACATGAATAGACACATATTGACTACACGTATTTGAGCCAAAACTAAACAAGAAGGATTTCATGCTGGGAATCCACGACACGCGCGCAAAACGGGCATAAAAGCCAGCAAAGCAAACCAGAACAAAGCACGTTCGGGTGAGTATCAGCATCGAAGCCGCGTACCGAGGACCTACAACCCGAAACACTTCCAGAGCAAATCAGAGCCCCTGACAGACCACCGCTGGGCCAGTGCATCTCTACTCGAGGAAGCCTCCTTGATTTTTTTTCACATCAGCACAATACGCACAACAATGGCCTCAGATTGACTTGATGACGGTGATGTCGGGGTTTGATTCGGGAAGGAGGCGGGAGTCATCCAAATGTTTTTTTTGTTTCCTCTTTATTACTTTTGCGCGTCCCGGCTGTGGGCCAAAATCCAGACGCGGAGGAGAGTCCGTTCACCGCAGCGGCGTCGCCGAGGCCCGACCTCGAGAGCGGCATCAGCATCATCAATTATTCACACGACAGCCAGAGGCAGGGAAGGAGATACTTTCCTCGCAGGCAGCTGACAGGAGACCGGATTTCGGTGTGTGTGACCTGCTCCCGGTAGCGGCTCGTGCGGCTCGCCTGCGTCCAGAGGAGCCGCGTGGTTTGGAACCAGGAAATCGCCACGCAAAATGATGGAACTCGCATTGTCTTAAGCTTCGGCCCTTTTTTTTGTGGCGTACACGATGTATCAGTGGCCTCGAGAGCGTTTAGGAGGGACACAGATTCTGAGCTTTTCGACATTAAAAGAACGGGAACTGAAGGTGGAAATAGGGGAGCCGCAAACCGGTTTGGGGAAAACCGCGCTTTCGGTACCAGCGGTTTTGTCCGGTTAGCGTTAACCTCAGTTCTGCTCAGAATAATTATTCCCTAAGAATTGGGAGTAAATTCTCTTCAATGCCATTTTAACAAGCACAGCTTGAACACCTCTATTCATTTTGCTCATACTTCTCCTCCAAGGCAACTTACAAGTTCAGGTGTGTCTGTTAAGCTATTTACATTGATTTACCCCTTTAAACAGCTGTTCACCTATAAGTACCACCATCAAGGTACCACAGCAGGAGGTGGGACGTGAACCTCAGTCTTCTGAGTGCAAGGCAACGGCTCTAACACTACATTACCTGCGGTCCCAAGAAGGAATCGTGCCATTAGGTATCACGGCAAACCTGGCAGCCAGTGAACTACCAGTCCAACTGAGGCCAAGGCCTGCTGCCTCCTCTAAAACGGGGGTCCGCCGTCACTGGTTTTATTCAAACCAGGTATGAAGTGGGTAAGATGATCGTAGCAATCCTCGGTGGAAGGCCCCGGTCCCACGACTCGCGGCAGCCGGGGTTGTCTCGCTGTGTCATTCATCCTCACCTGGCGTTGCAGAGAAGCGGTGTGGAGAAGCAAGGTTAGGCGCTGCTCTGCGAGGAGCAACCCGTCCCGCTCTGCCCATAAATAACGTTTGCTAATGAATTAAGGAATCTATTAGGGGCACAGCGGGGATGGCGCGCGGGTGGCGGCCGGTGATGTATCGCACGGACGCAGGCGTTTCGCTGACAAATCAGCAAACTGCCCCGAGTCCAATTCCGGAGAAGCCGGCAGAACACCGCAGTTTCTACGCACACAAAAACTTGCCAGCGCTGGAACTGTCAGCATGTGCCAGTTGTATGTTTCTTTATTTGGGGAATCCTGCAGCGCACTGGCATCCCATCCAGGACGCGCTCTGCTTAGCATCACGCTCTACGCTACCGGCGCGGGTTCCACCGCAGCCCTTAGACAAGAGGCGAAGTATTTTCAGTGAGTTTATTAAGGCAATTTGGTTTAATGCTAATGCTGAGCGGCTTCAATACAACCAGGAGAATACTTGTTCCTTACTTTTTCCTCGCTATGGGTTTGGAACGTCTGACAAAAAATGATGGCGACAGACGTGATAGCAGCGATAAAGGTTAAGGCGGACTTTGTTTGAATAGAGGTGTGAAGGAAGATGCCGTCAGCCTGCACTACTTTTCGAATGAATAAATTAACCGTTCAATTGTAAATATTGCTGAGTTTCTACAGAGATTCTATGGAACTCGGATCAGGTTTATAAGTGTTTTTCCCCTGTGACGCGCATTGCTTTTGCTGATATGCGGGTGACAGGAGCGGGGAGACGTCTCCCCGACTATTATAATTTTCACCCCCGCCTTAATTCTCCATGCTGTACCGCTGAAAGGAGGACCATGCCCGTGTTCTTCCACCAGTGAGCGGTACAGAAACAAAGCCAAAGTTGTGATTTACAGCAGCTCGGCTTCTGGCAGAACTCAGTCTTGTGGGATGTTGTCGGCCCATTAGACAGCAGAACCAAAGTCCAGCGATGGTACCAGGCAGCTCAGCACAAAATGGTACACAACGCAAAGTCTCTTCAGTGCTCATGCAGCTACCAGCCCGGACGGTCCTTCTACAACATTAACACAGCACTAATGTCACTGTCTGCCACATTCATTTGTCCAACAGTTCCAGCAATACTTGGGGGGAAAACAGTTTGGTGACGTACAGTACTGTGCAAAAGTCTTAGGCATGCAACTTGAATGTGTGTTGAGAAGTACAGGTAGATTCTTATCTACCGTCAGGGAGGTTTCTGGTTGGTCCCAAATTCATTCTGCAGCCTGAGAATGACCTCAAACACCCAATCTCAGTCATACAACTATCTTCAGCAAAAAGAAGGAATCCTGCAACAGATGGTCTGGTCCCCACAGAGCCCTGATCTCAACATGATCGAGTCAGTCTGGGAGGACATGCAGAGACAGTCAAAGTGTGCAGAAGAACTGTGGCCGGTTCCTCAAAATGTTTGGAAGAACCTGCCAACCTCTACCTTAAACTGCATGCAAGTTTACATAAGAGAACTGATGGTGTTTTAAAGGCAAAGGGTGGTCCCACCAAATATTGATCTGACTGAGGTTCTTTTTGTCTCCTGCACTTTTTAGAAGGTTTATTGATTAATAAGTATTCATGGCGTTATTTCTGGAACCATCCTCGCTGTATAGCGTTTTTCCCACAGGTGCCTAACACTTTTGCACAATACTGTCTGACGGGTTTCTTCTGTTTTACGTTTCCACCACGACACCCTTTTGACCCGGCCAGCGTCAGGTCACTCAGCCAGTATTTAATATTCCCAAATAGGTCTGGAGATGCTTCTTTGCGGGTGCGTTTGTCTCGCTGACTGCTGCGTTTCAGCACGTTTTCATATCTCTATGCAGTATGTCTGTGTGTGTGTGTGTGTGTGTGTGTGTGTGTGTGTGTGTGTGTGTGTGTGTGTGTGTGTGTGTGTGTGTCCTTTTCAGGCACACTAATTGGAAAGGGCCCGGGCTCCAGAGCAGCGTCTCGCTCTCTACACTCGCTGGGCGAGCTGCCAGCAATACAACCCATCAAATCACATTAGAGGTGAGGGGGCAGCCCAGGGTTAAAACGCTGACACCCTTCATTTCCAGCAAAGTGGGACGAGGGCTGTAAATTACGAGGTGGTGTGCACGCTTGGCTCCTGCCATCCCGTGTAATTATTCCTTGGTAAAAGAGAAGGTTCTCCAAGCCAGACCACAAACAACCTCCCCACCTCCGTGCTTGCTCAGGCCCCCAGCCAAAATCAAAGCAGAGCGAGGAAGAGGAGGAGAAATCTGGCCACTAAAGACTGGTGGAAGCTCTGGGCGACTCGCAGCCTCTGCCAGCGTTCGCATTAGACAGGCGAAAGGGGTGGGCGGCCACGGGATGGCATTTGGTCCGAAGGAAAGGTTGCTGGGGCTGGGGGTGGGGGAGGGGGGGGGCGCAGCTCTGACAGAAACAACCATCAAAAGTAAAACCGTTTCAAGAAGACAAGAGAAACTGGGGCGAGCAACACTTTCGTATTTCAGGATCCGGCCTCGTACCCCCAAGGTCCTCCGTGAGCTTGCGGCCAGACCTGCGGGGGCAGATCCCGAAGCCTCGGCGAGAGGCTTTTTAGAGTTCCGTTCCTTTCTCGATTCGTCCACGCGGGCGCTCACTTCTTTTCCTCTTTCGCGTTCTTTAATGAGTCTTCGTACCTTGTTCAAAAATAAACGGATCCTCCGGCTGCGTCACGTTACCCTTTCAAACAAAACGCACTTTCTTAGCGTCGAGGGAGACATTCTGAAACGCAACATTTAAAGGTGCAGTTTGAACGACCCGTCAGAAACGCTGCGTTTAGCACAAAGCCGCATCCGTCCGAGGCCGACGTTCGACGAGGGGGCGACTCGTTATTTCCTCTCAGACATATTATTACGGCGCGCAAAGACGGCTGCGTCCTCGCATTGCCCGCCGAAATGTTTTCCTCAAACGTCCGTGAAATATGGCACTCTTTGTTCATTTTAAAGGGGAAGGTTCTCTTCACGCTTGGTCTCCCCTTTGCCGAGTGGTGTTGGGTGAAGAATGGTGTTTCCAGGCAACAGGCATAACAATGACACAGGTGCTCGTTCGCCCGCTCTGGCTTGCGGGAGGGTTTTCATCTGCTGCCGTCTCCGAGGTTAAACGGCTGCCATTTCGGTTCAACTTTTCCCGAGTCGATAAAAAGTATCGATTCCCTGACATTTTAGACGTCAATGTCACGACGCATAATAAATTGCGCCGGTGTGCCGGCCCCCCGCAGCAGGGCCGCGCTCGCCGTCTCCACGCAGACTCATTGTTTGAAACCCCGCCGTACGCGGGCCACCCGTTTTATTTAGTAAGATCACAAGCGGGCGTTTACGCCTCAAGGTTCATTCTCATTCTGCTCAAAACTGCGGGCGGGATAAATCCTGTCCTTGTATTTCTTCACGTGTAGAAATCCAAAAAAATCGCAAATGTAACAAGTAACTGATATTTAATCGTATGTAAACTGCGGGCTGCTTCAAGGCCGCACCACCCTCAAGGAACCAGTAGTAAACAAAGGGAGGAGGAAGCCAGCTGAGATGCTCGCTGGGATGTTGTTAACAGCAGCGTTCTCCTTTCTGCAGCTCCTGCCTCGTTCTGTGGAGATAGCTGAGGCTTGAAGCCTGTGTTAAATTGCCACCCCCTCCTCCTTGGCAGTCTTTCACCCTCGTTCAGGAGGCTGCAGCCCCCCCACCCCACCCCACCAGGCATGCACTCACTCCCCGCTCGGTCCCCCACAACACCCCTGCGGTTAGCGTCTGCCAAAGGGCGCTTCTGTTCATCAGCCAGCCGCGCACTTAGCAACAGAAGATGTGAGGTAATATCCCTGTGCGCCGTCCCTGGAAGGAGGGCGGGGGGTGGGGGGGGGGCGCAGGCCGCTCACCCCTCCACCGAGGAGGCTGACCTCATGTCACGCATGATCGAGGTGTGGAAACGGCTCAGCCTGAGTGGCAGGCGGGGGACTGCAGGGGACGGCGGAGGTAGGCGGCGTTGGGGGTGGGGGTTGGGGGGTGGGGGGTCGGCAGCGGCGGCGGCTCAGAGAAGCTGAAGGCTGCCACTTACCCCAGACGCTCCCGTGCATTTGTTAAAGCCGCTTCCTGCAGCATTGTTAGGCTCTCTGACGCACCTGCTCTCCCGGCTGTGTGTGCGTGCGCGCGCACACACACACACACACACACACACACACACACCCACAGACACACACACACAATGCATGCTGAGACACACAAAGCACAATGCATCCAGAATACCTACACACACACACACACACACACACACACACACACACACACACAGACACACACACACACACACAGGGACACACAGATATATCCACACACTAAACAGACGTAACATTAGCAATAGACACAGATGATCATGCCGTGTAAAACTCACACACACACACACACACACACACACACACACACACACACACACACACACACACTCACTCACAGGTTTACTGGAATTCTGTGCGATGACGCTGCTGCGCTCTGGGAACTGCAGGAGGTGGCGGGAGGCACACTCCATTCAATTTGATCAATGGCGATATTAATTTAGGCGCACGTCAGAGCCGCCGCCCAGGCGTTTGATTAAAACGCAGAAGAAATATGATGTAACCAATAAATCTGATTGTCAAAGCCCTTCGCCGGGCACACGGTGGAAGTAGAGGTGCTGATAAGGCTGCGTGAGGAGGCAGAGCGGCGTTCTGACCTCAGCTGTGTCCTGCTAGCCCACGGCTGCACTCAGACACCACCCAGTCTTTATTTCCCCGTCCCTCCATCCCCCTCAGCGGCGGCTCTTAATCAACATACCGGCGTGACTTCCAGTGTCCTTCACCTGGGGCTGGAGGAGGCACGATTCAAGTGGGCTTGAGGTGAAACCTGTTACAGCTATTCTGGGTGGGAAAATCTGAGACGCCGAACCTCTCACCGCCACCATCACCATTTATATTATATCGTTTTTCCCCCTCACCCGGTTTTCCCCTGTATGAGTTTGAGGGTACAGCAGCAGTATCTTTGCAGAGTTCACGGCCCCGAGTGCGCCTATCACCAATGGCACGACCTTTGTTTTCACCTTCCACATTCTAGTCTATTTCATTTTCCAATCCCTGGTATTTCTCCAGCTTCTCATATTCCTTCTTTCTGATGTTTGCATCACCGGCACTTTCTTGAGCCTCTAAGAATACATTGTCCTTGTCTGCATGTTGCAGCCTGCTCTTAGGTGCTGAATTGTCTCAAGGGCTGGGGTCCTGCCTGATGTGGTACCTCTGCTTCGACCTCGTGATGAGGGCTTGTTCTTGTGCTGCCATGATTAGTACTTCCGTTCTGTCCTTCAGTCCTCCCTTTTCCAGTCGTTGGTCCTCGTGCGGATCTCCTCACATCAGCCACCTCTGCTATCTGTCAGTGGTACATTCCGTGCAGAGTTTTATCCTGCCAAGGCACCTCATGTGCTTCCCTACTATCCACATCGCCTATCTGCTTCAGACGTTCCCTCAGTAGCACACCTTCAGGGGGCATTGCTTGGATGTACTCATGGTTGTTCCACATCTCATTTAGAACTGTATTCATCACATTTTCCAGGCCTCTTCCCCCTCCTTCCCACAGGTGTACTGTCTCTGAGTGTTGGATTTTGGATGCATTGTAAGGAGTTTTCAGGTCTTGATGTCTGTAGCTTCCATTTCCTCTCTTGACTAATTTACTATGGCAGCTGGGTATTTGATGACAGGCAGGACATATTTGTTGATGGCTATGATTTTGTTCTTTTCATACAGCTGGCTTTTTAGGACCTGTCTTAGTCTACGGAGGCATTGGATGTTGTTATCTTGCTGGTCTCTGCCTCACAGTTCCTGTGTGATTGGAGGATCCCCAGATAGTTGTACTTATCCTGCACATCTGTTATGTGGCCTTGTGGTAGTTCATCTCCCTCTGTTTTTATCACTTTCCATCTTTTTACAGTCATCCTGCTGCACTTCTCCGGCATGAACAACATTCCAAATTCCTTAATGTAGGTCCGGTTCAGGTGGATCAGGGAGTCAATGTCTCTTTCGGACTTGGCATACAGCATGATGACATCCACATACAGGAGGTTGCTGATGGTAGCTCCTCTCTCGAACTTGTATCTGAAACCACACTTACTGATGAGGGGGATCAGGCCTACGCAGAACAGCAGTGGGAATGGTCCATCTCCTTGGTGTATAAACCACACATTATGGTCACCTGGACTGTTGTCTTTGAGTTGGTTTCTAATGTTGTCCTCCAGTGGTCCACTGAGTTCTTGATGAAAGTTATTAGCATCTTATCCAACTTGTACAGTGCTAGGTGCGCCAGTATCCATTTGTGTGGCATTGAGTCATATGCTTTCTTGTAATCAATCCAGGCAGTGCTCAAGTTGGTCTGACTGGTCTTGCAATCTTGTTGGACAGCTCTGTCTACCACTAGTTGGTGATGTTTCCACTCCCTTACTGGGCAGGGCTGATGTACTTACATCTGCCTTCAGTTTGCTGGCAATGATGATGGGAGCTTCCATGCTGTGGACAGACAGGTTATTGGGTGGTAACTAGAGGGTGCTTGTCCCTTAGTGGGGTCTTTCAGGACCAGCACTTTCCTTCTTTAGGTTAGCTAGTCAGGGTGGGAGTCTGTTGTTAGCAGCTGGTTCATTTGTGTAGCTAGGCAGGCATGCAGAGCTCTTCAGTCAGTAGGTATGGTTCATATCAGGCCCTGGTGCTGCCTGGTCCTTCTTGTTTGTTGGACATCTCCTGTTGTGATGGTGACAGGTTCCTGCTCTGGGAGACTCTGTTCTCGGGGTCTCTTTGCTTTTTGTGCGCTGATGTTGTGTGATGATTCCTTCTCCCAGATGCTCTTCCAGTTCTGTTCTGTTTCGGCTCTTGTTGGATCTGTGGCCAATCTCCTGTCGAACTGCAGCTGAGAGGACAGTCTAGCTGGTTCTTTGGCAAACAGGTTTGTTCTTTTGGCCTCTGCTTCTTTTGTGTATCTCAGCAATCTGGCAACAAGTTAGTCTGTTTTTAGCAGACCCCAGGGCCTTGACTATGGACATCTCTTTATACTTCCTCATTAGCCAGGACCTGTCCTTTGTTTTGTTACCTTTTTGTAGCTCAGCCAACTAGTTCATTTCCTTCCAGGTTGTCTTTAACTTGACCTCCAGTCTTAGCTTCCAAGGTGGACATCCAGGAGGGTTAGTTTGCTGGGTTTTGTAGACCTGTTGCTGTAGCATTTGCCAGGTTGTTAGTTTCAGTTATGGTGGTGGTTGGGATTGTGGCTACTGCTGCATTCATATATGCTAGCATGCTGTCTGATGGTAGTTTGTCCCCAAGTCTCGGAAGTCTAATGCAGTGGCTGACAGTAGTTAGCTTAGGTACTTCTTGATATCTGTGTCTAATGTCATCAGTTTCCAGTCTTGGAGGCTTCTTCTGATGATGCTTGAGCATTGAGTGACTTGTTGAGTGTGTACAATGGCATCTTCCTTACAAATAATTCCCTCATTCTTCTCATGTAGCCTCTCTTATTAAGTTTGCTGTTGTACTAGCATTCCATCAAGTCCATGATATCATCTCTTGTCCATCTGAGACTGATTCCAGTAGCCCATTTACCATCAAACAGTCCCGGTTTCCCAACAATTGATGAGTACCCTGTAAACCCGGGCAATATTCTCTCTTTGTTCTAGTCCCTCTCATATTAGGAGGTAGGCAAGTATTGCTTTAAGAATCTTGCCTACGGGCTCATATTGAATTGTGGTGGTAGTCCTGGACTGGGTATGAAACTGGTTCACATGCTAAGCGGTGGTGTTATCTGCTATGCTACCCAGCCACTATATTTATGACACACACAGCTGTAGGTCCATTGTTACCCATAAGGACCATTTTCAACTTCCTCACTGCAGTAAGGATGAGGCCTTGTTGCTGGAGGTAATTGTGGTGGAAACAAATGCTTTATGCCACGGCCAGCAGACATCAAGAATTGCATTTCCTTCCCATAATGCTCCACTACCTTAAAACAACACTTTCACATTCTTTGGTGGGTTTTTCGAATTGGGATAGTGAATTTAAAGAACAAATTTTAGCAATTTGTTATAGCAAATATTTGGACAGTAAAAGTGAGGGATACCTGTATATGGATACATTATAGCTTTCAGCAAAGAAGTTTTCCGTAAATTCAGCATTTTTCAAGCATGCAAACTTTCACTGGAGCTCACAATGAATATAAACAAGTATAGAATTCACTATTTTGTATACTTACTTATCACTGAGAGTTTGCGATTTATTAGAATGTTTCCTGCTGGATTGACGTATTGTACTGCTCTATGGTCTATGCTCGGGCCTCAGTGGACACGAATGGTCAATCATACATTTTTGACCTTTGGCCCAAGACAGACACAACTGGCCAGGATTCATTAGACCAAAAGCTCACTGCTCTTGTTCTCTTTTCCCTACTGGGAAATATGGGTTTACTGACCTTTACTTAATCCAATCATCTGTCACGTTCTACATTTAGTAAATTATAACGTTTGGACTGAGTTCGGACATATGTGGCTTCTGAAGCGGCACAAAAAATGGGGCTATGCGTTTTCTCATGGAGGAGGGTGAGCTCCGCCGCAAGAAAATGACGGAGCCCGTTTAAGGACGCACGGTGCTGGTGGGAACAATGAGATGGCCGCCATGGCGTCCTTGAAACGTGTCTCATTTTGCAGGTTTTCGCAGCACTGCTATGGTATGATGACACAATCACGCCACCATACAATGAAACAAAGAGGCTAGCAGATCCTTTGTCAGATTACCCTCCAGACGCATCGGTTTTTTTTTTTTTTTTTTTGGGTGGGTGGGTGTGTGTGTGTGTGGGGGGGGAAGCCGGCGTGATTCAGTATGGAAGTTTCTTTTCATGTTTAATTGAGAACAACCAGTGTCTGCAAAGTAACCAACTACATTTTATCCTTTTTTCAGACAGTGTGTAGATCCAGGCATTTTTTTCCGCCCAATATTGTCGCGCGGTTTCCTGCGGACGACGACTGGAAACACAAAGCGTCTGTAATGTATGCGGTTATAGGCATGCTCTTGGAAAGATGGTCCCATTGTGAGGGGAAGGCGTTTTGTCTCCCATAATTAAGTTGTTGAAGGCAAAATGTGAGCCGTGATGCTCGATCCTCATTGCTCCCCAAAAGTCAGAGCTCTACACGGCAGGCTATAGCTGTCTGCTTAGAGCCAAAACGACAGAGAGTGATGCAAAATGCACATCGCAAGCACAGGTGAGACACGTAACAAACTCGAGAGTAAGTAAACTAAATAAATGCGGAAGTGCTGGAACTTAGAGATTGGTAGACATAAACGAATAGGTGGGTGGGCAGAGACAGACAGACAGACACATACAGTACTGTGCAAAAGTCTTAGGCACCTGTGGGAAAAATGCTATAAAGCGAGGATGGTTCCAGAAATAATGCCATGAATACTTATTAATCAATAAACCTTCTAAAAAGTGCAGCAGACAAAAAAAACCTCCATCGGATCAATATTCAGTGGGACCACCCTTTGCCTTTAAAACACCATCAATTCTCTTATGCAAACTTGCATGCAGTTTAAGGTAGAGGTCGGTAGGTTCTTCCAAACATTTTGAGGAGCTGGCCACAGTTCTTCTGCACACTTTGACTGTCTCTGCATGTCCTCCCAGACTGACTGGATCATGTTGAGATCAGGGCTCTGTGGGGACCAGACCATCTGTTGCAGGATTCCTTCTTTTTGCTCAAGATAGTTGTGTATGACTGAGGTTGGGTGTTTTAGGTCATTCTCAGGCTGCAGAATGAATTTGGGACCAACCAGAAACCTTCTGATGGTAGATAAGAATCTACCTGTACTTCTCAACACACATTCAAGTTGCATATCTAAGACTTTTGCACACTACGTACACACGTATACACATACATACTGTGTTCGGTGTAAAGTCGAGGCCACAGGCCTCCAGTGACATTGTATACTGGCCAGTTCACTTAAGCCGAACATCCATTTGTATGAAAGGAGAAACCCTAAGCTTAGTAAGCCACTTTAGATATAAATAACGTAATAATAAAACAAAAATAAGATATTTTCACAGTCAAATCCCTTTTTAGGGCTACAGCTTTCCAAGGATCATAGTTAACTAACATTCATTTTGATAAAACACTGTGATGTGCTTTTGTTTGTAAATCGATGGCAGCGCGTTGAAGAACATTTTATCTTAACTGATGTATTTTTACATGTAGTTACCAGTGATGTATTATTTGCAGTGATCAGAAATATTTCCGGCTCCTCGGACGGCATCTGTTTCACACAGTGCCGTGCTTATAAAACTACCAGCGTCTTTGAGCAAAACGGGCCGATTCTCTTAAATGATTGAATTGCATGTTAAATACACAACAATACGGGGAATTTACTGTTTCTGTGTGTTCAGGCACTGCACCCGGTGGTTGGCAATTCATTATTACAAAATGAAACATATTTTTTTGCTGTAGAGCAACATGAGCAGACCGTGAGAATGAAGCGAAATGAGGAGTTTGCTGCTCTGCCTTAACGTCCTCGACCCCCACATCATCGGAACGGAACAACTGAGGACACTTTAGGAAGAGGAGTACAGTCTGCTGGATTGTTGGACTGAGGTCCTGGTTGTTTGGTCCTGAAGTTTGCAGACATCAATCGTACGTGGAAGCACCTTCTTCTGCCACATAAAATGACCGAGAATCCATTTCTGAAGTCGCCACACTCCTTTAAACGTCGAGTCGTGGTGCAAAGCCGCTGACCGATCAACAAGCAAAGACCTTTGGGACTATTCATCCGGTTGAGGTCCAAGCACCGCCTTCAGACGGAGGGAAATAACCTAGAAAGAGCAGCGGGACACGTTAAATTATTTATATTATCAAATGCATTTTTCCAAAGACGTTTGCCAGGCTTCTAACATCACACATGTAAATAGATGGACATCTAAAACACCAGTGGATCCTTCTCTAAATCAAGCATCCCGAGCGACTGTCCAGCGGAAAACTCTAGAGCAGAATTCACCGAATGAGCCTGGAAGGCAGAGGTGAGAGACACCGCATTCGTTCAAAGGGCGCTTCGTCCCCTGGGACCCGAACCCCCTCGGTCAGACGTGCGGGTCGACGTCAGCCGACGCCAAACGCTCGCTCGCAGTTCATCACATCACTCACCCTTCTCATTCCGCCCAGTTAACTTGCTGCGGGAGGGAGGCGCATCTCCAGCGCGAGGAGACGGCGTGAAGATTCTACTAATTGGGCAGATCATTGAACCCGAAGGCCCGTGTGAATATGGCTCCCTAATCCGAGGCGGTTTAGCGCTCGCTCTGCTCGAGTAATTAAACAGATAATCTTCCATTAAACCGAGCTTGACATCCCACCCTTTGCCCCGCTCGCGGACGCGGCCGGGCCCGGAATCGTATCTTCTTTCCGCAGACAAATGACGCACCACCGGGATGTCTTGACACTGTTATTTATATCAATGCTGCGGCAAAAAGTGCAAAACGGAGCCGGGCTTTTGCACGTCAGCGACTTGTTAATGCTGGGATATCGCGTCACTCTTTTCCACTGGAGGTGGAAGGCAAAAGCATTTCGCGGGATCTAAGAGGAGTTTGTGGAAACGCGAGTGGTGCTTCTCTATGGTCTCTATGGTTACCCACGTGCTCCCACAAACGCGTATTACACACGTGTACGCACGCGTGCGGATGCTCGCCTTGTTTCCGTCAAACGACGAGCGCAAACCGGTAGTGTTCGCCGTATAATTAAATTCGCGATACGATGTGAAAACTTTGCGGTCAACCTGCATCTGCGAGATGGCTTTGAAAGTAAATACAGCGACATGTAATACCTTTGACATCAATTTCGGTGAAAGTGATTAAAATTGTAATGAATTCTGACAAATGAAAAAAAGTTCAGCCGGCTTTTATTCCAATGATGGCGAAATGTTTCGTTATAAATAAAATTCTGGAAGTACGCGTGAACGCGGTGGTGGGGAGATGGTACCTGAAACACCGACGTAGGAGAATACAAGTCAGACAGGATTGGAAAAGGGAGAAAAGGTTAGACTGCCTCAGATCTTTTGAAAAGGGTTTCAAAGTCCACAGAGGATGATGGTCCTGAGGCAGGAGGGGCAGGGCAGGTGAAGACTGAGGTATCTCCTACAACACCGTGTGCTGTAGGTGTGTTTCAGGTCATGTGAATAGAATGACACAGCACAGGAGGATTAAGGTGGACAAGGACACGCCCCAACAGAACATCCAAGCAACTGAGATACTCCTCTGAGCCTGAGGAAGACTGACTCAGCTAGAGACAATGTACGACTGGTGATACGTACATCCAGGAAGAAAACTGAACTGGGACAGCAGTAGGGGGCAATGAAGAAAATATGGAACTGGAAAGTCCATGATGGTTAAGGCTTCGGTGGTGCATTGTTCTTTCCAGAGCAGAAGCACAGGCCCCGAAGAGGAACAACATCAAAGGCTGGGAAGTGTTTGAAATGGGGCTATTGGAGGGTATTGGCTGCTAAGACCCGATTACCAGCAAGGAGCAATTTTAAAGACTGGGGGTGGAGCTGGGTGGTTAGACAGGAGAATGGTGGGCAAAACATAAAAGCTGCTGACCTGGACAAATAGATCAAGGGAGGTATTATTGAGGTGATGGTGGGGCAAGAATAAAGATCTCTGCCTAACTTTACCAAGGACATTAAAACAAGAGTCAAGAGCGGGGATAGACAAGATGGCTGCCAACAACAGGATAATGTAAGACCGTGAGCCATTAGTTATCTGTAGCAACAAAAATAAATGACACATAATCCCTTCTTATCTCGGTATTATCACCTGCTTATCACTGCCCTCGTGAGCAGAAGGCCCAAACCATACCTGCCAGACAGCAGAAGCCCCCGATGCTAAGGACCCCAAGTGGAATTAGAGCTTCTTTGCCTCTTCCACAGCTACCAGTTTTCATGTCAATATCCCCATGCTGTGAGATTTAAGCCTGATCGTGCAGTCACAGTCACCACCCTCCATCTTACACACACACACACACACACACACACATGCACGCACAGTCTACAGTCTCAGAGGGGAAGCCGCAAAGAGAGCAGCTCCATGGGCATCTTAAAGGCTGCCTGTCGTCTGTCTTTAAAGGGAGCAACAATGTCCCGGTACGGTCACGGAGGGGGATTCTGGGAGAGCTGTTTCAGCTGCAGGTGTATTGATCTTGCGGTGGCATTTAACCACCGCCCGCTGGCGGAAATTAAATTATGCTAAACCTTTTGTCGGAGACAGGGCTGCTCCGTTCCACCTCAGCAGGCTTGCGTCCATCAGCACCGAGCCCCCCTCTTCCCTGCCAAACTGAGGAGAGAAGCCCAACGCCTGTGGGTGGGAACTGGCTAACTGGGCTGTCTAAGATTCCTCTGCTGGACTGTAGGTGTAAGAACCCAGCCGGAGGCGTAGGACCCCCCTGCACCAATCCCACCAAAAATCTGTCTTTATTTCTCCACCACAGTTTATCAGGTGTGGCACGGCACCTGACTCATAAACCCTGTGTTAAAAAGGGTGCTTCGACCCTTTGGATATGCAGTGGAAAGGGACTGGGGGGTTAGGTTGATGTGAACAGGTGCGACAGTGCAGATGCCCAGCGCTGGTGGGCAGGTGCCAGGGCAACGTCTGGAAGGATGCCAGGCCTGGTGCACAAGGCAGCTGCTGCAGCACCACTGAGACACCAAAATAACCCCCTCTAACTGCCCCCCCCCCCATCTCTGCCCACCATGGGAGTCTACCATGGTCCAAGGATACTTCTAGCCGACAGAGCATGAGGGGCGGGCTGAGGATGAAGGGGGAGCAATGAGAAAAACATGAGGTGGATATTTGCTATATTTTTCAGGCTGCAAGTCACTCCAGAGTATAAATTTCACACTTTAAAAAGCACATTTTTAAATTGTACATAGCAGGTACGTTACCAGTAGGACAACAACGCATTGAATGGGGACGCCAGGTATCTCATAACTGCTCCCCATAGACCAATCAAAAACCGGATGGGTACGGAACTTCATTCCATAACAGTTTATCGTGTTTTTATTTTTGTTTAAATGTTACTGACATACAGTGCTGTGCAAAAGTCTTAGGCACCTGTGGGAAAAATGCTATAAAGCGAGGATGGTTCCAAAAATAACGCCATGAATACTTATTACTCAATAAACCTTCTAAAAAGTGAAGGAGACAAAAAAAACCTCCATCAGATCAATATTTGGTGGGACCCCCCCTTCACCTTTAAAACACCATCAATTCTCTTATGCAAACTTGCATGCAGTTTAAGGTAGAGGTTGGCAGGTTCTTCCAAACATTTTGAGGAACTGGCCACAGTTCTTCTGCACACTTTGACTGTCTCTGCATGTCCTCCCAGACTGACTCGATCATGTTGAGATCAGGGCTCTGTGGGGACCAGACCATCTGTTGCAGGATTCCTTCTTTTTCCTCAACATAGTTGTGTATGACTGAGGTTGGGTGTTTGAGGTCATTCTCAGGCTGCAGAATGAATTTGGGACCAACCAGAAACCTCCCTGATGGTGGATAAGAATCTACCTGTACTTCTCAACACACATTCAAGTTGCATGACTAACACTTTTACACAGTACTGTATCAGTGGTAGAAACAACAGCAGCATACAGACTTTGACATTATGAGCAGATAAGCAAGCCTAAACTTTTAAACATCAGTATACAGTGTTCACCATGAGATGCTGTGTCACAAACCACGACCACGTGTTTAAATATCGCCACCAGCAGCAGCTTCTTTCCATTAGCACTGCAGGCCAAAACAGCCTGAGTGTTTGTGTGATTTCTCATGACTAGTATTGCGCACATTTACTGTGTTTTGACCGTTTTCATCAACCCTGCAACCTGCTGGAATGCCAAAGGTCAAAAGTACCTTGTGGGGCACTGAGCACCAGCCTGTTTCTTAAAGAACATGTGGACGTCAACTTGAGCTGGAAAGTCTAGTTGCAAACCGTATAACACACAGCTTAAACTCAGCGGTGTAGCTTTTCCAACTTTTCTTGGTATATTAGGCCATTTTATAAATCAACTAACAAAACAGGTACAGGCAACACATTATACAATACAGCACATTGTATGTAGATTTTGAAATATATAAGTTGCACCTGAGTATAAGTCAGGCCAGCGTGGAAAGTGAGGAAAAAACACAACTTTTTGTTTGCAAATATGGTATCTCTGTATTATCCAGACAGCTTTGTTATTCTGTGAATAAAACATTTTTTATGTGTCCATTTCGTCTGAAATGACAATATCTTTACTTGACATGGAAAATTAAATCAGAGAGAAGAAAGTCACAAAAAAGAGAAAGTGGAAAAAAGCTGGAAAGAAAAAGAATAAAGAGATATGGGCTGAGAGAGGCATGTTAAAACAGAAGGAATATGGGGCAGAAAAGAAATGAAAAGAGGAGGAAAGATGACAAAATCAGGATTAGACAGAAGGTGCTAGAAACACAAAGAAAAAGTAAGGAAGGGATGAATTTTTTTGTATTTGCACAACTCTCCTCTTTCACTCCTGGAACAAAACCAGGTTTCCCGTGGTCTGCAAGGAAAGGCAGCCGGGCCAGGGTTTCACGTGACACACCGGTGACCTCAAATGCGTAAATTGAGACGTCAATTTCCATGACATTATGGGAAAAATAATGTTGTGTTCCCAGCCCATCCAAAAACCCCCAAACCAGCTTTCCCAAATGTAACTAAAACACTGTACAACACCTTATAACATGTGCGGCACAACCCAGCACAGCATAGCACAGAACATGCGCACGGGTGCAGGGATCGTGCTGCACAGTCTACTGAGGTGGTTCAATGTGAATGAAACATCTACTCATGTATATAACAAACAAAACTAAGTTTATTGTGGGAGCTCCTTTAAACTTAACTTTTGCTTGGACAAGTTGTACATGAACATTATATCCGCTTTTTCCAAGATCAAACCACTCTCTTAAAGGCATGTATAAGCTTATACGCATTTGTGTAATGCCCACTTTACGACATGCGGTGCAGAAACACACAGCCTGGGATCCTTCCACCAGGCACACACACCCACAGCATAGCACACACGGGATTTGCGTGTAATTTATGCTCTTCTAAGCCTTTGAATGAAACTGTGCTTTTGGATTTTTTTTTTTTTACCAATTTTTTGCCCAGACCACATTGTATCAAACTGATCGGTGTGCAATTCAAGTAATGGCATGTAAGAGGGGGAGCAAGAGAACCCAAGCACAGTTCAGGAAAAATAACAGAAGCAGCAAAGTTCTTGGTTTTGCACATTCATCCCCTTCCTCTATCCAGCACCTTAATTCCGGGTCTCTCGACACAAAAAAGATAAAATGACCGGTGTCAAGGCGCGGGGAAAATAGGGAAAAAATAAAATATGAAAAGTAACGGAAAGCAACTTAGTTATGGTTCTCGGGGGTTAACGTGGGTCCGTAATCCCACAGCCCGGTGGGGTATCGGTGCTCTTCGATCACTCCTGTCTGATAGCTGTCCGTGGTGCTGTCTCCATTCTCTCTTTCCCACCCTCCGGGTCACACGCACGAAAAATCAAATCACTTTCTACTGAAAATGCTTTGTGCAAATGCATGTAAATTGAGGGATGGCTGGATATGTATATGTGACATCACATACTAGTCATGCGACTGTGTCCTTTACCCTTCGGCCGCGATCGCGTGACTCGCCCGCGATGAGACGGTATAAAGCTGAATCTCTGTTTGTCTGTATGTTTGTTGTTTATGCATGGCTTTGTATTTCAAGCCACAGAACTGTAATTTCGCCCACAGGTTGTTCTCACTCTAAATCATGTTTTTGTGTACTCAAACACACACACACACACACACACACACACACACAAAAATGCACACATAAACACAATAGTGAAGTGTGCATCTAAGCATGTTTCCAGGTGATTTGTCAAGATGAAGACAAACAGGCCACTTCACATACAACCCCCCCCCTCACACACAGACACATTAAGGAGGGGTGACAGGGGGTGTGCAGGAGGAAGGACTTGTATATGACTGAGTTACATATGACATACACACTTGGTTATGGACATTTCACAAACATAAGGTTAATAAAGTTTGGTGGATATATTTTTCCATTACCTTTCTCCTTTCCACCTGTCCACTTGACAAGGATAGGCACATTGGTCACTGTGGCATTCGCCTGTTCAACGGCACTGACAATACTTACATACTTCTCTAAAGGTAAAACAGCTTCAGTGATTTATAATCTGCTGTTACTATTTACTTTTCCACCATCTGATTTAGCTAGTATATACATACTAGGGCTGTGATCCCTAAGTTGGAAGAGCAGTCTCAATCCAGAGAAGTGCCACCATAGGTATAGCAAAAAAACCACACTGTACCCTCAAACTCGCAGGCCTCTGGGAGAAAGTCCAAGTCTGAGGAAAGTGTGCATGATGAACTGGCAGTTGGATAGCGTAGAGGCTAACACCACCACCTAAGATGTAGGGAAAATGGTGTTCAATTCTTGGACAAGGACCACCACCACTAATCAAAAACAGTCCTTAGATCTTTGACTCCTAATGTTCTCCTACCATAGGAGTAACCGAAACAAAGAGCTGGGTTGGATTAACATGGTCCGTGCTGAATCTTGAGAAACCAGGACAGTTTGATGGTAAGTAGGCTATGGCACAAGAGATGATAATGCAGCTTTGATGGAATGCTACTACAACAGCAAGTCTCAAGAGAGAGGCTATAAGAGATGAATGAAGGGAGTTATGGGAAAAAGCCATCATCAACACTCACAGAAAAAAAAACTAGTCACCCAATGCTGAAACATCATCAAAAAAAGCATGACTAGAAATTAATGGTATAGAATACAGATACCAAGGCTTAAATCCCGCGCAACTACAGTACTGTGCAAAAGTCTTAGGCACCTGTGGGGAAAAATGCTATAAAGTGAGGATGGTTCCAGAAATAATGCCATGAATACATATTAATCAATAAACCTTCTAAAAAGTGCAGGAGACAAAAAAACCTCCGTCAGATCAATATTTGGTGGGACCACCCTTTGCCCTTAAAACAGCATCAATTCTCTTGTGCAAACTTGCATGCAGTTTAAGGTAGAGGTTGGTAGGTTCTTCCAAACATTTTGAGGAACTGGCCACAGTTCTTCTGCACACTTTGACTGTCTCTGCATGTACTCCCAGACTGACTGGATCATGTTGAGATCAGGGCTCTGTGGGGACCAGACCATTTGTTGCAGGATTCCTTCTTTTTGCTCAACATAGTTGTGTATGACTGAGATTGGGTGTTTGAGGTCATTCTCAGGCTGCAGAATGAATTTGGGACCAACCAGAAACCTCCCTGATGGCGGATAAGAATCTACCTGTACTTCTCAACAACAGACATTGAAGTTGTATGCCTAACACTTTTGCACAGTACTGTACATTCAGAACCCAGAGGAGGACCCATCACATAGTGTGTGCCAGAACGCATCCCAGAGACCTTGCATGGCTCAGCTGCATTAAAGAAGATCATAGTTAAGCTAACTACCTTGAGCTACTGCACTATTCTAGACTTAGTGACAAGCTGCCATCAGATGGCATGCTAGCAGGTATGAATACAGCAGTATCCACAGTCCCATCCCAACCTGGTATATAGTACAGAAGCAGTAATGCTACAAATCCCAAGAAGCCAACAAACCTGGATATCAATCTTGGAGGTTAAGAATGGAGCTCAAGATAAAGAAATCCTGGAAGGAGGGGAGAAAGTTGACTAGGCTAAAAAGGGTAACATGACAGGTCCTGGCTACTGAGAAAGTATAAAGACATGTCCATAGCTGAGGCTCTGGGGCCTGCTAAACACAAACTGACTGCACTGGCAACCAGTAGATTGTAGAGAAACACAAAAGAAGAAAAAAATGCCCTCTTTGCCAAAGAACCAGCTAGACTGTTCTCAGATCAACAAAAGATCAGCCACATATCCACCAAGAGCTGAAACAGAACAGTACTGGAAGAGCTTCTGTGAGAAGGAAGCATCACACAACATCAGCACAAGGTGGTGAGAACAGAGTGCCACAGTCTCCCAGAGCAGGAACCTGTCACAATCCCAACAGTAGATGTCCAACTAAAGGGGTCACAAAGAAGAACTGGGGAGTGTTACAGTCTGACCTGATCCATGCCAGCTAACTGAAGAAACTTTCAGCTCTACATACCTGTCTGGTTACACAAATGAACCAACTGCTAACAACAGGCTCCCACCCTGACTGGCTAACCAAAGGAAGGAAAGTGCTGGTTCTGAAAGACCCCACTAAGGGATAAGCGCCATCTAGTTACCACTCAATTACCTGTCTTTTCACAACATGGAAGCTCCTGTCAGGTATCATCGCCAGCAAGCTGAAGGCAGATGTAAGTACATCAGCCCTGCCCAAAAAGGAATTGGAAACAACAATAGAGGATTAAAGCACCAATTACTGGTAGACAGAGGACATCAAGATTCTAAGACAAGACAGACCAACTTCAGTGTTGCCTGGATTGATTACAAGAAAGCATTTGATTCAGCACCACACAAATGGGTACCAGAATGTCTGGTGCTATAAAAAGTCAATAAGACACTAATAACCTTGATCAAAAACTCCATGGATCACTGGAGGACAACATTAGAAACCAACCCAAAGACAATTACCCAGGTGACCAGAACATGTAGTATATACCAAGGAGATGCACTGTCCCCACTGCTGTTCTACTTAAGCCAGAACACCTCAGCCAGATCATCAGTAAGAGTGGTTACATATACAGATTAAAGAGAGGAACTGTCATCAGCCACCTTCTGTACATGAATGACATCAAGCTGTTTGCCAAGTGCAGCACTCTAGTTCTGAAACAGACCTTGACTCTCCAACAGGTCACCCAAAATTTACAGTGATGATATCGGGATGTCTTTAAGAGGGAAAGTGATAAAGACAGAAGGAGCTGAACTTCTACAAACTTCCACATCCAGACAAACAAAGAAGTACTAGCTAACCAAACAGACACGGGTGTGATAGATAAGGAGGAAACAGAGCAGTGGTGATATGTGTGGTGATTCAGATTGATAGAAATATCAGGAAGAAGTAATATGAGAAGCTGGAGAAAAACCAGGGATTGAAAGAAGAAGTGGGGAGAATGTGGAAGGTGAAAACCAAGGTAGTCCCAGTGGTGATAGGAGTTCAGTATGATATCTGCACATGAAGCTAATGTGCTAAACACCCAATAACAGCACATAGACCATTGAAATGTTGTAACAACTGTGGCTCTACCTCTCATGCTAGTAGTGCTCCAAACTGTTCTGCCTGGGATCATCAGTGTTGGTGCTACAGTAAAAAAAAAGCATTTTGCCAAAGTTTGCCGCTCTACACCAGCATCTATACCATGACCACACCAAACAGCACTCTCAATCACTGGGTGCACCACAGCTCGTACTGTGCTCTCTTCATCCGAAGTGTTTATAAAATGCAGCAGGATAACATGTGCTCTGCTATTGGATACTGGAGCAGCAGCCTCAGTCCTTAATTTCACTACAGTCCAGCAGTTTTCCCTCACAGGCTCCTTTCTGCACTGTCCGCCACCCTTTGTGGCTACAACCGTGTCAAGATTGATCTGGTGGGCACCCTCGCTCTGCCTGTGGACTATCGTTCCACAATCATTTCGGCTTTTAAATTTCATGTATCATGTCATGGTGCCAACCTTGTGGGCCTGGATTGTTCCACCAGCCTAGGTTTTTCCCTGCTTGATAACAGCACATCCCACTGGCACTTCAAGATGGGGTGATAACAGAGTTACAGAAACTGCTGGAAGCAGGCATAATAGAACCAGTTAACACTTCTCTGTGGGTCTCCAATCTGGTGGTTGCCAAGAAGAGGTCTGGGGGCCTACGACAACGTGTGTATCTCAGAACAATAAATAAGGGTGTCATACCAGACGAGGTCACTATGCAGTTCTCAGGCTCTACCATTTTCACAAAATTAGACCTCAGGCAGGGTTATTTGCAGGTTCCTGTTAACCCTGACAGTTGGAACCTTGCTTATTCTGGTGCCTTCCTCAAGATCAGGATGCCTTTTGGGCTGAGCCCCCCCCGCTGTTTCCAAAAGATTCAATTCACTTCATTTTTAGAGCACTTCTTCTCACACAGTGACTCATACCGCTGCACAGCAAATAAAGGCAAGAAAACGGGTAACAAGAATATAGTGAAGCTATAGATACAGGTTACGCATTTAATAAGAACAACTGTACATGGTATAAGTGCAAACCTGTGGTAAACCTGCCAGCAACTGAGGAAAGGAAAACAAAAAGCATCTAAAATGGCCACGTTCTTTTTGGGCATTCTGGGGGTGGTCATATGCCTTGATGACATCAGGGGTCACAGTCTAACAGCCGCTACTCATGACGAACAGCTCTGCAGAGTGTCTAAGATGCTGACCTAAAACATCCTCACCCTCAATGATGAGAAACGTATCTTTGCTGCTGATACTGTTGATTTTGCTGGTTTCTGCTTAATGTCGGCTGGCTTCACACCACTGCAGTCCAACAATGCAGTCATTCAAAACCTCCTAATCCTAGTACACTATCTCAGTTTGCTTCTAGTCAGGATGCCTATTACTTCAAGTTCATGCCACACTACTCAACCACTATAGCCCCTCTCTGCTAGCTCCTGCTGAAGGATTCCCCTTTTTGTCTGGATGTCGGCCTGCTCTGAAGCTGTTTGCTTTCTAAACATAGCTCACCATACCACCCTTCCTGGCACACTTTGACTCCTCCAGCCCCACCTTTGCAGGTGCGATGTCTCCAGTATGGCACTTGGAGCCATGCCGTCTCAGCTTCACAATGGAACTGAGCAACCCTTTGCTTTTGCTTCCCAGGCCCTCAGCCCTATAGAGCAGAAGTACTTAGTGGGTGAACGAGAGGTGCTGGCCCATATCTGGGCATGTGAAAGATGGCACGTGTAACTCTATGGCCACACATTTGCACTCTGGATGGAGCACCAGGATCTCACTGTTCTGTAGTCCATGTCAGGTATGGGGCACTGCCCACGCAGGTTCCACTGCTAGCCTCTGAAAGACTTCGCCAGTACTTCACGCTGCAGTTCACATTTGATGACACCCACCAGACAATATAGAGGCTTATTTGCTGTCTTGATCCACCCCCACCCCTCTTCCAGAGTCTGACCCTGATGCACTCAAGCCCAACCTGGTTCCAATGCTGCATGCACTACTCCAAGGCACAGTCTTTCTTAAGGAGTTTTAAGAAGCCTCAAACCATGACCCTGTTCTCTCCCAGCTCTGCAACTTCATTCGTTGAGGTTGGCACTCCAAGGTTTCAGATGACCTGACTCCCTTCCAGTGCATGAAAGATGAACTCTCCTGCTGGAATGAGTCCTGTGTTGCCAAGGGGCTCTACACAGTGATTCCTGGCTACCTACAAGCAAGAATGATATAGATAGGACAGGAAGGACATCTGGGAATATTAAGGAATGAACAATGATGCCGGGATCTTGTCTGGTGGCCCTTGCATCAACAGGGACATTGAAGCACTGGTCTGCAACTGTGAAACCTGCTTGCTGTGAGAAAACTGGGGACCCCACACCACCACCACTACAGCCCCTTGAATGACTGGATAAGCCCTTAGATCACCTACAACTAGATATCTGTGAAGAGGTTCAGAATGTCCAGTTCCATCAGTGTTTCCTCAAAGTGGCCTGAAGTAGCCTCCACGGGATCTGTTACCACTCAGGCTATTGTGGATTTCTTGGAGCCCCTTTTTGCCGGCTGGGGACTATCAGGTACCATAACAAACAATGGCCCACAGTTTATTTCTGCTGAATTTTAGTCTTTCCTGGCTGGCCGGGGCCTCCAACACATTCATACAGTATTTTACAACCCTAAGGCAAATGGAAGAGTGAGAGCTAAACCAGGTTCTAAAAAAACGGTATCGGGGCACATCGGAGTATGAAGGCTGCTCCATACCTTACTGCATTATAGGGCTACACAGCATGTGACTACTGGTCACTCGCAGGCTTTTCTTATGCTTGGCTGTGAACTGCAGATGCCTTTGGAACGGCTTTGGGGAAACCCTGTTCCAACTCCTCCAGCGTGTGCCCATTGCAGAGTGGTGGAGTCCCAGTACCTGATGAAGAGGCGTTGCCGATCAAGACTGGGTCTGAACCTGCCAACCTAATCCGGAAGACAAGCACCTTTTTTTAGTCTCTTCAGCTGCATTTCACCAAGTAGCTAGGCCCAACCACCTTCTGCCTGTCTGACGGTATGCCATCCACCTTCGCAAGGTGATGGTATCCCCACATTCTATTGAGGAGCCCAATACTGCTCTGACGACACCCCCAATTGAAGTACAATTTCCTGTGAGGTTGCCTGTTCCCTTGGCGTAGTAGCCCACCGCTCCCTATCTTCAGCCTACCAGAATTCAGTCTAAGCTGGGGCATTATGAGGGTTTCATTACTGACTTTATCAAAGTTGTTTTTTTTCCAGTCTCATTTAGCTACTGCTCCACTATAAGTTTTGTTTTTTCCTTGCCCAAGTGTGTTGTTTCCAATTCATTTTCCTTCAGGGATGTATATTATGTCTCCACACGGTGCTTCTTATGCACAGGTTTTTGAAAAAAGGTAATGTTGTCACAAATACAGTGGAGAAAGTGTGTTTAGTTGGCCAGGTGCGTCTGTGTCTTTATGTGACAGAATATTTAGGTCTGTGACACCCAAGATGGAAGAGTGGCTCCATCAGATCCCAGGTAGGACAACATCAGTCTCAGTCCAGAAGAACACAATCCTAGGAACAGCAAAAATACTGCACCATACCTTCAAACTCAGAGTCTGAGGAAAAATTTACCAGCCACAATGGAAAACTAGAGGAGAAAGGAATACATAGTAAATGTGCAGATTGCAGGCAGTCAGTGCTCATGAGCAAATGTGGTCATAATGATTGGACATGACGGTGTTCAGAATCCTGACAGGATAGGTTAGGACTTTATTCCTGAGCCTGTTCGTTTCTGCAATTTCAGTAGCGAAAACAGATGGTGGAAGGAGTTGGAGGGGTCTGTGGTGATGCCGTGAGCTCTCTTGATGCATTGGGGAAAGCATGAGGTCCTGGTGATAGACTGGACCATCTTAGATGATGGGTGGTGATGGTCTGGGCAGTCTTCACTACCCACTGCAGAGCTCCCTGTTCAGCAGTGCAGTTCCTATACCAGAGATGCAGGAGGTCAGGGTGCTCTCAATGGCACACCTGTAGAAGTTATTGAGGATGGGGGGTTTAAGCCGACCTCTGTTTCGTCACCTCAGGAAGTGGAGTCACCGTTAATCCTTTTTCACCAAGTTGGTTGTGTTGTTGGTCCAGGAGAGGTCCTTGGTCCTTGACACTCCAAGAGACTTAAAGCAGTGCACCAGCTCCACTGTTGAATGACCAATGCACAGAGAAGTGTGAACAGCTTGACTCCTTCATCATGAGCACTTCATGATGACCAGGGTGAATGAACAAACGTGGTAGTTATTGAGGCAGGATACAGTGGATTTTGTGGGGACTGGGGCGATGATGGATTTTAAGTATTTGGGGACATCAGCCTGAGCCAGGGAGGTGTTAAAAATGTTGTTGCAGACCTCTGCCAGTTTGTTGGCCACTCCTTTAGCATGAGACTGGGAATATCATCCGGTCCCATAGCTTTCTGCATGTTGACTCTCATCAGAGTCATCCTCGTGTCAGTTATGGACACAGACAGTACCTGTTCACCAGGAGGAGGTGCTGCTTTCATGGCCGGGGTCATGTTGAGGGCCTCAAACCAAGTGTAGAAGTCATTCAGCTCATTCCCGTTATAGACACTTTTGTTCTTATTCTTGAAGTCAGCCATGGTCTGTATGACCTGCCAGATCATCCTTGGGACATTGTCTACAAAGTGCTCTTGTGTCCTCTGGCTGCCTTGGCTTTCCTAATGCTGCAGGTGAAATTAGCTCTGGCTGCATTCAGTGCCACTAGGTTTAAATGCAGCACACGGACCGCAGAGTTAAGCAAAGGTTTCCGATTTGGTTGGATGGTAACAGACTTGGTGGTCACAACATTGTCCACACACCCCACAGCTGATATGTATTCCCGTCCAGGTGGTTCCCATAAATAGCAGCGACTTTGAACATGTTCCAGCGTGTATGCCCAAAACAGTCCTGCAGCACTTCAGTCACCTCCTCCAGGCACATCTTTATTTACTTTTTAACTGGTCTTGCTCTCCTCAGAAGTGATTTGTACACAGGCTCCGGTAGCTGGGAGATGTGATCAGACTGTCTGAGGTGGAGACAAGATGTCACCTTGTACATGTCATGATTATTAGTTTAAACAAGGACCAAAGTGCTTGCACCTCTACTGGAACAGTGGACGTGCTGGTGGACGTGCTGGAAGGACTGTGCTGAGATAAGCCGAGTTCAAGTCTCCAGCAACAACAAAGATTGTCAGGATTTGTGCTTTGTTGCAGGCTTATGGCGCTATAAAGTTTGCTGAGAGTATTCTTGATGTTGGCACTTGGTGGAATGTACACGGCAAAAATGAACACAACTTTAAATTCCCTAGTCAGATGGCGGAGGTGGAGTTTAATTTTTAGAATTATTAGAAATTCAGCCAGGAATGAGAAACGAGCGAAACGTTTGTGCACCAGGTTAATATAAGTACACAGTCCACCTACTTGGGAATTCTCAGTTGCGTTGGTTGTGTCTGCCCAGAATGTAAGAAGTCCCTTCAATTCATTTGCAAGTGGGAGATGTCACTGCGCAGCCACGTTTCTGCGAGGACGAGAACACAGCAGTCCCACTGTGTAACACACCTCAGCCTGAGCAGATCCATTTTATTCTCCAGCGGAGCGGACATTAGCCAGGACGAGAGTTGGGATCGCTAGCTTGAGGAGTTGGCTCCTCAGCCTGGCTCTCACTCCCACTTGCTTGCCGTGCTTCCACTCCCTCTTGTACTGCTTGCGTCGCCTCCTTGGGTGGACTTTACCACTGTGGAACGGTTCCATGGTTCCCGGGAAGTATGATCCTGAGCTCACAGAGTTGTAATGCGAGCAGCGAGCTGGGACAGAGCTTCTCGCTTCTTGGGTGAACACCCAGGAGCTCCTGCCCTGAGTAAGGTATGTCCATCAGGTGTATGAGGTTGATTTAATGGGAAATCAAACTCAAGAACAAGACGCCAGTTCGTCCCAGACAGTCTCAGTCTATCACGCACACTGTGGGCAGTCTGAGTCACCTACTGGCCTGAAACACACGTGTTTGGACCACGGGAGCAAACGGAGTACCTGGAGGAAACCCACGTGAGCACGGGGAAAACGTGCAGGCTCCACGCAGACGTATAATCCTCATCTGAACCAACAGTACAGAAACTTCAAAGTTCTAAGTGCTAATTTTTACAAATACATTGCTCTGCACAGGTGATTTTTGAGCGAGCAATCCCATTTCCCAGGCTTCATTGCACACCGAAATGGTTATTTACACAAAGGAGATGCCTCCAGGTAAGCCTTACCTGACGCGCAATCGGTCGATTTAAGCTGCTGTGTGTTTAACATTTCTGAGTTCTAAATGTAGCCACCTGATCAAAGTGGGCGAGCCGATCCTTGTGCTTTTTGCATCCTAGTCAGCACCCCCAGTAGCACCATTCCTGTGGGATTTACAGACTTTTCTTCTTGCATCCAGTTTTGTCACTGATTCCATCACTCTTTGCACTGATCCCAGAAGCCTCGACTCCAGAGAAACCCCTGCACGGCCACTGGTGGTCCCACCCGACGTGGCGAAAACAGGCGCCATACTTTTTCGTCTTGCTCAAAGAGCACGAAGACGAGCCCTTTCGTTCATTCTTTCTCGCTGAGGTGTAGACGATCCCGCCCTGAACAACGTAAAAAAAAAATCGTGCACGATCTCAGGTCCGTGCCATTAATGGGCAGACTGAAAGAACCCCCCCCCCCTCCACACACACACACTCACACACATACACGCAGAAGAAAGACAATTCGATCTTTTCATCTCTCAGCAAGCTCTGATGAAAATTTGCCGGGAGATGGAGCAGAGGAGACAGGGAGACGTTCTGCCGTTCTAAATCAGGTGAATTACGCATCCTGTCTGATCCCAGCCGGGCAGCCTGTCAATAAGCCCCGGCCCACGAGGCGAAGTGCACGGGGTGTGTGCGTGCGTGTGTGTGTGTGTGCGTGTGTGTGTGTGTGTGTGTGTGTGAGACACATCATTAATTACAGGTGGGGAAAAAAATCACAGCGTTCCATTCGCTGTGAGAGTCCGGCCATCATCGTTCTCACGCTCACTCGATTTCTAACCGGACTTTTCCTAGGAAATAATGTCAGCGTCATTAATTGTTAACAATAACATGCGGTCGGGGAAGCCCCCCCCCCCCGGAAGGGGGGCTGTCTGCAGCCGGCGGACACCACGCAGGCAGATAACCTTTGTCTCAGGGGTGCCGGCTGCACAGGCCCTCAAGCTGAGCAGATTACACCCGGAGGTCTTCAGAGCCCAGCTGAGGGGAGGAAAAACCCGTGACCGCAGAATAATTTCAGCCTCGTCTTTCCTCTGGGATCGTGCGCCGTCTGTGCTGCCAGAGCCCCCCCTTCCTCCCCTCCCATCTGTACTACCTGCTGATGCTGGACGTGGAGACAAGCTGGGAGCCGAGCGCTCGCTCTCCTGCACAGCGACTAAGTGCTGCAAATCACCTTCACATTAGGAATACGGGCAATTAGCGCGTTGGCACGTCCCAGCAGACCACCGCAGTGCGTCCTGCCTCCTGCGCTCGCCTCTCTTCCTCTTCTTCTTCCCGCCTCTTTAGAGGAAAGTGCCGCCTGATAAAAACGGGACAATTTATGCCGGCGTGTGTACCTCGTGAAAGTGTGTGTTTGTTTGCGCTGCGTAAGTGCTTGAGTTGTGCGTGAGCGCGTGCGCGCATGTGTGTTATGTGTGTTTACCTTCTCCGGGCTGCGGGAGGGATCCCCCCCGTAAAAAAAAAAAAAAAAAATTATGATTTTTGTCTGGCC
This sequence comes from Arapaima gigas, assembly GCA_900497675.1. NCBI lineage: Eukaryota > Metazoa > Chordata > Actinopteri > Osteoglossiformes > Osteoglossidae > Arapaima > Arapaima gigas. The sequence continues at coordinate 15,707 of UFQX01000549.1, read as the reverse complement.
ACCGGGGCCGTTTCTTTGCCGTCGGATACTACGGGTTTCTCACCGCCGGCTCCAGGAATAGTCCGGAACCTGGCAGGATCGTCTGTTTTGGGCAACAACCCCCCCCCCACCGCACCCCCACCCCAAAGCTGTACCAAATATAATCATTCACTGAAGTTTTGAATGGGAATGTGAGAAGCAGGGGAGGCCGAGCGAGGGCAGGAGAGGCAACTGCGAGATGAAACGGGGGGAAAAAACAGACGCAGGAGTCCAGAAGAAGCCTGCGCGCAAATTACCCTCTTCTCCCGTGTTAGAAAAAAAAGAGAGGGAAAAAATAGAAAGTACATCGGTGTTGCCATGAAAACCACAGTTAGCCGGCAGCCGGCTGTGACATACGTTAGGCGAAAGGGGAGGAGGACCCACAGAGTTGTGGTTCCACCTTAAGGAAGGCACCTTAAAAGATTATCTCAGTTATTTCACCGCCACTGAGCCGGCACTAATAGTCCGAGGCAGATATTGAAGAGCAGCGCGGGGCGGTGGAGATCTATTAGAAATTCCCATCTACGCGCCTCATACATATTGATTTCTGACACCAAGCAGCATCGAAAGCCCTGAGGGAATAATATATTTAGCAGGGTTTGCGGCGCGCGGGTCACGGGGTGCATGGAGATTAGCCGCAGAGGCCTGTGACAGGAGCGGAGGAGAGCCGAATTTCCCCCGCGCAAACAGATGTATTCCTGGTTGTTTATTTTACTTTATTTATTTATTTGTATTTGGTTTTTTTTTTTTAAAAACAAAAAAAAAAAAAAAGTACATCTGGTCTCCGAGCCGCGTGTCGGCTTCCAGCCGACCGGCCGAAGGTGTGCGCCCCACGGTGAGGTGGCACGTACGCAGGTCCCCCTCGCGATCACACGTCCTCCTTCGGGCCGTGCAGAAGCAGGCAGCTCAGGAAAGATTACGCCGCTGCTCCTGACAATATTAATGAAGACTGTGAGAAAATAATGTATAAATATATATCTGCTTTCTGCCCGCGGCCTCCGTTTTCCACGTGGAAGAGTTTGTACAGACGCTACGTCTGCGTATGGAGGCCTTGGCCGAACTGCTGCCTCCGGCTGAGTTCCCCACTCTGCTCCTGTCTGGTCGGCTGGGCTCTCACGACCTTGTCGGGGTCAAAGGGTAATTGCTTCAAAGGGAATCTGACCACCACCGGGCAGCGCTGTGGCCAAGGGAGGGAGGATGGCTTCGCGCCAGGTGTGTGTGCGAGGGGGGTCGACTCCTCGCTGAGAGCACTTAACATCACCGCCCCCCCTCCCCTCACCTTGCCTGCTTCAGAACGTCATCCTGCCCAATGACATCGCTGGCCTGTCTTTTTTTAAACTCTACTTCAAAGATCCACTCGGCCGCCTCTTCAGAAATTACAGGTTTAGGCAATTTGACCGAATGCTCTCTGCATGCAATGAGGGGGAGGAGCAGAGGCAAAAAGAGGGAGGAGGTGCTGGGTACGGGGGGCGAATAAAATCACTGCTGGGTTTGGTGAAGAGCTTCAAAACTGGAACCAGGAAGATGATGGAGGGACAACGCTGTATAAGAGCTGCTTTAAAACTGAAGTTGTCCCTGCTTCTGATGTTCTGATGATCTCGAAATAAGGTCCTTCTTTCTTCTTCAGGAAAGCCCCAGGGAAAGAGCAGCTCACGGGTGGAGGTGACACACTTATGGGGACAGGGCTGTTCAGTTAAAGGAGAGCCTGTCCACACAAAACGTCAACCTCAAACCATAAAAGGCATTTCGACTGGCAAAGGAGAAAGTACGCCTTGATTTACTTCCTCAAACCCGTCCGAATCGGAACCGAGTCTGAAGCCGTACCTCACGATTTCAGCTCCGCACTGGACCAGGCTGAGGCCATTTTTGGTGATCCTTTAATGAACGAAGGGTCTCAGAATTTGCCACCGATTCTGATGAGATTTCTCCAAATAAAAAAGAACCAGTGGAGGCCTGTTCCTCCACTGGTGATCTCACCCATCCCAAACACAGCAGAGTGAGCCCTGGAGGACCAAAATCCAGGCCGCTTTCCAGAAAGGTGCTGAAGTACCTGATGCAACGTTCTGTGCTCACAGATCCGTGTTCTTATGCTCAAGCTCTTTCGGAGCTTTTCAACTAGACTTTAGAGAAACGCCTGTTATGGCACTGAAAGAAATTTACAAACTGAATCCTGCACTTGCCTTCTCAAGAGACCCTGACCTTGGCCTGTTTTCTTTATATGCCAGTGTTCTCCTGTTCTCCCCTACCTTTCCAACTCTACACTACAATAGCTATACCATAGAAGATATATTCAGAATCTTTTCTGTCTTTGAAGCAAAAAAAAAAAAAAATCAGTTTTTCTTTCATGTGTGTTATTTCCCGGAAAAAAAACCAGAAGTATTTCACAGGGATAAAATAACTTGTGATGGATGGTGGACATTTAGGCACATTCCCAAAAGCAAGCTAAGACGTCCAAAATCCACGCATTCATGCTTCAACTGCTGAGCTCAGATTACATGTCCAAGCCCGCTTGCGATGTTAGTCTTCCCAGCATGCACCAGTACGAGGCAGGAACAGGTTGAGATACAACGCTTGCGTATGCCAAGCATACCAAATGTCCTCGACTTATGATCGTATTAGGAACTGTCGACCAGGTTGTAGGTCACACTGGTCATAAGTCAGGTCGTACTCATGACTGAGTGATTCTTTCTATCACACTTCTTTTCAAATATTTGCAGTGTACTGCCTACCAAAGATTCTTTTTAAAAACTACAGCACGTTCATAACGTTTTTAAATACATCGGCGTTCTGGTCCATACAACAGCGAGATGTTTTAAGCACATGTGACCAGGGCAGGATTTCCAGCCACTGAAAGCTTCAAAACTCAATGGCAGCGTTGCAACTGTTCCATCAGCAAGACCACTGAGCTGCTTGATGGCTGGTCATTGGTGCAGAGGCTGAGGTGATGCTACAGGGGATGCGGTGGTGGTCACGAGAAGCGCTAAGACCATGTGTGATGCGAGAAGATGCTGCACGGGGGCTCTGCCATTGCGTCACAGCACACAGTCTCGTACGGCGTTCACCTGACGCAGTCGTTACGCTGCAAGGTCACACATGCACGCTGTGCAGGTACATTTCTGCGATGTTTCGTTCCATTCTCAGAACATTGTGCATCTACAGTATGTGCTACAAGCGCTCGATCGTGCCGTAGCTTGTCTTTTTGTATAGCTGTTAGCCGATGCCAACACCGCACATGTACCGATCAGGTACTCTACATTGTGCATTAAAGGATGTTCATGTAGACATGTTTTCATTGGCTATAAGATGGTCGTCTCCTTGCCAGGAAATCCTGGAAACGATTAACCGTTCGTTTTTGTGATCATTTTCATCCATTTAATTTTCCTAAATCGTTATTCCTTTTATTATTTATTTATTATCGACCGTTGCAAGTGTGAGTTTGTCTTATGTCAAGGAGACTCTGCATTTAGCGATTTGCGACTGAGTTCACAGACGGTTCCTCCTGGCTTGTCCCTGAGGAGCTGATGGAGAATGGCGTGGCTGCCATTAGGCAGAGCCAACAATCAGATTTACATAATAAAACATTTAGAGGACAGAGTGGCAGACAAATGCGTGCGGAAAGGTATCCATTCTAAAAATGCACAGTATAGGAGACACTGCACCCTGACGCCTAAGGGTGGAGCGCCCTGGAAAAAGAAAAAAAAAAATCTCCAAAGCCACTCACAACAGGATTTAGCAAAAAACACAAAATGATGTGTCTGTGCAACACACAGTAGCTCTAACAGTGCGTCATAACGGGTTATTCGAAGCTGAGCCACACCAGCAACTGCCGAAATGTTCAGTATTAAATACGACTGTGTGGAACGCGACGAAGCGATGATGTCAGAAGAAATTGTACCAGTCCGGTTTCTCAACACATTTTACCCATATAATACTAAAATAAAACAGAGCTTTCCCCTCTTGTTCATCTCACCAAGCCGAGCTCCTTTAGCACCATCTGATAGTTCTTTCTGGTAGGTCAGACAGAGCTTCCAGCTACGGGCTCACGGAGACGTGTGTGTAAAACATTCCGACTTGAGGCTGTTGATTCATGTCTTTTGCCGAGGCGTTAATGGCCATCTAATTGCCTTCACTTCCAGTTCTGATAAGAGAATGGAGCTCCCTCAAACCGAGACAAGAAGTCTACAAAAGTCAAATGATAAACGCAAGGCTGCCCCTCATAGCTGATGCTCAAAGTCTTCAGCAGATATTTTCAGCGGGCTGTCTGGGTTATGGAAGTGACCAAAGGAAAAAGCAGAATTGTATTTATAACTAATTTAAGATTGAGAAAGACACCAAATATACACCATCGCCTGGATGCTTTCAGATGTGGTAAGAGACGAGTGCCACAGAGAGCTCGCCAAGTTTTGGGAAACATCTGCATCTGGGTCCCTTTGTTTTTGTGCTTGACCTTACCGGAAGAGCCATCACTGTCACACCGTTGTGTTTCGGACAGACACACAGCGGCATGGAGCAGAGGATGACGGTGTAGATCATGCCAGTTGCATCCTATGCCTACACCTGCATTTATGCAAGGGACCCAAGAAGGTTCTAGAAGCCTGAGACAAGGCTGGCATCCAGTCTGGCTATTATACCTCCTTAACAATGGGTCATACTCCCAAACCCCTGTACCACCAGGGATTTCTTACTGATTCTGGCCTTTCTCTCGGTGTGGTACAGTGTCTCTCTACAACTTCACACTTTAAAATCAATGTTTCTTACCCTCCTTCTCCTCAGACCGGGCGCAGACTCTGCAAAAACACAACCCCCTCCGGCTAAAGGAAAAACAAATGTTCCACGACGTGATTTTAGGATGTGGAGATACCAAGGGATGCTGCAGAGATTCAGTGTTTTTTAAGTGTTTTTTTTTTTGTAGCGCAGGGCTAGTTAAAACCTCATCTGGTTTATCGATGGCGTGGAGAAAATGCATCCTTCTCAATTCGCCTTTACTGCACGCGATCCAGAGACTCAGCCATTGAGACGAAGTCAAAGACTAGCTAAGAAAGTGATCGCATTGCCTAACTTTTGCAAGTTAGCCCTGAACGGCGAAAGCACGCCGGCGCTCTGCTCAATTCGCTGGTCACTGAGCCAAATCAGAACTTACCGGAAAACTCAGGAAACGAAGGACGCGTACCGGACGGCAGCTCAAAAATCACTCGGATATCGAGCGGGTGTAAAACGGCTAAAAACTAGGTCTTCTTTCTGCCATCCGTGTCTTGTAGGCAGAAGGGAATAAGGGTTTGTTTTGAGGAGCAGTGACTGCTGCGTGTTCTACTGAGCCAAACCGGCGGCAAGCCACCGTGGCCACCGTGAGTGACTTGCTGACAAGAACCATTAGGCTACACTGCCACACAGACATCACCGCCGCTTTGTAAAATTTATTGTCTTGCGGCCAGAACATTGCAACCCCCCCCCCCGCCCCCCGACACGGGTTTCTTCAACAAAACCCCAAACACAATGGAAAAATGAGGCCTCACCTGGAACTCGACCGAATCGGTCAGTAAGAATCGTTTTTCCCAAACACAGTTAAAGCTTTCGTCCCGTGTTGTTTGTCCCACAGTGACAACGGCGAGATAGAAAACCGACGTCTTCTCAATAACCAGCGTTCTTTCATAGTATTAATAACTACAATTATTAATACTACAATAGTATTAATAACAATTATTTGGTACTAGAATCACAAGGCACGAGAAGCAGGCGTAATTTTGGATTTTTATAACAGCGGTTGGCTTTGAAATTTGGCGCAGGCCGCTCTCTGACATCACGGTTCCAGCAACAAAATGGCAGGCTGAAACTCCTGAGACATTTTTTTACCTTTTACTAAACAAAAAAAAACAATAGGCTACAAGCAACAAGTAGCAAACGCCAAAAGTCTTTTCTTTCACATTTGCAGATTTCAACTGCATTGTTAGAATATAATGAGTTTAAAACCATGAAAAAGAGTAGAAGCTAGTTTAGCCAGACTGGTGATCTGGACATGAATTCAGGGAGGTAGCAGGTATGTGAGATGTGTCCACAGAGGCAGAAAGGGTGGGCGCTGGGGGGTTCAGAGACGCTTCTGTTGTCTTGTTTCTCTATAACTCAAAACTTTTGCGTTGCTCTGTGCAGACCAGTTTATTTCTGTATTCATTTGCTTTTGGACCAACTGAAATAACATTTTATTTGCTTTTACATCTTTCCCTGGCGGTTTCCCCATATTTTTTCATATGTCCAAACATGACAGCTATTGCAGGATGCAAAGGTGATTTTTAAAAATCCTTATTTTCTCATAGAATTCCAAGAAAACCAATATAGGCAACGGAAAGACCCCTGCCAGTTCTTTGACCAGAAGACATGGGGGGTCTGATCTGTTTACTTATTTCATACTTTTTTGAGGGAAGGCGGCCATCGCTAATAGCGAAACAGTGATTCATCATTTAATTACAGATTTGACAAACGCCGGCACCTTCTCCCATCTCCCGCGTCCTCCTCCTCTACAATTCTCCACTCTGCCAAACTGTCACGCACCACCCCTCCCCCCCAGTCCAAACCTCCAACCTCCATCCCCCCGCCCCCCCCCGGGATTAATTCGAGCTGTCTGTCTTTGTGTGGCTGCCGGCGCTCCTGGGGCGGTGGGTGCACGACACTGTCAATGAACAGAGAGCCTGACACTTCCAGGGAGCACCACGCTCCCCCCCCCCCTTTTGTTATTGTTTCCACGGTAACCCTTTCCTCCCCACACCTGGCCAGTCCTCCACACACTTGCCTCCACAAAGAAGGCCGGAGAGAACGAGCAGGTGGCTCAAGATGCAGAGGGAGGGAATAAAACGGTGAACATGGACTTGCATTAAAACACTCCGACAGGAGAGACAAGCACCGATTTAACCTGGTCCATATATAAAAAGGTCTATATATTTTTGTGTAAGAATATTTTATTGTGTAACCGCGGTAATTCCATTGTGCACTAATGATATCTAATGGCAGAAGATGATGACTGACACAAGTACAGTCTGGATATTCCGCTCGCCCTGTCGAACGAGGGGTCGTCGATCAAATAGCCGTAAATTGGACACAAATCGCGTACGACAGGCCATGTTGGATTTATGACAAAGTTCAAAGAGCCAAAGAGACCCACGGTTAGTCACGAGAATGAAGTGAACGTCGTGGGGAAGAATGTGTAGGGCCGCGTCTTCTGACTCTTATTTTCGTAAAAAACAACGCTCGCTCACATTTCACAACCTGACTTGGTTCTCCTCTAAGAAGCACTTAGTGATGTAAAGCCCACAGCCCGCTTCTACCCACTGAGGGAGGTGGCCTGGGCCTGAGACTACAGTCAGACCTGTGGAGGAGTAGTTCCTGAGGCCACTCTTGTATCCTTCAGCTAGCGGCAGGATGATCAGCCCATCACGCTCCAGATACCAGATACCTCCAAGAGACATGGAGCATCTTTGATTCAGGCCAGTTTATTCTCCTTACCGCTGTTTTTTATCAGCATCGCTGGATCGGTTGTCCACAGAAAAGCAGCTACTGGGAAAAATATGATGCAAGAACAAAGAATTTAACTGCCGTTTAAAAGACCTGTTAGAAGGCACCTTCACGCAGGAGTATCAAAGTTTCACTCACAGTGTAAGTCCAGCCACACATCTGCTAAAACGGTCGCAAGCGGGACCTACAGCTGTTGCTGAGCTCGGAAAACTGGACTGGAACCGGCATATAATGATACTACTTTAGTAAGCAACCAGACCCAAAATCAGCCCTTTTTTACAGGTTCGGTGTCGGAAAATCTGCTCGTGCCCACGAAACAAAAATTTCTCCGCTCTCACGAGCCACCGAGCACAGTTCAACAGCAGTCGGGGAGAGGAACGGCGAGGGGCGGGTCACAAAAAGAAAAAAAAGAAACTGCGCCGCACCTGCAAATTACACAGCATGCAGATACACTCAGGACGCAAAAAAACCACACTTCAGAATGACAGGGTCCTGAGATGGAGGAGTCGTGGGGGGGTGGGCTTTTATATGCGCCTCTGAATGTTTGCTAGTGAGCGTCACTCCTTCAGTCGTCCCCACCGCCACCTCCTATTTTGCTCCTCTTTTCCATGACATCAGTCAATAGGGTGGCAGGAAGGGAACGGTGGGAGTGGGACGGGGGGACGGGGGGCAGCTGTGCAGCACAATCAACCCCTTCATTTTTTCATGCTCTCACACTAATACAATGCCCTCTCAAGGCAGCCGAGTGTGTGGCGCAAGAGGCAGGCCGTCCTTCAGCGTGCCACTTTCCCATCACAAGAGCACTCTGGCCTGCGTCTGCCCCGCCACGCTGCTGTCGGTAATTAGAAACTCGGGACCCGGGGCCTTTTCAATTAGGAAAGTGGCCGTACGCCCTTACATCAGCCGCCATACAACACCCCTCCCACTTGGAGCCCGGGAGCTCCGGTTACCAACACCCAGACAACACGTATCGCTGCAAGACATCAGGTTCCAGCTTGTGACGGACCAGGCAAGCGTGCGGACAACCGCGGGAAGCGTGTGGCGTGAGACTTTGGGCATAAAGCGAGCCTTGGTTACACGTGCGAACGCGCTTCAAGCTACGCGCACGCGACGCACGCGGAAGGAAGCTGGCGCTGCTGAGTGGACACACGTACCGTGGACATCGGCCGCCTCTGTGATTCTGGGCGGAGCTCTTTCCACTCGTCTCCGTGACACAAATCCGCTTTGTCAAGTGATTCAATTATTCAGACTTGCCAAGTGGAAATGTGTGGCTTCTCATGCTGGGGGTCTGCCATGCCGCCTCCACCGGGTTCCCAGGTTGAGCACTTAATGAGGCACCAGGGACACTCGGCACAATGAAGACATCCGCTGTGCCTCCTGTAGGACCCCCCAACACCTCCTAGCGTTACACATGACAGGGGCACCTCGAACAGCCCCAACACACACACACACACACACACACACACACACACACACACACACACACAGGACAAGCAAGATGTTCTTATTCACACTGCTGAAAGGGGGCAACACAAATTTGTCTCCCACCAAATGATGAGAGACCCTGGTGGCTAAAGGTAAACAAGCCAATGGATTTAATGTTTAAGATGAACACATATTTTCATTGAAATCCAAAGGAAAGGCAGATACTAGATGACAGCCGGACAAACTGCTGAACTCCAGAACTGCTGAAATTTAATGCATTTTCTTACATATGTAACATGTTACACAAGTAAAACGCTACATCAGCATTTGTTACACGGTTGTAGGACAAAGTTTATGAACCCTTTGCAGGCGTCTGGACTTCTGCATCGATCACACATGAAATCCAGGCGGATCTTCACCCGAGTCGCAGCAATAGACAAACATAAGCTGCCTAAACTAATAACACAAACAGCTGTATTTTTCACGTCTTTATTGAACACTGTTAAACCGTACACAGTCCAGGCTGGAGAAAGTATGTGTACCCACATATTTAATAACTGGTGGAACCTCCCTGGGCAGTGCTAACCTCCACCAAAAGTCTCCTGTAGCTGCTCATCAGACTTGCACAGCAGCGAGGAGGAATTTTACACTAAACTGTTCCTGTTCATCACTATTTCTGGGATACCTTACATGAACAGCCCTGTTCAGGTGAGGCCACAGCATCTCACTTGGGTTAACGTCTGGAATCTGACCTGGTCGTTCAAACACACGCATTTTTTCCCAAGCAGATTGTGATTTATTCTTGCATTTTGGATCATTGTTTCACCCAGCTTTGTAACAAGGTCCTCTGAAAGTTGTTTCTGACTGAGGCATGGTGCACACATAGCCAGCTCCTTGTTGAGAAGAGCAAACAGTAACCTGATTTTGCGTCTTTTCTACAGGGCAGGGCGCCTCTCCACCCCACACCTCCAATCCAATCTCATTGACTGGAACACCTGACTCCCATTAGCTTCTGCGCCAGTTATTACTGCCGAGGTTCGCGTGCTTTTTTGAGCCTAGACTGCGATTGTTTAAACGGTGTATCGAGTATCGAGGAAAATTTGCTGTTTGCCGTTACGTTAAGGAGCTTGTGCTCGGCTGTTATTGTGACTTAGAGGAAACATCAGACCACATTTTATGAGCTATTAATGCAGAAAGCCAGGTCATTTGCAAAGGGTTCACAAACTTTTTCTTGCAGCTGTGGCTATGAGATTTTGTGTTTTTGCTTATTTCAGAACCCTCACGAAATGACCTCTTTTTTTTAAAAAAAAAAAAAAACAGCTTTTGGTTTTACACACATAATCCGTCCCGCTAACCGAACGACGGACAGCAGGATTCGAAAACCACGCAGTAAAATCCCGCTGCTCTGTGCTTGGCAAGAAAAGCGAGGCCAGTCGCACGCAGTCGCGAAGGAACAGGAAAACTGTGCAATTCGTGACATTTTCCGCACCCAGACCTCAGAGAGAAAACACAAAACTCGCTGCCTTTATTATGACGCTGTTATTTTTAATCGCAGTTTAAAACATCAACAAATGTGACCTTTTTATTTGACAAACCGGACATCCTATAGCCTGGGAGCTAGGCTTTCTGTGATGGTAATTGAGGGAAGCTGCCTGAAACAGAACACTGGAGGTGGGGGGAAGGGGGCTTGTGGGAGGGAAGGCCTTTCATCTAAAATCTATGGCAGTGAAACGGAATATTACGTCCTAATGTGCAATTAGATACGGGATAAAGTCAGGAGTCGCTGATTTTCATAAAGCGATTGCCATCTAGTGACGGACTGTGCGCAGTGCAGGTGCGCACGCACGCACGCGCGCGCGCACGCACGCACATACACGCAGACCTCGTGAGACGAGTACAGTGGGGTTGGGGGGCTGGTGAGTGCAGATGAGTGACGGCTGTTGGATAGCGGGTCAGGCGCTCGCGACTGCCTCTCACGCTCCACTGGCCCAGGTCACCACCAGAGGGACAGGGGGGTCCGTGGCCCTGCTGTTCGAGGTGCTGGGCGATAAGTCGGCCATGACCGGGGGGGCTGGCACCAAGCGATTAAAGGGGAGGTGAGTCAGCGAGGAGAAGGGGAGGAGGGAGACTGACTGTCAGGCATGCAAGGGGTGGGGGTGCAGTAGCTGGAGCCTAATCCACACGCACCCAGAGCCACAATCCGCAGCCACGCGCCGCTCGCAAATGCACAACGTCCGCCTCAAACGGCGCTGCTTTCACGGTGCTGTACGTTTCGTTCGCACGTCGCGGTCCGTTTTAAAGGATCCTTCCTGTTCATTACAGGGCACGCAGACGTGTCTAACTGAGCAGCCCGGTGGAGCAGGGATAATAAACCAGTGAGTGGACGTGACCCGGCACATGTCTGCGAACGGCGATCACCGGCTTCCTGCTCGCAGGTGTTTTCCAAAGGCTTTTATGTGACATCAGAATGTGAACGTTACTGCTGGGTGGGCCTCCAGGAAATCATCACTTTTTTGCAGCATAAGTACGCACTCCAGTGCAGACAGCGGCCCTGCGGGTGTACAATGTAAACGCGAGAGCCACGTGTGGAAACACCGCTGTCCGCCAGCAGGGCCCCGTGCTCAACAGACCCCGCCTGTGAGTCCTTATTATGAAAACACACACATTCTGTTTCCTGAAGGACAAACCGCTGCGCTCAGATTTAACAAAAATAAGTCACGTAACTTTTGAGTAACACTCAAAAAAAAAAAAAAAAAAAAGCCAAGGTCCCACGATTCCGTGTGCCACATTCCTTTGGTTCAATTTGATTCGTTTTTTTATTTTATTGCGCTCTGCTCAGTGCGTGATGTGGAGCGGCGAGCGGACGTAAAGGGAGGGACGGCAGAAAGGGAATGACGTGGAGTCGAGCGAAGTCTTACCCAAAGTGTACTGTCCCCAAATAAGGCAGCTGGCTACTGAGGAAAGGAAAAAAAAAAAAACTCCCTTCAAGAAAGAGGCAAAAATAATGCTCTGGGGGTTCAAATACCAGTGACTGCCCACCTTTCCCAGACCCCCCCTATAGACTGTAAATAAATGTGTCTGAAGGTTGGGCCACCAAAGAAATCACAACATACAGTACATTTAGACAAGGGTTGTGTTCTGGAAAAGTTTGCATATTGTGAAACTCATGCAATGTGAAGATGTTTTTCTCATAATAAATAAGAGCAAACGCTTTAGACGAGTTCCCTGAACACGCAAGCAGCTCCATGGCCACCTCATTTACCACAGGTTTGTTTTGCTGAATCTTTAACGGAAAACAGAGAGAAAACAAATAGAATAAATACAATACAATATTAACAGTATTAATGTAAATACAGGTATCCCCCTACTTACCACCATGATGCGATCCTGGAAATATGCTTACAAGGTGAAGTCGGAGACGTGATTGACGCTATATATTTTTAAACTAGAAAAATCAGCCTCATATTTGGTCATAACTCAGAAGTTGCTATGACATTCCTGTTTACGCCCTCGCTGTGCACCGGACAAGAGTCCTTCCTCTGGAGCTCCAAACAAAGCACTGAAACCACAGAAAGCTGCAGCCATGCCTCCTCTTGCCCTACAAACCAGTGCATTTGTCACAGGGCATTACATAATTTCATTTCTAAGCATAAAAACTGATAAATCATTGTATCTTGAACATGGCTCAGCTGCCGCCTAAATGTAGAGCAATGTTCCGAAAGAGTGTAACCCAAAAACGTGTCAATCGCGAGTTGACTGTAATATCAGAAGCAGAGACCTTATGCATCCTTGGCCCATTCTGTGATGAGTTTCCCAGCTCACTACTATGCTGGGGTCCATGTTTCAGGGTTTCACTGTCACATGCAGGCCTTCATTCGGTCCTTCTGCCACTCCTGCACACTTCCCCTGCCTCCTGTGGGGACAGCTGAAGACACAGTGAGCCTCCCACTTGTTGGAAAGAAGGCTAGAGTAGAGTAGTATAGCACGAGCGGGTGGGTGTCCGGGTGGTCCCAATAAAGTGAGCGGGAGCATACGTTACGTTTTGTGTTTGCTCGCTTGCTTCATGTAAAGGTGAATTTGTCCGTCAACTCTGGCAATCGTTTTAGGCGGAAATCTGTGGGACTTGCTTAACAGTAGAAGTGAGGTGTTCTTGAAGCACAGCAACAGCTCAGTGATCCAAATATCCCCACATCAGAGAATCCTTTGGACTGCCAGACTTCAAACAAAGCCATTTATTCACACCTTTGTCACTTGACACTGCAATTTTTGTGCTTTCTGGCCTCCTCGGTAAAACGCAACCGTATTTCTTCAAAGGCAGGCGAATCCATATACAAAAAAGGAGCAGGCGCAGGTCCCAGACAGTTAAACAAAAACTGAAATAAATGAGCTGTTACTGTATGTCCAGATGTGACACAAGCACCCCGGTCACACAAGCAGTGACTTGACCCTTCTTTAGTTTGTTCTACTTGTGAAAGATAGTGAGACAATTTATAGTTACAGAAACGCAGTTTATCTGAATTCAACTCTCAGTAAAATGAAAACAAGTCATACATACAGTACTGTGCAAAAGTGTTAGGCATGCAACTTGAATGTGTGTTGAGAAGTACAGGTAGATTCTTATCTACCATCAGGGAGGTTTCTGGTTGGTCCCAAATTCATTCTGCAGCCTGAGAATGACCTCAAACACCCAATCTCAGTCATACAGGAGTATCTTGAGCAACAGATGGTCTGGTCCCCACAGAGCCCTGATCTCAACATGATCCAGTCAGTCTGGGAGGACATGCAGAGACAGTCAAAGTGTGCAGAAGAACTGTGGCCAGTTTGGAAGAACCTACCAACCTCTACCTTAAACTGCATGCAAGTTTGCATAAGAGAATTAATGCTGTTTTAAAGGCAAAGGGTGGTCCCACCAAATATTGATCTGGTTGAGGTTTTTTTTGTCTGCTGCACTTTTTAGAAGGTTTATTGATTCATAAGCATTCATGGCATTATTTCTGGAACCATCCTCGCTTTATACCATTTTTCCCACAGGTGCCTAAGACTTTTGCACAGTACTGTATTTTTCGCCTTTCCAGCTCATTGTGAAAATACGTCCTTGGTGACTGGGTGACTACGCGAACTTGGTTACTGTCAATGTGTAATTTTTTTGTGGATTAAATGCCTCTAAATACTTTCGAGCAACTGGCTGAACCAGCCATGAAGCGTTGATCAAAGCGTCGAGTAATTAACCTGTTTTCGACACAGTCGCGCGGAAACCGCTTCGATTCCCCGTCTCCGACAAAAACAGTTGAAGTCTAGCAGCATAATTCAAACTGTTAACAAAAAAAACCCCCGGAAAAATAGCAGACACACCAGCTCTGCTGCCAAACCCCCAGCTCTTCTCACAGTCCTCAGTGTCTACAGTGTCCCTGATCGGTCCAAGCGGCGGTTGCTTTGGGTCTAGGCATGTCCAGGCAAAGGGGAGCTGTCAGTCACGTGAAACCACACCTCCCGGGGTAGTTCTGCTCACCAGATCACAGCACCTTTGGGTTCTGAGGTGTTTCTGTCTTTTGAAGCTGACAGGTATGTTCTGCTGTTGTGTTTAGTGGTTTTTGTTCTTTTTTTTTCCCAGCGTGGGCCTTAAAATAAAATCAGCCCAGTGCTGCTGTCTCATGCCTTCGAGCAAAGCATGATCAGACATACTTTCTGGCTGAAGGAGAAGTGATCCACAGTGGTAGGTTGCTTTTGCCACCTAGTGGTTCTGCGCAATACTAGCAAACTTCCCGATATCTGTTAATACCCCGCGGTCACATTAGCACACCATCAGTCACTGCCAGAAAATCATAACCAACAACGTCCACAGCGTTCGGTAATTCGTAGTTATGTTCATGTGGTTCTTCGACATGCGGTTTGACAGCCTCTGTTTCCCACTCTAGTGCGGAGGTGATAGTGACCCACCAGTCCTCTTGTGATTTATCAAGCCTCCCTCATTTTTTGTTTTGAACAGTTGTTTGTGCTTAAATCCATTTGGAAACTCCGCTGAATGTGACAGCAGTGGGCATAATGCCACCGTCCGTGAGCGGTGCCGCTGGCAAACAACTGACTTTATGCTGGGCCCGGCTTGCAGAATGATCTCAGCGCCGCTGCTGTCGTGACTCGGTGATTTCCACCGCCAGAGTCAGCTCAGTGGAGAGGGCTTTCTGTATGCCCATCTGATAAAAGACAAGTTCATGACGTTTCTGTCGTGCAGCAAAACCAATAAATTGTTCAGGTGCATATTCCAGATAGATTTTTTCCTCATTTGTTTTACAAGCAGTGCATAATTTACAGGTTTATTGCTATCTATAAATGCAGAGGGTGATTCTTGCAGACTGTGATCTACGACTATCACTGCTTGTCATATCTGAAGTGAAAGCTTAAATATCTGCTGTGGGTACTTTTCGAAGCTTTGGGTTAAACGGGTGCTCGTATTAGTCAAAATAATCCATATAAACTGTTCTCTCGTGCCTTATAGTGACTAATTCTACACAACACGAGTTTATAGCTTCATGCGAGTCTTAAAAAGATTGCGAGAAACAACGGCAAAAACATATTTATGTGTATTTTTGTGAACTCTTTAATATAAATTAAATTTCCCGACAAAGGTTGCGTGGATGTCCACACATACAGTCCTGTGCAAAAGTGTTAGGCACCTGTGGGAAAAATGCTATACAGCGAGGATGGAAATAATGCCATGAATACATATTAATCAATAAACCTTCTAAAAAGTGCAGTAGACAAAAAAA
>UFQX01000548.1:300515-319057 GCA_900497675.1 Arapaima gigas | reverse complement strand
GGGGGGGGGGGGGGGGGGGGGGGGGGGGGGGGGGGGCTGAGTCTGACCCCCGGTAGGACGGATCTGAGCTCTTCCATCTGAGTTTTCATTTTGCTTTCGTGCTGAGGACTCGATATAAACGATGTACATACATTGGTGAATAATTCAACACGGATCAAAGGTGTCTCTTTGTGTGCATGGAAAATGGAGTTTGGCTGAAGGCGGAGAGAAAATTTTAACAACTAACCGACAAAACAGCCAAGTAAAAGAGCCAACGGAAAATGCGGGCGGATGAGCTTTTAAGAAGGCCTCCTAACGGAAGAAGTCATATCTCAAGCTGGACCCGTATTTGGGATTGAGGACGGAACTAATGCACGGCGAACAACTTGTTTTTGTGCGAGGGAACGGCTCCCGTTGCCCCTCCCGACACACGCCGAATGGACCAGAAAGTCGCCGGGGCTCTTCAGGAGACTGTGCTTGACAACAATTGTGCCTAAGAGAGCTGCACTCACTGCGAGGATCTTATCTGGAAAGTGGTGGAATAGGCAGCGTCACAGGAACGAAAGCAGTTTTCATACGTTATCCCCTATCCGCGCGGACTAGTGGTATTCAGGGTCTCGAGGGTCTCGGAAAACAGGAGGGGCACCCCCTGCCAGCAACAGGACAGTGCGTGTCTAGATATACGATCTGCCGTTATTGTACGCAACGTTTACCGACGCGTTTGTCGTGTACCAGTTCCAGTTTGTGCTTAGGCAGCTAAGCTTTATATACGACTTGAGGCCACGTTTGACAGCTTGATAATAACGCCGTCTACGCCACCAGATCTTGGCAATCTGAGCCGCAACCTCCACCACCACCCTCACCCCCCGGCACCACCGTGTCAGAAATCCCTGCTCGCCGAATCCGATCTTCTCCTGAGCCGACGCGGTGCGTTTCAGTCAAGCTCCCCTTGGAGGCGTCTGATCGTGCGGAGCCCCGAACATCACAGATTAGCTCTGTTGTTCTTGCATACCCCAAACTCCTTCGATTCCTCTGGCTTTCCATCATTATTAAAACAAAGTTATTCTATTCCACCATGTTTCTGAACCCCCCCCCCCCCCCCTCCCCCCAACTCTCCTAAAAATTCTCACATTCTAATTCAAATGACATGTCTATAAATTGCATCTGGGACACNTTTTTTAACCCCCCCCCCCCCCCATTCCCCCAACTCTCCTAAAAATTCTCACATTCTAATTCAAATGACATGTCTATAAATTGCATCTGGGACACAATCTTCAAGAAGAGATAGAGCGTGACGTTTCATAACAAAGTCTGGCAGACATATAAAGCTTTTCTGGATGAAATGTATATAACCTTATTAGTGTGCATATAAGCCAGTTGTTTCGTGACTTTACAGGGGAAACAGAGAGGCGAAACCTGGTTCTAATAGCTCCTTGGGCGCCCGTGTCAGACTTTCCCGTACAGTTCGGCTTTGCTTCAGTCTTCCGCACATGGATTTTCAAACCAATGAAAGCACTTCCAGTCCCAAGTAACAAGCCAGTCTCCTGGGCACCCAGTACTTCTCCACGCGGCGGGTGACATACCTGCCTGTCCGACATGCTGTTGCTTGGCAACCGGTTGTCTTCCAGCACCCGCCTGACGCTCCACAGCTGTGCTAACCAGCATGTAAGCCTGCTGACTAGTAGCAGACAGTCACCTCCTTTCTATACAGAGCCACAGAAAGCCATGTTAAATCAGCGTGGCTGGTCCCAAACTTCAAGTCCTTAACTCCCGTTGGCCCTGCATGCGGCGCGGGCGCATATATCACACCCGAAAATTGGCGGCGTAATTGGCGTCCCTAACTGACAGCCTGCTAGGCCATTTGAACGTTCCTCTTTCTAATCCTGGCCTACATTAGACCAGAACCCCGTCAGTGGTTTAAGGATGAATCAAACCCCTTCCCACTGTTTCCTCTTTGCTGATCCACAGTCCTATGGATGCTTCAAGACTGTAGGCGCAGCTGTTATTGCCCACAGAAAGCACCGGAGCCACCTGACCCGCACGAGGAAACGCGGGCTACTTGGTGGTCTCTGGGCCTCCTCGCTGCGGACAAGATGTGAGCCACGAGTAAACCCGCCGCATCAGTGCAGAGGCCCTTTCGTAACGTGTTTGCGGGCGGGAATCGTATTCACGTTCCACGCAGATGATTCTCTCGTGCGTTCCCATCTCGCAGCAGCGAGGGACATTGGCAGGTTTGTCGTGCCTGAGCAGCAAAGCCACTTCCATGATGTCGCCATCTGCGTTGGATTAAACTCCGTGGAGGTTTTCAGCTGCTGGGTGACATTAACCTTACCTTGTTCCTGTAAAAAGAATCAAGCCGTATAAATAGACAAAGTCTTCATTGGATAAAAGCACGGGCTAAGAGGCATCATCGGTACTGCACAGGACTAACGTTCAGGAACCAGCTACACGGGAGAATCCCTCGTGTTAAGAGGAACCTAAAAGTTGTTGGCAATCCAGCGGAATGCTTTCTGCATGTTTAAAACATCGTGCCGGACATTTAGTCGCTTAGCACCCGTCACACGTGCCGACGCTAACAAAGAGGAGTATTTCCGAGCTTTATAAGCCTGTCTGCGGAAAAAGACATTTATGTCGCAGCTATTAAAGTGACATTTTAAATACAGCTCATACAAATGGGGGGGGGGGGGGTAGTGTAACGGAGCCCAGATTCCTCCACTGACTGAGGTACTTACCCTGAATTGAAGAGTAAAAATTGCCCTGCTGTGTAACTCGATCAAGTAGCTTTGTATCCAAAATTAACATTTTAAGTCACCTTGGAGAAGAGCGTAATCTAAATGAATAAGTAACAATAGGGTATTTGCCAGGAATCGGGTTTTCCATCCGTTCTGATGAAATGCTACCGTCAGAGAGATGGAGACTCCACTCCTGCGAGTTATTGCCGAAGCCCTGGGGCCACCGAGAGCCACAATTGCCCAGCTTCTCTTTAAAGCAAATGGAAAAAGTCTCTCTGCCAAAAACACGGTGACAAAATGGTAAAGTGGTACTGAACAACCAGGAGCGATGTTTGGAATCAGATTCTAAGGAGTTTTGAGAGATCAAAACTTCCAGGTGTTGAGCAATGGATAAGATGTCTCCTTCCTGGCGCAGACACCCCCGAGGCTCCAAACTCATTCCTACTTGTGACAGACCCCTCAGATTGTTCTACCCAAAGCCAAAACCATCCAGTTGAACCAAGTGTTGCTTTCTGTCTCCTCAAAAACCATGGTAAGGAGAGACCTGGGTTGAGGAATGTCAAGTACCGTCGTCCTGTCGCAGTTTGAGGTGGACGAGCACGGCTGCGGAACTCAGCTCCACCTCAGCATCTCTCGTCTGCTTCCAGTCACCTGCCAGAGTTCTGCATTCCTCCTGTAGAACTCAGTTCTCACACACAACTGCTTTAAAAATAGGGCCCATTTGTGGATTATGAGCAAATGTATATTGATTTTTGGAAGGTAAGAATAAACTTACATGACACCCGTGTTTACTGGGCATTTTCAGAAACAGCAAAACTAAACAATTAGTCCAAACAGTGTTTTTTTGGCCGTGACAAAATAAAGTTTGGTTTGTGAGCAAGTGGGCTCTTTTCTATAGCGAAGATATAGTTGGATAATATCATCCGTGGGTTCAGAGACAATGAATATATTTGTCAGGAAAATATAAAACCAGTCATGTAGCAGCGCAAAATGTCTGGTTCTAAAAGAACATTTATTTGTGCGAAGCCATTAGTTTGAAACCCTAATAGTGCAGCAACACGTTCTTTGTTTGTCTTAAGTCGAAAGTTAAAGTGACAGTTTAGAGAGATGATTTTACGGAAAGTGACTGCAGCCGTGTGGCGGGGCGGATACCGCTGGAGCCTTTTGGCTTCTAGATCCTGGCTCAGTGGGTGAGGGGTTCAGAAGATGTGCGCGGACGTCCTCCGGTCCTCCTGGTTTTGGCGAGCTGGTGGCCAAATGTCCCTGCATGTGTTGTGCGCATGACTGGGTGATGACATGAACGGAGAGGGCGTGGAGCTGCGTATCGCTCTGACCCAGCATGCAGTGCGACAAAAAAACTCTGTTCTCCACCGTCCGGAACAAGTCTTCGTCATTTCTTCTTACCTGATTGCACGAAGATGGATGACCAGATTAACTCATGTGGAGAGGTGCACAGATTCTTGGCAGGTTTCCTCCTGTTTGGCAACAGGACATTGCTACCTCAGCAGGATGCTGTGCCCAGGCGACGCCTGACCCTCTTAGGAGGGCATCGCCGAGGGGAGCCCACATGGCTGCCAGGAAAGCCCCCGCCAAGCTTTTAATTGCTCAGCAGAGGCCAGAAGCAGCAGGGAGGCCTCAGGGAGATGGGGAGCAGTCAGGGACCTCTGCCAGGTGCATAGACACTGGCTCTTCAGAGGTAGGGAGGTGGAGCACTGCAGGAGAGTCCATCAGCTGACAATGGCATATTCACATAGGCTACTTTTTTTAGGGCGGGACCCCCTTTTGCCTCCGGAACAAAATGATTTCCGCAGCAAGATGCTGGACACGCCGCAGGGTCCATCGACGAGGCTGGACTGGTGGCTTCTCACAGTTCAGTGTTCCACCGCATCCAAAGCTGCTCCTATGGCTTCAGAGGTGCTGGCTGCTTTCTCTCCATCGTGTTGGAGGATCCATCCTGACGAGATGATGAGCACCATGTGATGCTCTGACACTGTTCTGCTGGAAGTATCGATTTGAGGAAGGCTAGACTGGCTATGAAGGGATGCCCCTGCTCAGCAACAGTGTTTTGGTACTTAGTGGTATTTAAACTGTGCTCACTTGGTTATAAAATACCTCATTTACACCAAGAAGAGAAGAAAACACAAAAGCACCACCAGTATGTACTGTTGACACCAGACGGGTTGGGCTCATGGATTCATACTCTTCATGCCAATTCAGAACACGTCCTGGAGCTAGCGGCTCCTCGGCCGATCAGGAGCTGCAGATAAGCACTAAATTCCCCTCCTTCTGAACACTCAGCTCTTGCACTGATCCCAAGCTGTGAATTAGCGTTTACACCGGCGCTGGCTTAGTATCATCAAAGCCCTGTGAATCCATGGCCAGTGTCATCAAGGTCTCGAAAATACTGCTGATGTTGGAAAAGTGCGAGATGTGCGGCAGACTGACAGAGGAAGGGAGGTGGCGGCGTACGGTAGAATAGCGGGACGGCGAGGACAGGATCTCCTGTGAGCCGCGTAAAGTGCCGAGTTCCCTTTCTCGAAACTATTCACGTTTTTTTTCCACAAGGCATGTGGTTAACAAGTGTGACCAAGAAACGGGCTGCCATGTCTTCCCAGGTCTTCTGCAGAAATCTCAGAGACGTCACACAGGTGTGGGTGGCCGTGTGTTCACTCTGCTTAAAGTTTTTACCGCCACTGTATGCAGCGGTGATGGATCAGGCTCCTCTGCTCCCCTCCGTGCCGTCGGCCGCTGAGCCGGAGTCGATCTGGCCGCTAATTGGATTGTTTCATTTACTTGTTTGATCTCTAAAGAGGCAGACAAGCACTTTTGAATCAAAGCAGCATGTGGGGCAGCATTTGATTCAATGATCTACCCTCGGAGTCCCACGGAGATGCTCGACGAACAAAATTACGTGCAAGACGACAATAACTAGTTCTTAGTGCCATTGTTATTCAGGCTACTGCGCTTCTTGTCCACCCCTGTAATCCTTCTGAAAATGACAGCAAACAGTCAAGCCTTTGAACTTGAATACTTTCTTATTTGCACAGATTTGGGTATGTTTGTTCAAGTTCCTGCGGCCCCCAGCATTGTACTGCATACAGCTGTTAAATGCTGGCGTCAAGTAGGGGACTCAGCTCTCAGTTGAAGTTCAGTGGTTCCACAGAAGATGCTGGCTTCTGCCCAAGGAGTCTGCAGGTTGATTCCCCGCCCCCTGCAGTCACAGGGCAGCCTGGCCAGCGTTGCGTTGGTATCGTGTCGGGCAGCCATTATGTGGAGGGAAATGCTCTGCTGGCCAAACCGCATGCGGCACAGGACTTTGTTCGGCTCCGTTCCCCAGGAGGGAAAAAGAAAAATGTCTTTATGCCGAGGTACTGGTGGAGGGAAATGCAGCTGGGGACCAGTTCCTCCTTCCCTCGCTTCTTAACTTGTTCCCATGGCATTCAAGGGTCCCCGCACTACACTCGCGTGTCTGCCTCCCCCTGCCTAAACGTTTCACGGTGACAAAATTGGGGCTGGCAGTAGGATCCCGTGCACCGATCTGCCCTTCAGAATGCTCAAGCGTCTGAGCGTCTCTGGCCGGTTAATTGTGTCACCGCGGCACATCTGTCCTCCGGCGTCATCCGGGACTTTCGCGGGGACGGGCTCCACTCGGTCTTTGCGACAGATTTCGCTTTCTGTCAGGACTCTGCCCAGACCATCTGAAAACCCAGGAAAAAGTCCCACCAGTTAACTAATAAACGGAACGCAAAGTGTGCTGACTTGATCTTCTGGCACACCGGAGCGTTTCTGTCCCTCCGGGTTTCCAGTGTACAAAAGCAGGGCATATTTGGCGATGACTCGGGCACATTGCAGCGCATTGCATTTTAACATCATCCTGTGGCTCCAACGTGGTGCAGCAGTGTGCTGCATAATTACCGCGGTACGCCCAACATAGACACTGTCTGCTGAGATTCCTTTCTTCCTGCTCAATATTCCCTCTTTAATTAATAAAAGCTTATTTCCTTAAATTACACCTCTGCCTGTTGCATAAAGATTTTTTTTTTGCTGCTTCTCCGTGATCTGTGTATCGGGGGGATTAACTGGAAGCAACTTCAAACAAAAGGAGAAGGAAATGCATTTCAAACAAATTCATCCCTGTTATTTTCTACCTTGCAGAATTGTTTGTTGTTATTGCGTGTGATTTTTTTTTTTTTTTTTTTTTTTTCAGAACCGAACCCTACCGAGATGCATTTACGCGGTGCGAAACGTGCAGGGGGAGGTGAGGGGACGTCTCTGTCCCATCTATGAGATTTCTTCACTTTGTTTGTCAGTCAGGCACAAGTGTGAGAAATAAGGAAACTATTTCCTGTGGCGGTAAGAATCTTCGCCTATTATCTCTGCCTTTATCTCTTTTTTTCCTCTATGTCTCACACTCTGCAGAGGATGTTGTGTGGAAATGAGTTATACTGCTTTATCATTTCATCCGTCACTTTTTTTTTTTCTGGCTGTAAAACGAAAGAGTCTCGTCTTTGTTAAGCTTTTTGGGTGGAACGTTGTCTCTGCAACTGTGGGCGTGTTACTAGAACACAGGAGCAACATGATATAACCTAACATGTTGTGTGTGGGTCCTGTAACACAGTTGACTGTCTCAGTAGACTGACCTTCACAGAGAATAAGACGCCCTGAAGAGAAAAAAAACTTGCTTATGGGGGCAAGTCGACTCAGAAGAAGGATTTAAGAGAAACTGTTTTTTCATTGCACGCAGACCGCTCACTTTCTTTACCCCCTTTCCAGCGTTTAGCCAACGTGTGGCCTTCAGCAGCTGTAAAACAAAGTGGTCGTGATGAGAGCCTTTTCCGTAAAGATACCACTCCTCCGATATTACAGGTCATGAACTGCAGGAGGTTAGTTCACAAGTCCAGAGGTTTTGGCTGGTAAACTCCAGACTCACTCTTAAAACACCGATTAGCTCCTTTATTTATATGTACATAAAGACCTGATGCAATGGACCAAACACATCGCAAGTGGGCTACATTGATCAGTTGGAGCTGTACAATGTAGTCTTCAGCTTCCTCTTTTCCTCTAAGAAATGTTTGATTCATTAAGTGCATCTATTACTTGTGTAAATGTCAAACTTCGTAGGCATCCACATCGTTTCCCCTGGAGACCATTATTTTTACTCTCATTCTGTTTTGGCCGAATTTAAGTTTGATGCACGTTCCCTCCCACAGCTGATCTGTTTTACTGGCACTGACAAACACAAACCTTTGTTTTGCAGGAGCCAATTTGCTCTCCTCTGCCCATTTCCCCTACCGCGCTCGCGACCGATCGTACGCTAACAGCTCCGATAAAGAGCGGACGTTTCCTCCGTTTGCGGATTCGACGCAGGCGGTCAGGGCGAGAGACGGCAGGCAGGGAAGGTGGGCGATGGAGGCATCGCTGTCAACAACTGATAACGTTTTCTTTGTTTCACTGCGACGTACAGAGTACCAAGCTTAGTTTCACGCCGTGCCTTTGGTGCAACTTGAGATCTTATTCACATGTCATTGTTGGGCTTTTGAACTGGTCTTGTAGGTTTAAACTGTACGTGTTCGTTCACTTGTTTGGACAGTATTTTGTCTTCACTGCTCTGTGGACATGTCTCGATTATAGTGTTTGCTTGGAAAAACCTTTGAAGGAAAAAAAAACTAATTTGGACAAACATAGAGGAAAAACAAATCAAAGGGTCTGCATTAAACTGTGGTCTGTGATTAGACAGGTAAACCCGAGGTGATGGAGCACCTGTGTCATTTCTGGCATCTGTAGCTTTGTTTTTTTTTTTTGCAGCGCCAGACTGATTCTTTTAGAAACTTCATCCCCTGGACTGGAATGCAATTACATTCCTGTTGCTTTAGCTTTTTATTTTTTCACCGATCTTCTTGTGAAGTGTTTATTGGGTCGCACGTTCCGGTTTTGCGTGGTGGAGCACAGAGTCCGTGCTGGTGCCAATCCAAGCTCTGGCAAAGGAAGACCAACGGCTTTTAAGTCCGCTGGAGCTCTTCCAGACACGACTCGCGGCAACGGCCACACTTGGACAAATGGATATGTGTTTGATGAAAGCCTTTTAGAGGTATTGATTTTATTTTTGCTAGTGTTGCAGGATTTTACCCTTGGGGGTATATTAGGGCAGGGGAGCAATATTTTGGAGCCACGTTTAGGTGTTACTGCTTCAACACAGTTTGAGTTGTTACATTTTTCCAGCAACATCCAAATTACATTTTGGAAATCTGGTTGGAAATTGGTGGAGGGGCTTTCGTTTCCTAGACTGTTTCATCCATCGATAATTGTAATAATAATAGTGGTCTACAGTGGAGACAGAGTTTTTGTAATATTTAAACCAATAATAATTAATGCACTATATTGTGATAGACTTGCTTCCATTCCAGGGTGGTACTCTGTCTCGCATCACTGGTCCCCGGGATGGCCTCTGGACCACAGTGACCCTGCAGTGGATAAACAGTTTTTGAAAATGAATGGATGGATGGATAGTTAATGATATCTGGCTGGAAATATTACATTGCAGATTCCTTCGCTTCCTGAATGAATTATTCACTTCTCTGAAAGCCAGATGAGGGACCATAAATCAGCGCCTTCTTTACAACTAATCCCTTTGCCAGATTTCAACGTCCAGCTAACATTTAGACAAATGCACAGGTGTAACAAGGACACTTCCCATGAAGGGAGCTGTGGATGGATTGGTTTCATCTACAAGTCAGCAAATCCAGCTGAGGCGACATGTCGCGATTAACCCAACGCACCTCTCGTCCAAAGAGCCTCTTAGAAGGCAAAGGACTCGCAGATTTAATTTGTCGTGAATTCAAAAGGGCATATTATCCAGCTAATGGCTCCTGCTCTGTCTGTGAAGCATAATATGACTTTACAGCAGAACTGTGGTTATAAAGCACCGAGTCTCGTGAGTCATATTTAAGGCAGATGTTGTTGTTGACGTGGAGTCATGATGGAAATTCTGTCTGTATTTTCTGCACACGTGCAGCAGCCCCTTAATATCTTTCTTGTCATTAAGATATAAGAACCTAACACCTACTGTATGTACACACACACACACACACGCCCACAATGTGAGCCTGACAGACGGCCATAGCATCTCGGGGCAAGACAGTGATTCAGGGTAGTCAAGATGCTTGGGTGGGCTGACAAAATGTTACTCCAGTCACCCTGAATGACTAGCGCCACCCACTGGATGTAACAGGCTGCTTGTGCACACAGATGCGTATGTGAAAGGGAACGTGTTTTGCAAAATCCACCGGTTAATTCTTGTTTGCTGCAATGTAGAAAACAATGAGTGGCTAAAATTATGTCTACATCCACGAACAGTAGCCCAGCTGAGGAGCGGCTAAGGAAATGTGTGTAAGAAGCTCAAGGTAACTATAAAGTCCAAAGTTTTTATATCGGTAAATTTATACAGATTGCGACCCCCTGCGCTGAGTTAGTTCTGATTTGTGAGTGTACTGGGAGCCTGAGATGGATAAAAACCTTGGCATTCATCTCCTTTATGCAACTTTTTTATTTTTATTTTTTGCTTCTTAATTTTCCTGCCTCCCCTGTTTATCTTTTTCAAAGAGATAGAGTGAAAAAAAAAATTGTGTTTTCCTGCTTACCATTAATATCGCTAGGAGAAATATATTCAAACAAGTTGCTTGCTACTGATACATTTGCCGTAGTCAATCTGCGGAACATCTTTGGTCTTTTGACGCTTAATTTCAATATGTTTTATTTATACTAACACTTTGTGTACTCAAAATGAATCAGAAACAGAAAACGTCCACTAACTCACCGAAAAACCATTTACAGAAGGTGAGCACAAGCCAAGGAATCCTTTGGCAGTGCATCTAGCAGGAATATATGGCGAGGATCCATGTTAAGAATGACGAATGCAACGAGAAAAGTCTATTTCCTTTACGCTCTGCGGTGAAAATGAGTTTTCTGAGCATCCGGCTCATAAGTGATCAGCAGAGATCAAAGCACCAAAGTGACGGGAAACAGGGAGATATAAAAACTTGGTTTGTGATGTGTGATGTGTCCCCCAAGCATGAGGGTTTTAATCATGTTTTCAGAATGCAAAATATGACACAATGTGATCAAAACAGCACGGCGGAGAGGTGCAGGAATCCGCTGCCAGCGGATGGACGCCGTGCCCGAATTTTGCCTTTCAGCGCCAGCCAAACGTAGAACACATGAAAGTGTGACAAGCTCTCCAGTAGCATTCAGATAATGCGGGTGGAGAGGAAAGGCTTGTTTCGACCAAATAAAACTCCACACAGCGCTTGCCCCGTGGGAACGGAGGCTTGACTTTTCTTATTAGGCACTTTGTGACTTTCTTTTGTTGCAAGACCCATCAAATATTAATTTTTTTCTGCTGGAACATACTCTGGGTTATTAGCCTCTGCTGCCCACGTTCTCCTCTTATTTTGCTCGTGTGGCCCTCAGAGACACAGGTGCGGCGCCTCCGTTTTCCTCTCGCTGGAACTCAAACGAAGGCCCGGACCCAAGCAAAGACTTGCGGCAAGGAACCTTTTCACCGTAGATAAAGGAACGTCTCAAGTCACGCTGCTGACATAAACCGGCTGTTATATGCAACCATTTCCAAGGATGCGGTTTAAGGAACGAGCAGTCAGTCCGTTTGGCAAACTTTCTTTTTGCTTACGAGGCAGGAAGTCTCAGTCATTTAAATGATCTCAAGTGTCAACAGTCTTTTTGAAATCGCATTACGTGAAACCAGAACGGCTTCGTTCCCACTTAATGAAAAGGTGAAAATACCCTCAAGTATAATTTCGGGTCACGTAAATCTGTCACTGTTTTTCAAGGCAAAACACCGAAACCTTCGCGTGGCGCTCATCTCTTTGTGAAATAGAGATGAAACAGACAAGCGCTCTAGATATTTAGCATTCAACATGCATTCAATATGCAGTAAAGCAACAGGCAAATAACTCCGGGTTTGATTTTTTTTTAAATCTGTTATTTCGGACTCGTTTTCCTGCACCCCCTGCCAGCCAAATTCAAACAATTATTTATTATGGTGATAAAACGGCAGAAGCGGCTCGGTGAAAGATGAATATCACTTGAAGGGTGCGCAGCACAGTGAGATTGCTCAGGAGGGGACCTAACTTGTTAAAATGAATAGATCAGCAATAATTAAAAGGAGAATTTTGTCAATAAGAATCTAATCCTTTTGAGGTGAAGTAAATCACATTTACCAACAGTCTCATTTCCAGTTAATAGGAACCACCCATGTTCTTTCCACTTCAACTCATTTATTTGCATTAACCCATCACATATATTTTTGGGGGGGGGGGGGTGGTCTAAAGTCCACAGAGCTGGGGAATTATATGGAATTAATCCCCCCAAGGTGGGATGCAGTGATACTGTGTCAATAACCGACAGCAACCGATCTCCCATGTGGAGCTCTGATTTCCATCAAATTGCCATATGTCTTACAGAAGGGATGTGTCTCTGAGTCCCAGATGGACCACCCTAGGCAACAGGCTAAGACAGGCTGGGCTGTAACTCTTACGGGGCATAGCTGCCCAGGAGTCACAGACATAAGCAAAAACATGACAGACGAGCAAAAACACTCTTGAGAGTGCTGGAGGTCCACAGCAAGATGCCTGGCAGAACAATCCCAAAAGCCCAACCAGCACTGGCCTGACCATTATGTCAAGCGGGAAAGACTTTTAACTCCACTTGTCAAGACCCCAGCACCACAAAACATGAATCATCATTTCGCAAACTACAGAGTCAAAATGTGGTTTTAAAAAACCCATAGTTCATTTGGGTGGAGAGAAATTGATAACCATTTGTGTTCCGTGGGCCCACAGATCATAGTGTGGTATCAGTCACTTTGACACCACAGCACTTGTCAGGCGTAGCTCGCATCTGTGCAAAATGTGAGCTCAGATGTTCCCACATGACTCTGATGTGCTGTCACATGATTCAGGTTTTTTATTAACCTGGGGGGAAAAAAATAACTAATAGTCATAGCAGAATGACACAAATCCTTCAAGCGTGAAAACCGTGGACCATTTCTGTCTGCTTCCACTGAGACACACTTGGCAATATTCTGGTCCTCCCTCCTACTCATGCTGACGTCGTCACGTGGATCCCTGGTTCAGAAGCACACATTTAGTCTTGTACTTCTCCTGAGTGTCATTTTAAATAGAACACACCAGCGGAGCCGTTTCTCGCCGTAAAAGTGAGCCACGCCGGTAGCGCGGCTCCCTGTGATCATATACTACAAAACCATTGAAGTGAGAAATTTTAAGACGTGGCAGTGAACATGCTAGACATCTGCCAGTCATGAGTCCAATGAGGTTCGGTGTGAAAACAAAAAACCACGTACTGATGGAAGCTTAAAAAAATAAGTGATCTTAAAACGGTGTTTCACATACTGGTACCGTGGTGGTTACAGCTGCTGACTTGACCCCAGAGCTGGAAAATTAATGGTTAAAAGCTGACAAATTCAAAGATAAGGTTTGCATAAATGTTTGCATCCACAAAGCCCACAAAATAGCTCTAATGTTGGCCTCTGCACTTCTGAAGTTACTGTCGTGTTTATGCAGCCTTTAGCCAGGTAGTGAATCCAATGAACACCTGGGAAAATGTCTAGAACTTTATTTTAAATGTAAGAGAGTCAGTGATTAAAAAGCACAGATTATGAAAAGGGTATGAAAATATCAGCGTTTAGACCTGCCACTGAGCAAAAGCTGCATCGGTACGCAAGAAGCCGTATCAAACCACCCAGGCGCTGCCCAGTGAAGGCTGTCTCCCAGAACTCGACTCCGGAGCAAGACATCAATTTGTGAAGGAAGTCGACCAGTCTGAAACATCTACACAGTTCAATGGCTGACGGCGGAGTAACGGTGCGTCGGTCAACGATATCAATAACTCTGCATCACTCTTGACTCTGTGGGAGGAAGCCTAAAGACAGTGATGCTCGAAAAGGATCATCTCAGAACCTGTGGGGAATTCACCAGGCATCGGGACAGAGATCCTGCTAAGATCAAATGAGCCTTAAATCCATTAAATATACATATAAGTATATAACTGTGTGACACAGTAACCCCACTTGGCCAAGAAACACGATTTTCACAGCAGAGGTGGACAGAGCAGTAGCTACACACAGAGTAAACAAACTGATTCGTCTAAAAAATAATCAGATCATCTAAAAATTAACATGAGTAAAAGCGATAAAGAATCAGGTTGAAAACTATTCAGATGTTAAAATTCAAACGATTCCTTATGATGTTGCGACCAAGCAGGGTACTTACGCTAAGAGTTCAGGGTAAATACATTGTTCCACGGCGATAGAGCGGGAGGACAAGGGTTCAAACCGACAACCTCTAGGTTACACGTTGTTATCGCTAACTGCTACGCTACTGACTGTCACGTATCAAGGAAAGCCAAACGCGGACTAGCAGATAACTCACAAATGGAAAGGCCTGTTCAGTCAGCGCAGAATCTTGCAGGGACAGTCAAGTTGAACAAAGTTGAGTTCACACAGCCCATGAGAAGGTCATCTAGCAAGACAGAGGTCGGTTCAGTGGACAGCAGGACCGGTGTGAGTACAAGGTGGGCTGTGTAGCTAGTTGACTGCAAAGAGCTAAATGCCGACTGTTTCAGCTACTTAAATGGTTCCAGTTGCATACAGTTGGCACTGACATTCTGGTTAGCTGGTTACTGAGCTGGTGGACAGTCACCAAGCTGGCCACACGTGTATTTTTAAAGTGGTGTAAAATTTGCACGCAGAAGCTCAAATCTTTTGTCGGGCCAGGCTGACAAGACACACGTAAAGTTGAGGCGACTGTGTAGTCAGTATTATGAGGTCATATAGCGTCCGGCGTCACTAAAAAACAAAGGAAACGTGTTGTGTTTAACCTGGGTGACTTTCATGCTTCTTTTTAAACCTTTAACTGACAGTCCATTTTTACCAGCATTAGTGTAAAAAAATTGTACTTGAAGTAGTTAAATATGAGGGATTCGCTGAGTCGAATCATTTCAGAAATCATGGACGCAAGAAAAGCGTATTTTTAACGTATTAAACATATTTAAACTCACTTTTTTCCTCAGTTCCTTCTGTCAGGGAGGACGAGATGGAACGACGGCTCTAGTTCTCATTGGTCGAGACTGAACTCTGACAGCTTCCGCAGCTACTGGACTCGGCCAATGAAATCAGCCAAAGAACTCAGCTGACTGTAAAGAGACTGTTCGATTGGTTCACCCTGTGACTGACGGCCAGTAACAGCCACTGAAATCTACAGAAGACGGGTTGGGAATTTAAAACGTTAAATGTTAAAAAAAAATACTGAAACACTGAAACGAAAAATGTATCAAAATGTGCTTTTTCACATTTTTATTTTTACTCAGCTGCATTATTAAGGTAAAAGTAAGAAGTATGAGTGTCAAAAGCTGCTCTGAAAAGTACAGTTTCTCTAAAAATCAACTTAACTAGAAGTAACTTGTTACGGGCCGTCTCTACGTAGCATCATGGCGCATGACTGATGCTGGTCAGCGGGGACTGGGAATCTCATAGCTGACAGGAAAAAATGGAGCACAAGTACAAGAAATACTGCGAGGAAAATTGCTTCAGTCTACAAAAAACTGACACTTGAGGGGAAATTCAACTTTTAGGCAGCAGGACAGTGGCTATAAGGACAGGGGGCCCAAGCAACACGGCATTGGCCCAAGAATGAGGAGAAGGTGGCTGTACATGAAGGGCCTGAGGAGAACCTCAACCCCCAACCCCAACAGGGATCTGGGTTACAGTTTGAAAACCACAGTCCGCAGATGCTGTCAGAGAACTTCAAGCAGCCTGGGGCACACCGGCCCTGAGGAATGGGCCGAAGCAAAGCTGGTTGACACCTCCTCCACATGACATAGAGCTTTTGTTCTGGCAAAATGTTGGCTATATGAATTATTAATGTACGAGGTCTGAACATTTATTCATGTAGCATATTTCAAGTTTTGGATTTGCTTTAAGGTATCTACTATTGTCGTATTTTTTCTAACCGTTTTGCAAAATAGAAAGCATTTAATGGAAAATGCATTAACATAATTTATAACCCGGTGACATCTGAAAGCTTCTAAGGAGTCTGAATACTTTTGCAAAGCACTGTATTTCAATTTAAAGATTGCTAGGAAAAACTCGTTTTTGTCATATCTCAAAAATGTGATTTTTAAATAAACTAAAGCCTTTAAAATGTGCTTTTTAAGTTGCAGTATGGAATATTTAGGTAGAAGGCTTAAAATATTTAAAAATGAGAATGGAAAGTATATTTTTCATTTGACCCGGAAATCTATTATCGTTCCAGTTGAGCCTCCGGGTGCAAACATACCCTTGTTACCTTGTGCCTTATATGTCGCTTTTTTCCTATATTTGTTAGACTATACTTTTAAGATTATACTTTTCCAAGCTTTCAAATGCCCCCCCCCCTCCCCCTTTGACAACGGCTGACAGGGGTACAGTTCAGGATTTCTGCGATATTATTCTCCTCCTCCCACACACATGCACTTGCACACACTCATTCTACCGTGTGAAGTGGGTGTAGTTTACGGTCGCTGTCTAGGCCTTGGAAAAAAAAAAAGGCAGAATTAGGCACAGGCAAGCTAAGTGTGGCACACAAAGCAAGACTGGCGAAGACCACAGGGAATGAAAGGAAAAGACAAACCAGCGAGTCCTTCTTTCCATGCTGAGCTGTAAACATGCAGCCCGAGTATTTGCTGCAGCGCAGGGTTTAGGCCTGCGATTTGCATTCAAGGAGCTCTAAGCCACCGCGGGTCAGGGGAGGCAATGCCCTGATGTGCATTTGAAATTCGCTCTGCTGCAAAGCATCCCTTCACTGCCTAGGTTTCATTCAGGCCCATCCTTCGACGGGTCTTGGTCTGGTCAACTTTTATTCATTATTCATGATCATTATTTATTTGCTATACCAGATGCCCTTGTTCGGAGTGACTCTTAGACTGTACTCCTGTGTTAAAAATATCCCAAAACTGTGTTTAATTTCCCACTTCTGTACTGCAGTGTCCCAACATCCAGTAGGTTGGTGAAGGGCATTCCTGAGCTCAATCCCCGTGGCTGTATCACACTCGGTAACATCTGAGCTGAGCTGTTGATCAACTGGTCCACATATTCACCAAACTCGGCACCAAGGGTTTATTTTCTTTTTTTTTGGAGAGAAATTCAGAATAGTGTCTGTATTGCCCCTGGGCGTAACAAGGCCTTGTCTGCACCATGCACCCATTCAGGCCTTGATCAGCTCCATGGCTTGCAGACAAGTGAACACATCGCAACCACCCAAACTGAGACTTAGCAAAAATGCCACAGCAACACAGAGTTCTGCTTGATGGAGGCTGAAGCTCGACTCGTAATTTTTTTGGTTTGTCTCATCGTCCGACTAAAGGGGAAAAGAGCATTACAGACAGAGCTGAACTTCAATTTGAGCCACAAATACTCAAAACTCTCTTGAGTCCAGCTCTAGAGAGTTGGTTCTGAAATGTAAAAGAGATTCACTAGCATACCATTTAGTGACACAGTTATTTGACTTGAAGGATCTGCGGCCCGTATCCTCTCATAAAGTATCCAGCATATTTTAACATGAAAGCAGCATCTGGGCAGCAAAATAACAGTGATGTCAGGCCTATGACCAGCACACAACCTTCAGAAACAATGAGATCTCAAGTCAATGGTTAAGCAATGTGACAGGGGTGGGGGGGTGAGCAGCACAAGAGTTTCTGTATTATTGAGGAACTTGTAGCAAGGAGCCTTAGAATCACTTGGTGTACATAAGACAGTAGATGATGATGATACACAGTACCAGATCCTGGGAACTTTTTTCCAAAATTGACAACATTTCCATCCAGATCATTAATATGAGATGTTCTCAGCCAGACAGTTCTTATATAACTGAGGTGTTTTTCAGGTTGGTATTTTAATGAAGAAGGAGAGGCTAACTGCCCAGCTAACAGTAACTCCGGCGGTATGCTGGGGTTACCATGCTGACTTGGTGAAGAACACCAACTGTGCGACCAGCAAAGCAGCCCTATAACATCACGCTCACTGCCACTCCATGTTGGACAGCGAGAACCATGAAGAACGACTCATATGCGCACCTCCTTTCTGAATCGTACACATGCTTGGCAGCTGGACCCGAGTATTTCAGATTTTGACTCATCCACAACACTCACTTCTGCTCCTCAAAGGCCCGGTCTCTGTATTTTTTTGACCCGGGTGCCAACCGATGTACTCAAACTTTTGATCGGTTGCTTTAAAAAGTTGAGCCACGAAACGTAACCGTTTATTCGGCCTCTCCGGCCTTTCCGTTGCCGTCCCCAGGCAGCTGTTACTCAGAAGAAAACACGTTGACACTACAGCCGCAAGGAGGCACAGCAGCGGAATGAACACAGCGAGGCAGGAACCGCTGCTTAACGCCACGCGGGATTTCGGAAAGTTCCGGCCGCTCTTTCAGACACGCTGGACAGTAAAAATGTCCGTTTCCCAAGAAAACCTCGCGACCGTGAGAGAAAGCGTGGGATTCGCGCTTGCCGAGAGAAGACAAACCGCAAAGTGAGATTCGTTCAGACTATGAGTTGAACGAATAAATAAAAGATGAAGTTATAAAACAATTTACAGCATCACTTCAACAGCTGGATTAATGCATATATATTGAATCCAATTTAGGTGTAGTCTCATTTTAATGTTTCATGAGAGTTTGATGACAGGGTTATATGAAGCACACGTTACGTGTAAAGAAAATCATTTACCTCAGTTGCATTTAATTTCAAACGGGGGGGGGGGGGGGG
>UFQX01000548.1:125034-294423 GCA_900497675.1 Arapaima gigas | reverse complement strand
GGGGGGGGGGGGGGGGGGGGGGGGGGGGGGGGGGGGGTTGGAGGCAGAACGGGAGCGTTTCACAGACCCCGGCTCGAGCTGTTGCTCAGATGCCTTGGCCTTTTTTTTTTGGGCAGAGGGGGGCAAAAAAACTGCCTTTGTGGCACTTCTCGTGCACAGGTGGGTTCCTGTGTTTGGCGGAGCCACACGGGAAACTTGTTATGAGTGTTTTGTTTCTAAGCTCATCAGCCATTCGGGCTCTGAGGCGTCGCACCGTTTGCACGTTTTCCACATTTGTAACCTGTATTGCTTATTTTTTGCCTTGTGCATCGAAAATAAATATCTCTTTTCAGTCAACGACTGCAAGCGCTTGACATGTTGCAACAAAATAAGTCTCAGGTAGAATCAGGTGAATTCGTGCTGAGGTTATCTTTGGACCCTGCATGCTTTTGAAGATAATAAAAAACTTCTGCTCTCTGAATTAAACATGCAAATATAGTAAACAATCGTTTGTATGTTGTTTTTAACAAGCCCATCGCAGAGCTGCTAGACAATGGCAGCGCAGTCGTATTGTTGTTGTAATTTTTTTATTAATTAAATAATGCCGATTTCCCAGGTTAATGTCGCCACTCCTCCTTTACCTGGATTTGATATAGTAAAAAAAAAGTACGGCTGCAGTTTAGAGCGGCGTAACGTGAACGTGAAAATAACCCAATCTCGGCACACAGACCTGAAATTCTATGTCGGTTTGGATGAAAAAAGGGTCAACTAAATTAATAAGTCATTATTTCACGTTTGGCAGATTTCTCTCGTACGAAAGTTGACTAATTCTAAGCTTCCTGACACAAAGAGCCCCAAACAATTTCAGCCGCCGGAGGGTCACCGACCCACGTGAAGAAGGTATCAGAAACTTCATAACAACATAACGCAAGGCTGAGAAGGATCTGAAGTGGGAGGGAGGAGACAGCGGGTGAGGTAGTGGTTAAAGAATTGAAGTAAGAATGAGGGGGGATGTAGTTCCCACATTCATTCAGCACTGAATCTGGAATCACCCACACCGATTATTAACCGCTCAGCCGACACTTTTGTCGGAGGTGACTTACAGTTTTAGAAGATCAGCTTCATGCTCACCTAACCTCATTTATAGCTGAGTCAATTTTTACCCATACCTTACGCTACAGCAGCACAGGAGGAGCAGGGATCTCAACCTTTGACCTTCGGGATGCAAGGCGCCAATCTTACCCACCGCATCACCTGCTGCAGCCAGGTGTGAAGCGATGCGAAAGGCGGGGGCAGGCTACGTACGCTGCAAGTAAAAACACGTCGGGATCACCTGTTAATGGAAGTGCGTCAACAACTGCAGGCAGCCTCCTCCGAGGAAGGCAAAGTCTCACATTTCAATAATACCCCCTTAAATGCACGGAGCGCAAAGTTTCCATTTGTGAAACTAACAATTATTCCCACTGAGCAAATAATCACCGAAATTAGCTGCTGATCCTCATGTCAGATTGATTTGTTAGCGCCCGTGGCGCATCACCCAATTGCCCGGCAGTTGAATTGTCTGTCTCAGACTACTTTGATCTGTATCTGCAGATGCGGACCGTGATCTGACAGCAGCCATTGTTCCACTCTAATGTGCTTAGCAGTGCTTGTCATTGCGGACATCAGGACAGGGAGGAGGCAGTGCGGGTGCGCGAGCGACTTCCCCGGCCGTCGGACAAACCCGCACCGACAGGCCGCGGAGATTCCGTCGTTGTTCGCCGACATTTGAAACGGCCGCTCGTTCCGGGGACAGCTGGCAAAGTGGGGAGAGGCGCGGGAGACCGGAGACGCTCCCCCATCTGCCTTCACCGTGCAGGAACCTCGCACGGACCTGCCACGCCGGGACTCGGCGGGAACGCGGACACCGGGACCACAGCTGCGTTTGCGCTTCACCGTTGGGGGTGTCACCTGCAGGACAGTATACGACGCCCATGAGTTCTTGCTGAGTTCTTGCCATTTGTGTGTCTCACAAGCTCTGCACGTTCCCGCTTGGCAACAGCAGCATTATAAACTCACAAAGACATTATTATGCTTTAAACCCCCCCCCCCCCCTTTAGTCGTCTTACAATCTATTACATGCCAATTTTCTTCATTTCTTTGTGCGTGTGAACGTTTATTATTGTCGCTCACTGCTCTTTCCGCTCATTTCAACTGAAACCAAAACAAAAGACAAAGTCTTGCTTGGCACCCGTTATGATACGTCTGTTGCATTATCTGCCTTGTCTTACTTTTGCAGCTGAGGGTTTCTAAACAGCTGCTGTTGTTGCTTTAGAAATGATTACTTGTAGTTCTTTAAAAACTCCAAACCGCAGTTGAAGAAAAGCGCGTATATATACGGTCACGTGAAGGTGTTAAGTTTTATTTGTTGTAGCACAACTACAGGAAGGGCTCGGGAGGCAGTGATTTTGGAAACGCTTGTTTTTTACTAAGACAGCCAGCAGTATTGAAGATCGTAACCTGAATGCTGGAGACACACGCCTCGTCCTATAACCCCAGTCCACTTAGGTGGACTCAACTGTATATGACACCAGTGACAAGTTTGAATCCATATCTGGAAACTATTTTAATCCCAAGAGATGTTTAGTGAACAAGTCTGATGGAAAAATGAGGTGCCACACTTGAGAGTTGCTTTGCTTTTACGTTTCACTTTTGACTGGTACTATATTGGTAGGAAAGGAAGTTTAGGCCAGAACCGATAAAGAGGCAGCAGATAAGAAGTTGTGTGTTAATGTTTTTGGACCAGGGATGGGTTGCCATGGCGGCAGATGTGCAGGGAGACAGTGAAAAACCTTCTTCCCGTTAAGCATCCAGCTAAGTCCGTCGTGCTCCTCAGTGCCAGCGTAAATCAACATGTTGACACATTCCGCAAATAGGTTCTTTCCTGAGTGAGGGGGAACGTAGAGGCGGCAAGCGGTCAACAATATGGATTGCCTGGCCCAAAGAACACCTCCTTCTGGGATATGAGAGATCCAACCTATTCTCTGTTCTTTTAAAACACCCGTCCTGCACTGTGACTGCAATCCCACGTGGCCATCCAACCTTCTCCTTTTGCACGTATGCACATCTGTGGGGGAGATGTGGGGGGGGGGGGGGGTTGGCTCACCAGGATGAAGGAATTTCCTCTTTACCTAGCGGGGAAACAGCAGGATGGAGGAGGCTACGTGGTACGTGATCCTAGGCTGACCCTTCTAGGGTATTGGCCAGGGATACTAAGGGGTGCTGAGAAGGCAGGGTCTTGTCCACCTATGACTACAGCAAACTGAGAGGGATCCTGTGGCTTCGCATCAGCTGCTGACTAACAGAAAATCCCGAATAGCACCTCCCCGAGCTGCTGGAGGAAGCTGATCTTCAGTTGGCCATTATTCCCTTTCAAATGACACTCTTCATCCTCAGCATTCTGTCCCTTACGTCAGTATAACATTCCACCCCGTAACCAAAATCGATTGTCTTCATAGGCCTAAGTTTAATGTTCATGCAATTGACTTGGACTTTATGGATAACACCTGCGATTTAATCATGTTGGATACTTACAGTTTGAACGGTTAGAAATCGAGCACCTTTGTTTATTCTCTAGAGCCTCATTCCAGCCTGAGACATTTTAAACCTGGCAAGCAGGAAATCACTTCAGCGGGTATAATAGCCTGACGGCATGCTCGGAGAAAACAAAATAAAGCACCAAGGGGTATCGCATCAAGGTCAGGCATCTTGAAGCTCAAAAAAATACATCCACAGGGTGTCATATTGTTGGGTGTTTGTGACCAGAGGTTCTGCCTTAGTGGAACGTTTTATTTCTGAAGCAGGACTGACATCGCCTGCTACTGGTCTGCGTGCAGAAAGGTGTTTCGAACGGTTGAGATGCGGGGGAATTTTAATGAGGGCAGGAGTGAATTCCGAACGTGCAAAAAGGCCGACGGTAAGTAAAGCCCCCGTAGGTTTAACTGCACTGCACAACTTTGTTCTTGAAGCTATGCAGGCCATTTGAATAGTCCATTTATCCAGGGGTGGTTAGGCAACTAGTTGGCCTTGGACCCCTCAGAATTTTATTTCCTCCTGGATTTAGCTAGGCAGTTCGTTTCTCCTTTAATTCATTTCCTTCTGTGTGTGGGGCTGAGAACAAACCTCCTGCTTTCGAGGTCACACTGAAGCC
This sequence comes from Arapaima gigas, assembly GCA_900497675.1. Lineage (NCBI taxonomy): Eukaryota > Metazoa > Chordata > Actinopteri > Osteoglossiformes > Osteoglossidae > Arapaima > Arapaima gigas. The sequence goes on along the minus strand of UFQX01000548.1, from coordinate 290,255 downwards.
CACTGCGATGCCCTTGCCACCTATAAAATGCATATTACGTTGAAAGAAAGAAGGGCAAACACAAGGTGTAACAACAGGGCGAGACCTTTGGAAAACAGACCACGACACCCTCACAAGCTGTTGTGCCGAGCGCCTTCTTATCAGCCAGCTTGGAGCGCAAAGGATGTGTCGAATCATTCAGCAGAAGACACGCCGCCGTGTGAATTGATGGCATTTAGGCGATAGACAGCGGGGAGTCGTCGAACCACCACGTTTTGACCTTGAAGCTCTAGCTGGAATTTGTTCAACGCACCGAGGTACAGGAGTCAGAGAACCGTAAGGCTTGAGTGTTGAGAGTTTGCTGGTCGGGTGGTCCGTGTGTTTAATCGCAAGGAATGATGGGAAGTGGAGCACCTATTTACCTCCCTCCTCTCTTTAATGTCTCGTAGTTTGAGTTGCCTCCCCCCTCCCCACCGACGGCCCTCTTCCAGAACTTCAAGTCGATGCTGGGAAGGAGACACTCAAATTGCAAAACATTAGAAGAGTGAAGTGAAAAATTCCGAAAGATTATGCAACACAATGATTGACACCAGAGGACATCAGACGTGCTCCTCTGCTGGATGTTCCGTGGAAAAAAAGAAAAAACACTATTTTGCATTTTATATTTAATATCGCCTAATGAACGCCGTTTCTGCTTCAAAACCGTTTCGTAACAACATTTCACAACATCTGTTTCCTTCAAGAAGTTGCTCGTTCAGTTCTTCCTGTTTGCGCTGGAAATCCCAGAAGGATCCGTTTGCTCCAGAGTCCCCGATGCCCGAGAATTTAATTTCCAGAAAGCCAGTATGTTTGCAGTACGCCTAATATACACAGACTCCAGGGCACAGTTTACTGCCATGACTCCAAAGTGTGTAAAAATTAAATAATGACAGTCATTTCTAGCGCGTTCCTCCTGGGAAAGGATGCGGTGACGCGTGCCGTACCGGCGCTGGCTCAGCACCGTGGAACCGGCGTCGGCGGGCTGTCCGCGAGGTCTTCTCAAACTTCCCACTGTCAAGCGAGGAGCCGCATCCGCCCCACGGGGCTTCGCCCGCTCGGCACTGCGGGAACCCACGTTGGACGGCGACGATTGTTCTGTCTAACAGCCTCTGACGTGAAACGGGGAGGAAAAGGGAGTCAAAGCCAACAAAATGTAGAAAAGGGTACAGGCACAGGGAGCAAGTAAATGAAATTACATTTTGGAGAAAAAAGAGCCACCGCCAGTGGTACGTGTGATTCATGTGACGCCGAGCCGTTTTATAGAAAGGTAATCTCATTTCACGTTTCACGTCTGAGAACGATTTCACGTTCGCACATCATGGCAAAAGGATTAAGTTCCCTATTGTCTGCCGGGAGCATCAGTCACCTGGATTTGTGTGTATATAACACTCACACACTCTCTTCCCGTGTCTGATTCATGGGCAGTCGTAAACCCCGAGGGCACTTATTCCCCAAAACGGGCCTTGGCAGAATTGAATAAGTCAACCAAAATAAAGGGGTCCGATTCCATCAGCAGAAGCTCCCAAAAAGTAGGCGGTCTGCCGGCGCCACGACGAGAAGACTGAGCCGCGTTTGTCGCCTGAAAACCGATTCTCCGGCTCCCTCGCGCCTCCCTAATGAGGGACTCTTCAGCCGAGCCTTGCCTCGGGGTCGCTAGGCAACCGCATCGCAGAGAAGTTTAAACGCGGCGCAAGGAGTCTCTTTTGTAAAGTTTGCCGGGAAAACAAAAGACGACGAGTGCAGGGGTCTTCCTGTCCTCGGCGGGGCCTATTAACACTGCGCCGAGTGAATGACCGACCGCGCCGCCAACTGCGGGAAATATTAAATAATTCAACAAAGCAAGTAAATTGGTGCTGTTCATAAAGCAAATCTTGAATCTTTGCACATAGTTCCAGCGAGACATACAGACGGAAATTATATTGTTTTATTGGAATTTAAGCGTAATGCTTAAACCAGACCAAACTGATGGAAAAGAGCGTCTAAGCGAAATATTTATTCAAAGTTAAGGCTGCTGGGGCTTTTTGACCTTTCTCTGCTCTCAGAAGTCTTTGTTTGGATAGAAAATGTCCTCACCTGGCTTTGTATGGTTTAAATTAAATGCCAATTGGAACTGGCTCAATCAAATGGACCGGCGATCCAAACAATTTAAATCGCCGACTGACTTTGGAAAATCTGCGCACTGAACGGCACTTCAGCTGAATGTCCCAAACTTGCACTTCCTGTGTGTTCTCGCTGAAGTCAAGGTCTGTCTGCAGTTCATATTGCACTGGTTTGGACCTGGGCAGAGGTGTTCTTCACAGACAGTCGTGTCCTTTGTCTGACGCAGAGGCGCGGAGATTAATCGGGGTTCGCCGATTGAAAATGCCAGAGGTGCGATACAAGCCGACAGCACTCTGGAGAGCTGACAGAGAGGTCCCCGTCTGCCTTCGGCGCCGGCCCACACCTGATTGACACATGGAGTCGATGTGTGTTGCCGTATCAAGAAACCGTTACGACTGCAAATGACAGCTGGCAGCAATAAACTGCGAAACGTGGACCCCGCGCGGGGCACTTTCAGCGACCCCAGAGACGCTTTCCGAAATCCTGATGATTGGCTGAGGTGTCAGCAGCAGGACCTGATCTCAGTAGCCGTGCCTCGCGCCTCATTACCGGACAAAGATTGCTCTCACGGAGGCTTGCCAACGCGACGTCCCTTTTCAGGTTTCGCGGCAAGGGAAGGACATATCTGCCAGTATCATTCTGCCACATGGCGCCACTCAAAGCGCTGCCCAGGGCGAAAGTGACACGATGGCAATATGACTGTGATATTACCGGCGTCACCTGTGTTCTCGTGTCACGACAGCACCATCTTTTCTCTCTCGCACCTTTCTCCTCGTTCCCACACCTGTGTCAGACGCGGCGCTTCCACCCCGGTCTTCGGACTGGTACTCGGCGACAGTTTTCTGCAGCGTCGTCCTCTTCAAACAGATGCCGAGTGTGACGGAGCAGCTCTGCCATAGTGAAGTGTCTGCAGGAAACTCACTCATTCATTCCGAACACTTAGGATAACTTAGCAGGTGCACACACTCGGCCGGTTACGTCTCCCAGCCGTACACACGCGCTCCACAGACATCCGACGCTCCCTTCTGTTACGTATAAAACGTACAACTCTTTTAATTTCATCTTTGGGTTATTTACCCATAAGGATTGGCAAAAGTCCCCAGTAAGGATTCAGATGGCCTTACCACCTGTCTATGATGCATATGCTCAGGTGGAGATGAATGGGGAAAATTCACCGTTTAGGATGTTTGGATTCATCGTTGCATTCTGTGGTATGTGGATTGAGCAGAGAAACAATATCCATACATAAATTAATTAAAATATCTCGATGTGTAACCTATCATAAATTATTTGCTGCCCATGCTTACTTGGTGCTACTGTGCGTTGTGATACCTGTTCTGTGTTAGCGTTAACCCAAACCCTAACCGTAACCTCTAACCGTTCTCCTAAACCCTAATCCTACTCCTAACCTCTAACCCCAGTCCCTAAACCTTAATCCTACCTCCAGCACCTAACCCCACCCCTAACCCTAACTGGTAAAGTCCTTATTAAAAAGCCGAAGGGCAGCTGTCTAAAGGGTTCAATCACTCTTGTGAGCAGGTGAGGTGGATACCTGCTGATGATCTTCATGGATTACAAATATGAAGTTTTGCAAATTTTGTGCCTAGTATATGTTGCTTTCCTTTCACTTGTCCTTGGCACTTTAAACACCTTTGGCACAAATTGCTGGGGCCCACTGATGGTTAAAGACAAACCCTGGAGGAAGCATGTTCACCCCTTCTCCAAGAAGCGCGGCCTGACCCCTGACCACGCTATCCATCGTGAACACTCCCCGAAGACACAGTCGGCTCCTTTCGGTTAAACTAAAAACCTTATTGCCTTATGAGCTTTGTGACATTTTTACTTATCTAGCGGGTTAAAAGTTTTTTTGACCATTTTACAATTCATATGAAGAGTGATTTATCCAGGGGTTGACCAAGTACTGACAAAAGCATGAGGTAAACGTGAGTTGGGAAAGAAACGGCGGCTTCTTCATTTTCATGGCCGTAGCTGGCGCGGATAAAGCTGTTAGCGGAACAGAAGCCAGGCGATCGGTTTGGCCGAAGCACTTCAGCAGCAACCCTGGGCAAAGAAACAAAAGGGCACAGGCGGTCTGAACTATCTGACGTGCAGCGATAGCCGGCGCTTGAACCCAGCAAGCCAGTGCGGAGATGTCTCAGGGCTGGAATGTGCCTTGCTGCCGGACACAGCCTTGCGTGACGCCCCCATGTGGCCACATGTTCCCCGCCACCTCTGCAAAGCAGGAGCGAACGTTAAAAAACAAACGCTCAGCTGTCGGGCAGAGCAGACGCCAATCTGTCGCTGACATCTGCAACCCAGCCACCTGGGTGCCCGTATCATCTGGAGAACCTCAGCCGTGCTTTCAGTCTGTTAATAAAATGCCTCAAAAGACATCTATGAGATTTATGAGGATTTTGTTTCAGTTCTTGGAACGTCACACGCTGGCTGTGCGTCCTCCTTTCCAGCGTTTCAGGTTTGTGCTCACAAATGGGATTGACGGTCCAGCTGTCAGGGGAAGCCTTCAGCATTCCTCCAACCACCACCTCCACCTGTGGCCACTTAAGTTCTCCCTCTGCAAGAAAAAGGAATACAGAAGCTGCTCATTACTAAAGTCAAAGTTGCAGAAATGGCACTGCAGGATCTTGCTGTTCTCAAAACACGTGTCTGTTTTCTTTGGGTTTCTCTCTGTTCCAAGTTGAGAAGTTCTTGGCAAGACGTGCGGTTTGGGTCATCTACAGAGCACCTGACAGCCCGTGTTTAATTGCACCGCTGAGCCAGAAGAAATGCTGTAATCCCACTCATTGTGCAGAATGATTGCCTGTCCACAAGAAAAGCTCAGATCTTTTGGTCTGGATTTCTGGGCACAGATTAAGCACACTCCTTGCCTAAAAAGGTTTTTCAATAAAGAATCCCACTTGACTGTGTAATTTAGCCCAAGACCAGGCTTAGTCTCCGTGTAGGAAACAACCACCGCTTTGTTAAAAATTAAAAACAAGTTCTCACATTTTATATTTAGAAAGTTTGTTATCTGCTTATTATGGAAGAAAAAGAGCAGAAGGTTGAGGGACACCACTCGGAATCTTCTTTTGTGCTCTTCTGCCATTCAGACGCAAAGAGCTTGTGGACAACGCAACATAGAGGTCCGAGTATGACAAACCCGAAGAGAGGTCATGGTGGCTTTGAGTTTGGCCAAACCCAGGCTGCTGGTTTCCACAGATCTGTCAACAGTACTGGATTTTTGACTTCAAGGCAACTGTTAAGAAAGCCTCATCCTGCACCAACTGACAGACACCCAGATGAGTCTATTAGCGTCTGGACTGAGCAGCAGACTGCCTCTCTGCAGGGTGGCATCCTGCACCCTTGGCATTATTTTAACTCTACCGTCCCCCATCTCCAGAGCTGCACCTGGAGGCGGCCGTTTTATTGCACTTCTCAGGAAAAAAAAAAAAAAAAAAAAAAAAAAAAAACAGGATGAATTCCTTGCCCTGTCGCCTCATTAAAAATGGATACAGCGAGTTCCCGCAAAGTTTGGGCCCCTTCAAACAGCAATTCCCGTACATTAGTGCTGGCTTCCGCTGTGGCTGTTGATGTTCGATGTTCGGCCTTTAATCTGCACTCTCATATCCCAGCTGGGCAATACAGAAATCTGCAAAGGGCTCCTTCGGCCTGGCCAGGGTCCAGCCCCACTCCATCTCTTGTCCCTTCCTGTCTCGGCTCTCGTGTCGGAGCACGGAGATGTCAGCGGCGCCTGTGCAGAGGCATGCGGGCCATTGGAGACATCAGGCAGCCGCTCAGGGGGTGGGAGGACAGCAGAAAGGCATCGAGCAGAGTTCCCAAGGTAGGTGGGAGAAGAGGAGGCACGTGGTTGGAAGCTGGGCGTGATCTACAGGAGTGACATCAGCTGCGGCGAAGAGGACGGCTAGCAAGACACGCATTCAAAAGGAGCAGCGAGTTTGAGCCGTTTGGATCCATCTTTTTCACTTCCCCATTAAGCACCGCAACCAAAAGGTTGATTCACATTCAGTGCTCAGGGCTGCTCATTTGCCAGAAACTTGCTTTGGTTACTAATCTTAATACATCTCCCGTAACATCTCCTGTTACAGTTGTCCCTGGGTTGGTGCTGCTAAAGTACCCATGGTGTGAAGCTCTTAGTTCAAATCGCTCCTGTAAAGAAAACTAGCCCTATGAACAGAGCTACAGCTAGAGTTGAGAATGACTTTGGTCAAGCAAAAAGATAATATTTGGCATTTGATTAGTTGCTCTCTCGTGAATGGAGGTTTCGAGTGGCCATGGCTAGTCTAACACTATAAAGCAACCATAGAACTGGCATCTCTTTCATTCTAGGACAACCCCAGCTGTAAAAAGTGGATTTTTTGTTTTTTTTTTTTTTAAAGTGACACCAAGGGCAGCTCCAGCCTTCGATCTGCTGAAATCCTGTCCCTTTACTGTATGAAACCCAAACCTTGATAGGACGCCCACGTATCAGCTGCAACCAAAGCAATATAAACCCATTACGGTGTAAGAAAGACCGACGTGCCATATCTCCAGGTCAGGCTGCAAAATGCGTTTCCCTGTAAAGATTAATATTGATCCTGACAGCAGGGCCATAAAATCTTTTTAGATAACTCATACACTGACCAACACATCACATTATGACACCTCCTGTTACTTTAGCCTCCTTGGCAAATCATCCAAAACAGAGTTCTTAAATTAATATAGGCCCAAGATACGAGTGTAGTGATCCATTATGGTTTGTAGCGACTCGCAGGTAGTATTCTTACAGGCCACGTGTTTCATCACTGCTTCCCGTCATCAGTCGGCTCTCTTTCTACGTACTAGTTCTAAGTTCCATGCAGAATTTAGAAGGAGTCCAACTTCATTCTCCAACAGACACACCCGAAAGGGTCACCGGAAGCAGCGACTGAAGTCGCAGGTTCTCACCTGCAAAACAGGCCCTCCGCTGGCGTGCTAATCTGCTAACGTTCCCGGTCCCCGGCCTCCTGCTCACAATCCCGTCTCCACGAGGGCGGAACCCGCGCACGCACAATCGATACAAAGCAATTTCAAAACCCACCGGCGTCGCCGTAGTGATTAGTCGGAGCATAATCCCATTAATGATCGGGGTGTGTTCGGTTAGGCAGCGCCCAGGAAAGAGCCAGGTGCTGTTAAAATTGAATACGTTACAAACACTAATACACTATTAAAGACGTACGTACTCTTTATGTATAAGTAATTACAAGCTACCAAAGATTTTTTAACCCCGACACATGAATACTGAGCAGTGACTTGTCTTAAATGCTGGACAGCATCTGCATCCTCATCCTTACCTTTAGTGTTGAGCGCACGTGTACAGATAAACGTAGTTTTTCTATATCGTGCAGGTGTTTATACCACAATGTGTACAACAATAAGCTGCTAATGGCAAAGGTTAGGTGACAGTGTAGGGGCAAAGGAGTGAAAAACACTTTTGGTGAGGACACTTTACAAGCTGTTGTCCGATTGACTTTCGGATGTTGAATAGATGTGTGGCATTAAAATATCCCAGGGTGAAGGGGCAGACAAGGTGTACGCTGTAGAGAGCACCGGGCTCCATAAGAACTAGGTGTTCTGGGTCGTATCTCACCTTGAACCCGAGCACAACGCAGGTAGAAAAGGGGCCCGATGGATGAGTGCTGAACACGAGTGGAATCCGACAGGCCCGGAACTTTAATCTCTGTCATGTAGGTTCTAAGTGATCAGGGGTTCAAGAAACTGCCACGCGAGTCCAAAACTGCAGCAAGTGGCAGCATTTACATTACCAATGCTAAACTGCTCCTGAAATCAGTATCAAAAATATTTAAAATCTGAGGGGAACAGGAATAGGCAGTGAGGAGGTAAACAGATGGACAATTACCACTCGAGAGCACTGCCTCCCATCCACCGGCCGCTGCGCAGAGGATTGGAGAATTCTTGTTTTTAAGGCGTGTGCAGTGTTGGATTGCAGCTCACAAGGACGCTGGCACCCTCCCAGCAAACTGTTTCCTGTACCCCGAGCCTCTGTTTACCGTTATCACAATGACTGCAGTCAAAAAAAGCGACACGCCTTAGTCCATAAGGCTCCTGCTCAAATCACTGTTGCCAGGCGTGCTGCAGTGCTTCCCATAAGTCTCCGTTCCTGCTGAACCGGCTACAGGACGGATCTCAGGAGAGGTGTGTGTGTGTGTGTGTGTGTGTGTGTGTGTGTGTGTGTGTGTGTACCAGAACAGTGACAGTTTACAGCTTTAACCCAAAAAAAAAAAAAAAAAACCCCTTGTCATCCTGTAAGAACTTCAATTATTTAAAAGTCAAATAGCACCTTAGGCAACGGTATCTTTAACAACCTGCAGCTCTGTACAACTGTCACCATTTATCTCACTTCCTATAAAACCATACAGCAGCATTTTAGTTGCAGTTCTTGTTCTTCATCAAGTAGTTCAGTTGTTACCTTTAAAGAATCAGTTGGAAGTGCCACAAAGCACATGAGCGGTCCCCGTCACATCCCAGCAGCCGCCTCCCGGTCCATTACGGCAACGCTTGTTAATTAAAAATCAGTTTGTTTACAATTCTCGCAAAGCATCATGGGACCGGCAGGGTCCTAATTACAGATGCTCCCTACCTGATCTAAAAGACATGCTCGCTGGCAGACGTCTGTTTAAAGAATCGGGTTCCCAAGCACAACACAAAGTACTGACTAGAAAAGAGACGAGGACAGCAGTTTTGCTGAATCCATTATAATTAGCTCTAGCGTACAAAAGACACAGTCTAAGCAGTGCAGTTCAGTTACACATAATGTCCACAATATTTTGGTCTACAAGTAGAGCTCTTGCTTAGAGTCCCTGATCAGGATTCTACTAGGATGAAATCAGACCACAAGTGACATTTGTTCTGATCAGTTTGAAAGCCTGCTACTATTAAGACACCCCCAACCAACAACCTGACCTAATCAGTCTGGTTATTTTTATTGTCTCTGGTGAACAACTCGGGTTTTGGTTGTGTCCTCGTGTCCGATTGACAGAAAGTCATTTTATAATGTTAAATACATTCACACACCCCCCCCCCTCCACACATAGCTGGTTATGGCATCACCAGCATGTTTACAATGCTCCATTTCCAGTTCAAATGATCAGTTGTTGGTAAAGTTCCTTGCTATATTCCCACGGGGAGAGCAGGGACCGGGTGAGGTCAGCGCAGAGCTGAGAGAAGGCTGGGTGAGTCACGCCAATTAGTCATCAGTAGCCTTCTCTTTAGACTCACTGGACAGGGGGATAGTGGCACCCCCGTTGGTGCCAAACTTGTTCAGCAGGGAACGGGTGATGTAGCGCCAATACTCTCGACGGATGGTGTCTTTCTCCGTAGCCAGGAGTTCACAGAGCTGTCGAGATAAATAGGGAAGGGAGGAAAAGAGAGGGTGGTGCTAACTGTTGAAGAAGTCCACCACGGCGAGACCTTGCTCTAAATATCAACAGTTGCCCCATGGCAGGTGACCGTTCACACCTTGATTTTCACTGCCAACGTCATAACCATAGCTGACAGACGCTATAGGCAAGGATTGAAAAATAAACAACTTTTCCAGGCTGAGGAACGCAATGAGGAAATCTATGATGCCTACAAAGGTGTTGACACAGACTTCAAGCAGCACTCAGCGATTCCTCTCATCTGTCTCAAGAACATCCCCGCTGTCAAACAGTGAACTCCACAGATCTGCTCAAAGTATGCGAAGCACGCATTTTCAACATTAGCCCAAAAACACCCTCCTCTCAGTTTATATGCAGCTCAGCCTCAACTCCAGCGTTACCGTTTTCCGCCCTAACAGTACCTGTGCTGATTTCAGTTGTGTAGGAGCCTTTTCCAAAACACTGCGGAAGAGGAAATAACTTCCCAAGAAACCTAATTAAGTCCAACATACACAGCACAGCGTCTTCGTCCGCAGAACAGAGGCAGCGTTCCATTAGCGAGTGGTGCATCACTTCTGGGACAAGCTTAACACAAGTAGGCAAACATTTCCAGTCATTTTTCCACAGAATGCATTTTCAAGTAAGATGGGAAGTTTCCCCGGAATAATTGTGAGTGATGTGTCACACTCACTTCTGTGCTCCTGCCATCAGGTTGTCACTGTTTAAAAAGTTACACTGCTGAAAGCTATGTGCACCTGCACTCAAATCCCTCCCGCTCACGGGAATAGGGAGGAGAACATTGCTGCACTGAAACAGGGTGTCTTTCCCTGGATATCAGGGATTTCCAGAGGTCAGCTTTCTCCTTGTTAAGATGGGGAGCGAAGCTCACCTTCAGGGCCTCTGGATGTCCCAATTAGGGTCCCTAATCCCCTTCTGACACCAGTGGACTCTAACTGGGTCACTCCCCCATCACACTGCCCCTGAAGCAGCAGCAGTAGCAACATCTCTGGGGAACCCAAAGGGCGTTCAAACATCAATGCTCACACGGTAAACCGAAAGTTATTGATGACGTTCTCACGCAGGCAGGGGATGAGTAATGCGAGTGCTCTTCTGTGAAGTAAGAATTAGCCCGGCGGAGCTCGACAGCAGCCTCGGGTCAGCTGGAATGAGCCGTGACAGTGACCCCCTATCTCAGCGGGACCCAATCAAGACTTTGTAAGGTCACTATCATTAAGAACTACTATATGCATAATCGGTAAATGCACACCGTTCGTGCAATATTTAGACAACAGGATGTCCTGTAGCGTCTAAATGCAGTGACCAGATAATGGTCTGACTGGAAATACTGCCCAGAGTGAGTGCAAATATTCAAATACCCCCCACCCCCCTCTGGTTTCCTCTGCAAACCTCCCCCCCCCATCCCCCACAAGCAGCAGGATGGCCTTGATGCTGACCTCCAATGCCTTGCTGAGCGTGTCCTCCTGGTTGTCGCTGCCACCCTCCAGCATATCCTCGTAGATGTCCACCAGGAAGGCGATCAAGTAGGGTGAGCTGTTGCCCTTCTGCATCTCCTGTAGCTGCTCCAGCAGGCCTGGGTATGTGGAGAGGCCTCGGTCCTGCAGGATCCTGAAGGGGTGGTGGTTTAACAATGTCACGCCGTGCCTCACGATATGCATGCAAATAGAGTAGGCTTAAAGGGGGGAAAAAAGAGGAAAAAATTCCCACTGTTCTGTGCTGCTCAAGGCCTTATAAATATTCAGAGCTTATGGTCCAGCAGCCCTGAACTGTACCATTTACCACAGAAAATAATTAAAAATAACTAATACGTTAACCTTACATACAGGACTGCAATGCCATAATGTATTAAATTGAGTCCCAAGACTAATCTTGTGCTTAAATGCTGATCTAAATGCATTTCACAAAATTTCCTTTGCCACTGTGGCAATGAAACAAAGTGCAGTAGTGGGTGGAAGGCCCATCGTTCCAACTGTGCCCAACATGGAGGCACCGCTTTACAAACACCCCAGCCAAACTAATGATTACACACCGCTAAAAAAGTCATAAGCAATCCGTTAAAAGCTGAATTTATGGCTATTTTAGTTTGTCCTCATACATTTGAATCACAATACAAATGAGTCATTACCTTAAATGATGATGATTGTATTTCCTTAGGAGGATAATTACTTAACTCTGATCTGCTTTTATATGCTGCACATGTTACTCGGGCCTTTGGGGGTGATTTGCCAACACGTGACACATTGTTTCTAAGCTTTAATGAAGGTAGACAGATCGCATCCTTTTACCGAAATGCTACCGTATTCAAATGAATCCAATTCAAGTAGCTGAGAGAGGACTTCACAACAGCACACAGAAAAATAAAATCAAACCATCTCATTTCTTGTGGATAATTCTCATCACACTTGACTTTATCTAAAAAAGCAATGCATCTCCCGCAAAAAAAAGGTAAAAACCTATTCAATCTGTTGGTAGATTTACAATAAAGAAGCAATCACTATAACTATAAGAGACATTGTCCACACACACTATATAGTTCATGTCCTCAACTGTAGCATGGCAGACGACTGACACCTACTGGCCACAGAGAGAATTGCACTACACAACCACCACTTTTTTGTTAGCTGTATGACCACAAAAGTTTCGCTGTTGAAAAAGTCCACTGTCGACAACATTTGAAATGAGATAACATACCCTTTTAAGTAGTTCCATGCGCTTTCATTGTGAGGAGCCTTTCTGATCTGTTGTAGAGTGTACCTGTTTAGAGAGGACCACAGTATATCAAAAAATAAGGTCATGGGTTATACAACCACACCCAGGAACTGAAATCCAAAGCAGACAGTAGGCATGCAGTGTACTTGCAAAATTAATTATCATTATCCCCAAACCTGTCTGTGCAAAGTGTGGTTAATCCTGTGGACTGTTGATACATACTGCACTTCTCTGTCCAGGACTGCCAGATCTGAGTAGCCAGTGGTGTGGGAGATGACAAAGTGTCTCTGGTTCCATGCCGAGTTGTTCCGCACATCTTCTTCCAGGAGCTGTTCCACGTACTCCAGTTCGCCATCCCACAGGTTGTACTCCTGGACAGACACAGCAAGACGCAATGATCATTCCACTGTGTCCATCAGTGTTCACATCACCACTGAATACACTGGTTCTTCAACTTGCAAAAAATATAGGAAGCAATCTACAATAAATTTTACTCCTTTGAGGCACATTCAAATTTAAACTCATTGCTGAGTAACATTTGCTGAAAATAAAAATACATGGTCTTCATAAATTCCTGTCCAATGGCAGCTGTTCACAGTTTATACCATTAACACCCTCAACTCATCTTATTCCTTTCTATTCTGTTTGAGTGTTTTAGTGCCATGTATTGGTCAGGTCTTTTTCACTTTCAATTTAAAAAAAAAAAAAAAAAAACATAAATGAAGAAAGTGCAGCAAAAAAAACTGGGAATGCTTGCATCTTTTATCTTTTTAAATTCAAAACTCAACCATTCAGAGCACAAAGAGCCAGTGTACATTAGTTGACCTTCCGGTTCACTCACTGTTGAGCAGTTTCTCAGTTTGCCTCTGCTGGGGAGCTAACCAATGGCACTTGGACTCCCAAAGTTTGCCTTCTCCTTGTAACTGGATGTTTTTGTTGCGCGTTTTATTTTCTTCTCTTCAGTTGCCAGCTGACTTACTTTACATCTTTTAAAGCTATTATAGCTTTTATATCTAGCAACAGCTTACATTGTACTTATAGGCTTAATTTATTGTTAATTATATCTGCATCTTCCTTGTCTCTTTGATCCTTTGCTCAGTGCTCTATGACACTGTGAGAAAAGCACTCTATGAAAGGAAATTTAATTGACCGTTATATTCAATGTACACCTACAGGTACATGTTCTGATAAAATAAATCCATATGATACAACCATAACAATTACAGTACATTGAGAGTTCAGCTCAAAGAAAACCTAACTACACTACTTTCAGTTTCTTCCAAGGATGTCTCAAAGAAGCATAGCTTCATAAAAGCAAGAAAAGAGACACACATTAGGTATGCATACGGTGGCTCTATGCCAAGTAATGTATTCGACATAGGCCGCTGAGTCTCAGGAGCGCCGCTCGCCCCGCACAGCACCACTGCCAATCATTCAAACCCCAAAATTCACATTTCACTTTTCCACTGAAAGGCCACCCCCCCAGCCCCCAACCCGGCCAATATAGCCGCATGAGATTAAATTTTTAAAGCTCATTTGCACTTAGAATGCAGTGGCATGCAAAGGGGAACAGCCTGACCAGCTACAGCTATGTCATTAGTACTGCAATTCAAAACCCTTCCAAATGGGGAAGGAAAGGGCAAAATACTCAAGCTAATGTGGGCACTGTTTAGGATATGGGTGCTCAGAAAAAACTAACAAACCAAAACATACTTCTTAAAACAGGAGCGAGAAGAGTTAGGAGAACTTCAGGAGATTACAAAAAATGCTACCAAAGTACAAAGTTACTACATGTTAAGAAAGAAGACAATGATAATGTTACACCAGTGCCTAGTGTTAGCAAAGTTCAAGCTACATGTTTTTGAAGATGTTAACATTTTTTTATCTGCAGCCAAATGTGTCAAGAGTGCAGAACCACCTTCATTTTACTGCCTTTCATTGCTTGCAGCTCACGTCTGCTGCTTGTGAGGGTCCCTCCCAATAACAAGACAAGGAACGCTGTACAAGTACATAAATCAGTAGACAGCTGGCATTAAATAGGCATTTGTAGACCGACATTATATTAAGCAATATCAAATTATTACTGTTGTTTTTAAGTATTAATTATTTATTATTATAGCTTCGTAGAATGTAACTCATGAATAAATAGAAAGACGTGTCGATATGTTTTCATTGATTTAGACAGTTTGCTGAAGCGACTCTGGATTTTAAAAAAAAAAACACAATTGAAGAGATTTCAACTCTCAGTTGTGTTCATAAAGTGAGAAGTCAGTGCACTCAGTTTGTACCCCCTTAATTGCAGGTAATTGCTACTTAGAAGTATAACAGACAGGACCCTCGTTTTTTCCAGTTCATTGCAGGGAGCATTTCTGGTATCACTGTGCAACTTGCTGACCTGTGACTGCTCACTACACGGCTGCTTTCTGACAAACTCCTGGGGGTCCATACCTGGATGACCCACTGTCGGTGCTGCCAGGCATGGTAGTTCTTGGTGTCCTGGCTGAGGATCTCAGCAATGAAGTCCAGCTCCTCAGAGGGATCGTTCAGCCACTCCACCACCATGCGTCTGTGGTGCCTGGGGGGGGCGCATCAGGAAACACGTCACGTCTGCCTTTGGTCAATTCAGCATGTCGGACACAAGGGTAACTAAAGCAGTCGAGGCAGAATGAGCTCCGTTATTTCAGGAGACCGCCAGGTTGAGGTTGCTCACCATACTTGGTAGTTCTTGGGCTGGTCTTCAATGATAGCTGTGATGTACTTCATTTCCTCTCGTAAGTCTTTGTGCAGTGCCTGCAGTAAGACTCGCCGGTAGTGCCTTCAAGGTCAGTACAGGGTGAGCAGATGACAAACCAGGGAAAAAACATCATGGAGGATGAGCACCCTAGTCATCTGTTTCTCCATATGGGAGCAGTTTTAGTTCTGTTCTGCTGTTGTCTTAAACATGAAGGTAAAATGTTTGCTTTTGAAGTTTATCAAATAAGCAAAAGCAATTGTTTGTAGCAATGTAACGTGCTATGATATCTAAAATGCTCTACTGTACCCAATTAGTAAAATTTCAGATGCTAGTTAATATGTATGAACAATATATTTAATTTATGCAATTCATTTATTATTTGGGTTATTTTTTAATCAGCACGCAGAAGAGAAAAAAAAGCATCTCATGCTACCTATCCATCTTTAAAGTGCCTGTCACCTGCATGCTCACATTTTGTTTAATACTTAATCCAATCAGAGAAGCTGGAACACACTGACTATAAAATAAAGTTTCTATTTTCTGATGATTTTAAAGACTTACAAACAGTTACAGAAAGAAGGTGTCACTTCTCCCATTGATGCTGCAGTTCGTTTTGTACATAGCTCTGGATTTTTGGGTCTTAGTTCTACATATAGGTTTTATACTACAATTATTCACTCATGTGACCTGCGATTCTGTGGCCTGCTGACTTTGTTGAAAATTTGGTAAGTAGACCTGGTTTATTGTTATATGAGGTTTAACTGATTATCTACAGTCAAAAGTTCCCTTTTAAATTATGGCATCACTGTCTGCATTTAAAAACAAGATTATACTGATTTTCAAACTTTATCGCGAGTATCAATAAGATCCTTGACAAAATGGCCTTTATTAAATATCTTGAGATTTCTTCTTTATCTGCCTCAAACTGTTCTATATTCTTATACTGAAAAATCATACACTTGAAATTAGAGGGCTTTACTTAAACCGGAAATTACATTTTCATATCATTCTATCGGCTGAGACATGATACCTCCGCTGTCTGAGGTAGATGCCTCACCAGCATAAAGTTAAAAACAAACGGCAAATGTTTAACAAACAGCTTCAATGGGCAAGTTAACTCTAAATCCTCCAAATTTTCTTTAAAGGTGAATCAACACTTTTCCCACATTCTTACCATACTGTGTAATTTGCAGCATTCAGTTCTATTGCTTCCATTGTCAGGTCAAATGCCCTTTCGCTTTTCTCATTCTTCTTCAGCACAGCTCGGAAGTAGTTGTACACATCTGTGACTGTGAGGGAACAGGAGAAGGTACCCGCTAAACAATTGACCAAAATGTCCGCTGTACATGAAAATGCCACAACTATAACGTGACACACCAAGAACAGAATATCACTGTCAGTGTGAAGAGCCATGTTCTATAACAAATGGCCTGAGTCCACGGAGCAGACCAAGGCAAGACTTATAATCAGAGGGCGGCTGGGTCACAGGGGGCCCTGACATTCCCTTGACAGTTATATTTTACCGGCATTGTTAATGCAAAAAAATATATACAAATTGGTGAAACTATAAATCAGACTTTAGATACAACTGCTGCCTCAGTAAACAACAACAACAACAACAATAATAACAATGGGTGGCCTGGTAACACAGTAGGTACTGCTGATGCCTCACAGCACCTTAGGTGTGGGCTCAGCCATGAGTTTGAATCCAGCACAGCTTGTGTGGAGTTTGCATGTCCTCCCCATATTTGGAAGTGTTTCCTTCTGGTGCTCCAGTGTCCTGTCACAGTCCAAAGACATGCGTTTCAGGGGAACTGGTAGATTGCCCTAAATTGAGTGAATGCATTTGTGACTTAAATATGTCTGCATGACTGTCCTGTGATGGACTGGTATCCTGTCCACAGTGTACCCTGCCTCATGCCCTCTGCTTCCAGGATAGGCTCCAGTCCACCACAATCCTACATAAGGTCAGTCTAGTATTGACAACGAATGAATGAATGAATAATAATATCAAATGTACATTTATAGACAAATAAATGTGCTGGTTATGGGCCCAAATCTGCTTATTGGTTTATGGCCATAGCAGTTTTGAAATACAAGATGACAAAGGAATTACACCACAGATAGTAGTAAAACCTAAAGTCCACATAGTGCCTTGCAGGTTAGAGACGAAGGAAGAAGGAACTCGTACACTTATCCGAATATGCGATTTTCACCACAGGGTTGGGACCATCATCCTGTGGAACAGGTTCAATGTCAGCCCATTCCTTTCGGTTTCTGAAATGAAATTTTAACAATTCAAATACTCTTTACAAGACCTGATGGTGAAGATTATAAGGCAAGTTCACAGAAAGCAAAGAACAGGTCTCTCTCTTACAAATATTTTAAACCCAAAGAAATAAAACCCAGGTCCAGTAGGTGCCAAAAAAATAAACGTGCCAAATAATGTGTCGGACAGTCACATTATACGATGGACAGTAAGACACTTTTACAGAAATATCTAATGCATTTCTATAAACGAAAAGGGCAAGAAAATAAATGATTTTTACAGATAACAAGAGTAAAACGGAGCTTTTAAAAAAACAGTACAGATACCATAACACGCTAATGCCGCGAAATAAAACTTTTTATATCATATTGCAATAATACTTTTAAACAGAAAACTGGGGTGAAATAATGCTATCAACATAGAAATATGGCGAAAGTGTCTTTTTAAGAAACCAGCAGAGACGTTCTCAAGCCACCTGTAAAAGACATATCCTCCTTTTGATTGATTTTCCCCATAAAAATCGGCTTCCGTCTCTTCCTCGTTCTCCTCTTTTTGTCGGAACTCCTCCTGCACCTCGAACATCTCGCTGGACGTTTCTTCTGTCGACATTTTGCACCGTACTTTCAATATTTAACAATGAGTTACCTACTTGGATACAACCGGATGCGGGGCGGTAAATCCGGGACAACGTGACCGCTATTTCCGCTTCTCTCGGCCAATCACCGTTGTCGGATACAGTGTGGTGCAACACTCTCCGATGTCGTACCAAGAAACAGTTATGGGAACGCTTTGCGTTTAGATATGTTTTCATTGTCTCCGCTCAAACCACCAGAAGAAAGTTGACGTTCGAATAGGCCCTTCGCTGTCGTCAACGAATAATTTCATAAAAAGTAAAGACTATGTAAATATGCTGTAACAAGCGCAGAAGGGGGAATTAAAACCAGCATCTTTGCCATAACGCAGCATTTATTGAAACCTGTACTCTGCAAACCGCAGTCAGGTACTCACTCTTGTCAACACAGTCCGTTCAACACAATTCTAACATGCAAAAAAACTAATCACATTTTCCTACTCGCGCCTACTCATAGGGGGCGTCCTTGTGCATCCCAGGACCCTTCATAAAGTCCCCTTTGATGTGAGATTTAGTGCCCCTCGCCCCCCACATACACGCAACTGACACCTTGCTCCAAAGTGACTTAAAATGTTAAGCTGCTTCTTATTTACATGCTTGTACAACTGGGTAGCTTCCAATTTCTTTTATCTTATACTCCAACAATAAACAATTTTACACAGAGACCAAAAACAACACATTCGCTTTCATGGGCAGTTTATTTTAACAAAACATCAACAGGTGTCATTAGTACACATGGTCTTGTCAGATCGGGAAAACGCTAAAGACACGTGAAGAGGCAGACAAACTTTTTAAGTGCTGGACAAACCGGAAAAGCGACTGCACAGATTTCCAGAGTGAGCTACTCAATGCCTGATCACTGTTTTCCGTTGCCATTGATAGGCAGCTTCTTGTACGCATCTGAATCCATGTAGGCCTTGATTCTAGGAGAAGCGGTCAGCTTTTCCACAAAGCTTTTCAGCAGCGGAAAGTTGTCCAGGCAGGAAGGAGCGAGAACCAGGTGGTTCAGCAGCACTTCAAAGAGACTGTAATCTGCAAAGGAAATCTTAGGACAGAAACACAATGTAATTTTTTTACTACCACCGCACAAGTGGTGAATGAAACTCCTCAGTATTCAAATTTTTATTTTATACAGAAAGACTTTTTACCTTGTCCCCAACAAGAAAGCCACTTTTGTTTTTAGCCAGGACTGCCTCAAAGTATGACAGGTGCCCAGGTAGATCTTTGATGTACTTTTCTTTTCCTGTGTCCTAATGATAAAGGAATAGATCGATATGGTTTCATCCATGGGGGGGGGGGGGGGTTTACTCACTGATGTCCACATGGTTTAATCTTGTACTTACATATTCCTTGTAGATCAGATTAATGTATTTCTGACGCAAGTCCTCAACTCCATCGTTCATCACGTCAATAAGGGAAGCCTCACATTCATTGGACCCATTAGTCCCTGTAGAATAAAACCAGTTTGAACTTGATATCAAACAGCTACAGAGAACAATGAGACTTTCTCACAATGTCAATTTAATTGTGGCAAAAAAAGCAAATGTCCTTGTGAATAAACAGTCTGATGGTTTAATCGTTTTTGATGCGTACAAATACAGTTCTGCTGTAAAACAAAATACTCTGAATACTGCCTTCCAATAGACCGGTTTTGTGGTAAATTTGCCTGTTATAACAGACCTAAGTCACATAACAGTCACGAAGAAGGTAAAATAAAGTGTACGAATTACCAAGTGTGCGACCCAGATGCCTCAGTATGGCATTGGACTGAAACAGGATCAAGCTGCCATCTTCAAATTTGGGCAGCTGTCCAAAGGTCTGGGAGGGGGGGAAAAAAAATTCCACCATAACTGTCATGCTAAGTAAGCTCTGGATTTCACACCTATTGCTCTGTAACATAGGTATGAGACAACAGGCTGGGGTCTATACAGGTTTGGAACTCAAAGCAGTAAAAACCAACTGGTACATTGTTTCCTGTAACCATAATTTAAACTCCCTTTTAATGCTAGATGGGTCTCAAAGTGAACCAATTCCAGTTGCAAGCGAGAGCAAGAGTAACTAAAGGTGCCCTGACAATGATATCAGTGATGTTATTTCACAACAGGACATCCCTGAATCTGTTACAATATGGAATTTATGTTTTCAAATGGTCTCAACTACAAAAGCGTCAACATCACAGCTGGACAAAGAGGGAATAACTCAGCATTTCCACCCACACAGGTAGCCTTCAGGGTGCCAGCCATCCACTGTTCAAAGTTCACCACGTTCTCCTTCCATTCAACACCCTGATCGGCCATCATGAGCCTCATGGCGCCGCAACGCCCTGCAAACACATGGAGGAGCAGGTAAACAAGTGACAGGATCATTCAGACTTACTGGTTAAAGAGCACGTGGGGGTGGGTGGGACTGGGTATGCAGCAAGCAAAGCATGCAAATAAACCTTTTAAGTTTTACTGCCTTAGCCAGGTTTGTGTTTCCTGTGCAAATATCATGGTTGGTCAGGTCAAAAACCATCATGTGGTACAGAGTTCATAAACCTTTGCCACATACCTCGGACAGGAAAGTAGGTGATGGTGTATGGAGGCACTGCAGAAAGAGGGGGGAATCTAGTTACTGTCGGTTACAGAAGGAATACTACTGAGTACAGCAACATAGACAATTCACATCAGATGATGAACAGCAAACCAGTGGTGAAACACCTGGATCACAATTACAGCCCTCTATGTTGTAAAGTCTATATGTGAGAAACCAGTATTTACAGTGCATTTAATAAAAACACAGAAGACCCAGCAAGATGTACAGTAATGCGTTTCACTTCCATTTCTGCACTTGTTCAAACCGTCTTGCACTTTCGCAACACTGCGTGCGACAGAAACTAGGGCACAGAAACAGCCGCCGCTTTTAAACTTGTCATCGTTACATAATTGGCCTGTTGCCACGACTACAGCTGAGCGTCAACGAACAAAGTGAAGGGCCGTTTTTAGCGATGCACTTTCTTAAAGCGCAGTCGAATGAAACAGATACCATTCATATACAAATAATAACGTTCATAAACCGCGCACCCACTTTTATCGCGACAAAGTTCGGAGCAGCGAACTTACTTCTGCGAATCGCTCTTCCGCGGGCTCGTGCGAAGTGCGCGTGCAGCGCTCCAAACCGCGGCTTTGATAGGGGCTCGCGGCGGCGTGGCCACGCCCACGAGGGGCGGGAAAAGTGACGCGAGCTGCTTGTAAATTACGGAGGAGGAGCGGCGTGTTTGGATAAAGTGCTTAAGTCATCGCACATACTGAACATTAAAAATGCATTAAGCAGTTAATTGGTATAACAATGAAAGCTGTTAACAATCAGCCTAGACGGTTTTTTTTCCTCACTTTCTTTAATTTTGTAGCATTTGTACCTCGAACATTTGTGCTTCTCCAAGTGGTGGATGTAGGCGATGCTTTCATTGGTCAATAGCCGGCCGGTCGGGACCACCTAGGTCGAGAGCCGACTATTGGGGACCACGCTGGCCGATGGCCAAACGCTGTTGAGCTATTTGGATTCCAAACAAACATGTGAACCTTCTCCATAGCACTTATCGTTCTCCATATAAAGAAAACTCTTTTATTAATATTGCCTCGTGCATGCAAGTCACGTGATTTAAACACTTCTCACAGCTCCTGGTTTCCACCTTGCTTCAGGAACCTTCAACTTTGCCCGGCTACTATTAAAGAGCAAGGGACAACGTTAAGTTTGCACATTAACCTGCCACGGAGTTAAAGTAGATTCTTGTGGTTTTCACAGCAAGACAGAGATCTGAGGTGGTCTTCTTCCATCTGTATACCTGTGGGCAGAGGGAGGAAATGCAAATAGAGACTGAGCCAGATCCACTCAACCTGCTGCACTTTTTACAAAGACTTATCTTTGCATGTAGCTGTGGTCAGTGGAGCAATTCAAAACACCATGACTCCAAACCAGGTCCTTCACCTGCAAGGTCACATTATTCACTACTCCACGCACCATCACTCGTGTTTACACCTAAATATGGCGCGGAATCACATAAAGGGCTACACCTGTTTGTAAATTATAGGGAGGTGCTTGGGAGAAGGAGAAGCAGGGTTTCTGCTGAGGTGTTGTGATGTATGCATTTGAATAAGTCTTGGACACATTAGATGTGCTCTGAATGCTGTATGTAAGCCGTTCACTGCTTACCATCTGCATTTATAGGCCTGTTCTTGTAAGCCGGGACCTGGATGCAGGTTGATTGACCTTGAGATGGTCAAGCAGTCAGTTTATCTGTGTGGGACTTCAGGGCTGGGAACGGACTGAAAACCTGGTGCTCCAAAACCATGTTCAGGTGCCCATAGTTGGCAACAGATTTACCAAGGAGAAGACCACAGGATCTTAACTTACTGAGGTGGTCGCTTTCCCTTGTGGTCAACTCTGTCTATCGTGGAAAAAGTCCTGCACTTTGACACAAAGACTTCAGACTGAGAAGGTTGTTACCTCATCGACCACAAGGAAACTGCCTTAGTATGCGCACATCCTTTCTAAAGCCTAAGGAAAAGCATCAAATAGCCACACAAGTAAAAGTGCTTGGATGAAAGTGAAGCATGTGGTTTAAAATGACTTATAAATACCATATGGGGGGCACATTTATAAACGGTCAGTACTTGGGTAGATTCCTTTGGCAGTTTTGAACAGGCCAGTGTGTTTCAGACTTGGCTTCCTCAAAGGCAGCTTAACCTCAGTGTCCTGAGTTTGACCCCAAACTTGTCAGTAAATGACCCATATAGGTGAACATCCCCCGCTGACCTGTGACTATCAGGTCCCATCTGTACCCCAGTGACTCAGCATGGACCGTAAGATGCAGTGAAGGTCTTGGTCAACAATACCATCTTCGCCCTTCACTAATAGTCTATTGTCATGCAGATGCCAAAAAACCTGGTGGACTTGTTGAACATGTTTGTTGTCGCTGAGTAAATCACAATGCCAGCCATGTAAACATTTACAAACCAGTACTCTGCACCCTTCGACTCATTTATGACATTTTGAAAAAGCAAAGACATGTTTGCCGGGCCAAAAAGGTGCTGAGATTGTGTACACTAAGCTACTTTTATTTACAGTATTTATCCTTTTATTCACTGGGGTATTTTTTACTGTATTATTTCAGTATTGTTATCAGTATTAATGCTGCAGTAGTTTAGGGTGTGGAGCAGCAGGTTGCATAGGGAAATTCTCCTACTGCACTCAGAGGTTATGAGGTCAAATCCCACCTCCTGTTGCAATACTTATGAACAAAGTATTTACTCAGAATTGCTGCAGTAAAGTTTCCCCCACTTTGTCAGTTCTTCCAAGCTGCTTTGAAGAAAAGCTTCACTGAGCTGAATAAATGTAAAGGGGTTGATGTTTTGATTAATGGCACCTCAGCCAAAGGAGGGATTGAAACATGGGTCTTTTGGCTGCGGTGCTGGAGCCCCAGACACAACACAGCCTGTGGGATTTAAGGCAAAATTTACCACGAATGCTGTTCTGCGAGGGTCAAACAAATGAACCAAAATGAACTTTTGTAATTTCAGTTACTTCAGCACCATTAAAAAAAAGCTATGAACCTTCGTGTTCTGAGATAAAAATAAATTGTAACATATCACGTCTTTACCAAGAACATCTTTACTGTGATGCATAGTAATATAGACATGTTGTCAAACACCTCAGCAAATTATAAATAAAAAACTTTCTTCACCTTTTTTCCATAATGGGCATATTTTGGTTGGGGCCATGGTGGGTCAGAGTCTATGCCAAAATCACTGGGTCCCAGGCTGTGAAACTACACCCTGGATGGGGCACCAGTCCACGACAGGGTCACAACTTACACATAATGGGTAACTGAGTGACCAGTTCACCTGAAATATGTTCCTTTGGACTGCTAGAGAAAGCCCACCCAGACAAGGGAAGAACATGCTAACCCCACACCTGAGCAGCCCAGGTGCTGTATAGCATCAGCTTGCAATAAAAATATTTCTGTTACATTTATTGAAGTGCTGGTCATAGTTACAGATAAGCTTTGGATGAAGTTTTATTCTGCCAGGATGCTTCAGCAAGAAAAGCAGATTACAGATGTAGACAGTTTGAGTAGGTTTTTTCTTTTTCAAACTTGACTTGTCAAAGTCATTGTTTCCTCTGTAACCCCAGGATCTGGTCAAAAGTCTTAAAGAAGTTAAAAGAAAATGATGGATTCAGCCACTCATTGAAGAACCTGGCATGATGTCAGCAAAATTCTTGCAAAGTCATCATGACAGGCAGGATTATGAATGATAATGATTTCTCATGACTGTGATATATATTTGACTTCTGGTTTGGTTTGAAGTTCATGAGAACTGGTCCATGAATGCTCTTCTTGCTTTGCTACACATTTCTACATATTATATACGCTACATATTGCTATGTTATTATTATTATTATTTTTGGAGTGCTATAGCTGAGCGGCGATTGCCTTAACTTTACCACACTTTCTCTCAGCTTGTCCTCCTGACTTTTTGTTATCCAGCTGTTTTCATTCCTATGCACCAAGGTCTCAAAATTTTTATTTATTTTATTTTTGCTGATCAAGAACCTGCATTGATTTGTTAGAGTAACTTCAGAACTTGGCTATTGTCTGCTTTCTTTCATCCACGCCTCAACCCCCCCCCCAGCTTGCTGAAGAACCGGTATGTTGGTCCGTGTTCTCACATGTGGAGCGTGGTGCTCGTGAAAGGAGTCGTGCAGAAAGGGCAGCACAGCACGCAGGTCCTCGAGAGCAGTCAGAATGGAAGGTTTCATTTTGTTGGATGACTGCCTTCATTTAGAGCACAAAACACAGCGACAACAAACACAGAGAAACTGCATTCAGCATTTATTCATTTAGCTGCTGTAGTTTTGTCCCTTCATACAGGTTGGATTTTGTTTATTGGGGTAATCTTGAGGGTAAATGCCCTGCTTAAGGGGGCTGTGGTAGGTGGCAGGTTTTGAACATGCACCATTCCGGTCCAAATGCAGCAGATCAAACCACTACATTGTCTACTTTCCCAGTTGAGGGTTGCACTGTGATTCATTAAAAACAAATATATACTGCAGTATATGTCAGATCTGGGGCAACAAGAGGTTGCGGTTCATTTGATTTATATATAAAACACTACTCTGCCCTGTCCGTTCTGGAGTTTAGATCCACCTCGGTAACCGAATTCTTGTTTTGCAACATGCTACAAGTCAAAAATGTGCAAAACAGCCTTCTTTTTTGGGGGGGGGGGGTGTTAGCTCATTCCCACTACCCTTTTGTTCCCTCCATATACAACTGCTGCAGATCTGCATCCAGAGTGTAAGGTGCAGAACATGCGTGTAACACGCAGGGAGTGTCAGACGGCTATCAGATTTCTCTTTGTCCGGCTCCGTGTCCAAAGCCGTGCGCCGTTTCCCTCTGGTTAGTGCCTGATAAATCCACAAGACACAGCGAGGCCTTCTTTTTAGAGCAGCGACTACGGAAAAGTGAAAATAAAAGCAGAACCAGCACATTCGTACGCTGGACTGGATCACCGGACCATCATTTGCTTTAATTCACATTTTTTGGCTTAAAAAAAATCCCCAAATTATTCATAGGTTTAATAACTGGCTTATAGTATTAAATTTGTAATGCAACTGTTTGCCAGTCTGTGAAATAGAGGATTTACGAGACAGAATTTGGTTGGGGAAGCTAGTGCAGACATTGTAAGAAAGTATAGTGTCATCAATAATTTAGACTTTAGTGAAATTTAGATAAATTTGCATCCCAATAGATAAATTACAGCCCGGCAGCTAAACACAGGTGATAAATCACACCTTTTATGCATTATTGCTTTGGATTTATTACAGAACACGGTTCATCGTCTTTGGGGGTGAACTTTATGTGGAAATATGTGAGTTCATGCTTGCCTGACTTTTATAAATGTTCGGTTCTCTGTTACTTTAAACAACGGTTGGGTCTCGCTTGGGGGGGGGGGGTGTTGTGGGAGTTTAGGCCGCAAGCAAGAACTCAGTGTGAAGTTTGAGTTAGTCTCTGGGGGGGCTTTTCAGATCACTCCTGCATCACACTTTCTGCCACTTTCTCCACACCTCAAGTGGGAGCGTTGAAGTTTGTTTTTCGGGGGAGGGAAAAGGATAGGGCTCGTCCGGGATTTGAACCCGGGACCTCTCGCACCCAAAGCGAGAATCATACCCCTAGACCAACGAGCCACACATGGAGAGTGTGTTACTGGGCGTTACTGTGTGTATCGCAGGCCACGTTGGCACGTCTCAGGCCTGCAGCTCCCCTGCAAACATTCCCTTAGTTCTGGTGTATGGCGCCCTCTACTGGCTTAATATTTTCTTAGCGCCTCTTATCAAATGAAAACTGCAAAACAAATAAAATGATGTAAATATGTTTAGTTTGATGGTATAGTCTCTGTTTTTGCTAAATGTGTAAATCTGGCTGACTTAAACACCTGCTAATCATCAATGCATGAAGAATTATCTTGTAGGCGGCAAAGGTTATTTTGTCGCACAAGATCTTTGCCAACACGTTTATATATTCATCAGATGCGGCAAATATAAGAATGAGGCTCCACAGCTGGATTTGGTTGTCTTGCCATGATTATTTTATTGATTCCTTCATCATTTCTTTGCATCTGCTCCGTCGAGGGCACGAGGTTTACGGCTGCCAGGAAATTTTGGCTCGGCATACAGCAGAACACAGTAGGCCGAATACCACGTTTATATTATCCAAGATACGTGAAAGAGCCGCTGAAATAATTCACTCACATTTTAAATGTTTTTTTTTTTTGAAGGAGATGCCAAGACTCACATAATTATAAAATGTATTTTTTAATTTTAAGTATTGCAAACTCATGTTCACTTCTTTAACACAGACCCTGGTTAACATGCTTGGTCCATTTTGGTGTCCTTGTAGTTTTTAGATATACTGTATACAAATTTGGCAACTGAATATATGGTTTCATTTAAATGTTACATAATTGAAGATTTAAGATTTTCATGCATAAACACAACAATAACTTATTTTCTTCCAGAATGTAACAACTGCAGTGATACAGACATTAAAGGACCGTTGTATTATTATTTAACACTGTACAAGTTTTACAGTTTTATTGTTTACAAAGGTGACAGTGAGTACCTCATATACACCAACAATGTAAATGCATTTATGTACAGAGTCAGAATTATATTAAAATTAAACTTTCGTTCCCTACCATTTTGATCTTCTCTCATATAAAGCAATAAACTATATTGTCTCTATAAATAATTTACATACAGGCTAAACTTTGTGAATATTCTTGAACTTTAAACCATAAATTGTCTTTAGAAGCAACAAGATTTCTTATCTTCCATGGTGTTAAAACTAATAACAACGTAAGATTTTCTTGCTCTAAATTTACAACTGATAACAAAATGTTTTAAATATTCATATTACTCTTAGAACGGCCGGAACTCAAAGCATATTTACCAGGCAGGGGATAAGTTTTAAAACTGTATACTATAATGCAAAATAATGCACAACAATTTTTTAAAATGCAATACATGTCTTAAAATAAGTATACTTTGCTACAGTGTAATACAGTTTCATCAAAGATTTACATTTGTACATAATGCCCACAGATCTAACCCATTGTCTTTTTTCACTTTGGTAGACAGTGTCTCCATAAATGACGTACAAAAATTTCACACCTTTTAATCAAAGACACTTTTGCTTTTTAATGAATCGAGGAGGAAGCTGATTTTCAAAAAGGTGAGTATTTATTGCGGTTAAGTTGTGCTTATCTCGACCTGACTCACACACACCCTCACAACACAAAAACACACACACACACACACACACACACACACACACACACACACAAGATGACATGGCAGACAGGAGAAGCTGGCAAAAGTGTATGTTCTTTCTCTGGTTTAGTTCTGAAGGGTTGTACACCGGTGACAAGTGCAGAAGAAAATAAATTTAAATCTCAGTACTGAAATGGTAACAAAGCAATATATAATTAAACCCACAGATGCTGCGGTACAGAAAAGAGTTGCTGCAATGAGTCCATTTTATGGGAATTTACAGTGTGTTTCCATCATTCAGTTTGACGGGATACGAAAGTCTTCTGGGGCTGGAATACGATGTAGTTGGATTCAAAGTTTTTTCAAAGATCCCCTGACACTTCCGTATCTCCGTGTCCCCCGTGGCCCCCACACCCCCTGCCAGCATCACTTTCCACCTCTGATGTTGATACTGATCTTGTCGTTGAGCTGCTGTATGAGCTGAGACAGCTCCTCTGTAGCCTGGGACTTGTCCTCCAGCAGCTCGTACCGCAGGCTGGAGATGTCCTGCTTGATCTCCTTCAGCTCACCTGCGGAGGGGACGAAAACAAGGCACACCTTAGAATGCAGGATAGTTCCCCTATCCACTGACACTGTAGATCCGACAGAAAACAGTTTTGACCTCAACGTGTTTACATTTCAGCCTTTGGGTTGGTGCTCGAATCCTATCATCAACTGAAAGCCTACAGCTGACGGATGGACAGATGGATGGATAAATTCATTCCTTCAAAATATCGTGACTATTCCACAGAACTTTGTCTTTTTTCACAGACTAAAAAACGGTTAGAGTAGGTGATATTTCCAAGGACATCACTGACAGAACCAGTACCTTCATTGACTTCATCGTTCTCTTTGTCAACTTGTGCCTTCAGCACGTAGCGCTTGATGAGACGTTTCATTATTTGCTGTAAGAGGAAGCATGAAAACTGCATATCATGACATGTTATTTCAAAATCAGGTTGGATTTTTAAAATAGCCAGAATAGTGGCACCACATGGGATGGGGAGCTCTTGCCTGGTAGCGCGTGGGCTGGTGCAGGATGCTGCTGAAGCTGTTGGACTCGGTCACTCGAAGGCTGGACTGGGTCTGACCAAACAAGTTCAGCTGAAGCCCAAAAACCAGATGTCACAAGCAAGTCAATAGCCAAGTCATGTTCAAATAGTTTTTCTAATGTCAAATCGAGGACAGAAGAGCATTATGCAGGATGGGGTGAATGAAGGGTCACTAGCCAGTGCCCAGAAGCCTCGATATCAGCAGTGATTTAAAGCACAAGGTCGGAAATTCCATTAAATCAGATGCAGAGGAGGAAAACGTTTGGTAATATGGCCTGAAGACTTGCTTTTCCTCAACTTCTTCTGCAGGGTTGACTGATGATTCTCTAGCGATGAGATTTGGGTCTCGTGGCTTTATTCTCACACTGAGCCATATGCACCAGAGCATCACAGCTGGGCTGCGTGACACAAGTGATACAAATATGTGTGTTTGTTCCAGTTAATGAGCCATCAGTTTTGCTGATGATCTCATATTAATTGTGCTTTAAAGTCACTGCTGAAGATCAGGCCTCCAGGCACAGACTAATGACACCTCACCCCAGCCTAATGCATAATGTCCTTAGAGAGAGTTTAAATCAAAGCATCAGCGATGCTGAGGATACAATTATTTTTCAGAGGTTAAGCAGAAGCAACATCTTTTGCATAGTTAAATCTCGCAAACAATAAGCAATAACCAGTTAGCCAACTACTCACAGTGACAGTAGTGTCACCTGGTTCCTTCACACAGCTCTGGTTCATTCAGACTTGGAGCTTAAGAATCATCAGTCACATTACCCCAGATTTGGAGCGGTCCATTCCCATCTCCACGTCCTTCCTGAGCCCTCGCCGGCGACACCGAAGCAGGTCCACGACCCTCCTGAGGAAGTGGAAGAAGGACTTGGGGCTGGGCACGATGCTGAAGGGGGGCGGCAGCGTTTTGCCATTGTCGAAGTAGGAGAGCCACAGCTTGGAGCGGGCAAACTTCCACTCGACGTCCGCGTCGTCCTGCAGGAGACCATAGACCACTCAGACGCACTCAGACGGTTGCAAACTTACTCAGACGTGACCAAAGCAACTTTTCCAGTATAGCCAGTTACAGTAAAGGCTTGAGCTGAAGATTTAGGGTCTAATTTTAAATGACTCTCTTCAAAACGTATGACACCTCTGTGCAAAACTAGAATGAATCGGTGGCGGTAGGAACGGCTACGGAGAGCCCACATCTTGGTCGCTGATTTTGTGAGATTTCGTGCCTAAGAAACCTCTGTTTGCCACAACAGTGTGAAACATGCCAGAAATATGCACAGGGTGCGTATTACCTCGATCTCCTGATAGGAGCTGTTGATCATGGCGATGAGCATGTTGAGGAGCACCACCACCATGGTGACGTTGTATATCCCATACAGCACGTACCCGATGTTCTCGATGAACTTGTGGTCGTACTTGAGGACCACTGAGGACACCTCCGACAGCCCAAATATGGACCAGAAGAGAGTCTTGAAACTCTCTTCAACTCTGCAACAGCAGCAACAAACGGGAGTGAGGATTCATAACAACATACTTGCCGTATTAACAATATATTTATTTAATATAAAGCGTTGCAAACTAAAAAGGAGAAAGGGGTTAAATTAGCAAGCGGTCTGCTCCTTGCATTTCGTCTTTGCTCTTGTAATAAATGTTTCAGTACTGGCTGATTTTTCCTTTCTGGGCAAAATGTACTTGTACAGCAGCAAGAACGACAAAAACACGCGATTACAATCTTTTAATAACCGGGATATTCAGCAAATCTCTCCAGTTAATTTCCTTTGTTTTGTTTGTAGCTCATATTTGCTGTTTATTCCTGAACATCAGCAAGATGCTGCAGGAAAAAAAAAATCTAAAATGGAAAAGCTTTTAACTAAATTAACTGTACGAGATCAACAACAGACATAGAGTCTAAAACATACAGTAGATCTTTTTAAATTATGATTATTCTTTTAGCCTTGGGCAGTTAACCTTTCTATGTAAAGGCAATAATTTTTTTTTTCCAGGCTCATTAAATACACGTTTGCCTGTTGCTGGATTCCAGCAGTTGAAGAGATGCCGAGCTTCTCGTTTTTCATTTTTATTCTTGGTTTAATGGGCTGTGCTGTCAGGGAGTGTCGATGAGGTGGCAGAGGTTCCCTATTTCCACAAGTTAATCTCAGATTGCTTTTTCTTCAGGTGATACAGAAAAATATAATTCAAGGCATGTACCCTTCAATGACCATGGTCTCCACGTGACACCTATTTCAACTGTGCCACAGAAGAATAATTTTTAAACATTTCTGGGATTTTGCAGCGAAGACTCTGAAATCTTGGCTCCGCTGTGTATGGAACTGGCTGCGGAGGTGACCGAAGGGGACGGGGTTTCTGTGCACTCACGTGGTGAAGGCGGAGTTCACCTTGGCACCCAGGTAGTAGGAGTAGAGGATGAACATGCCTATCATGAAGGCAAGGAAGACCATGATGAAGAGAACCATGAACTTGAAGATGTCCTTCACGGTGCGACCCAGGGAGATCTGGAGCGGTCCAAAGCTCTCGTTGGCGGGCAAGATGTAGGCAATGCGGGAGAAGCTCAGGACCACCGCAATGGCGTACAGCCCCTCCGAGATGAGCTGGGGGTCTGACGGTACCCATTTGTCTCTTGCTGGAAGAGAAAAAAACACTCAGACGTTGAAGTATAACAGAGAAAAATCTGCCTTTGAAGCAGGGGAAGAGCTATACTTAAATGCTCTAATTTATTTCCTACAGTCCAGTTCAAAACAGATGGGACCCTTTTACCGTAGGTGAAGTACTCAACATCCGGAGGGAGAGTCACCAGGGAGAGGTCTACAGCGTGCACCTTCTCGTCCACGTAGCGCTGGGCTTTGCTGGCCTGAAGGAAGGCGAAGAGGCGAGCCGTGAAGGCAGCGATGAAGATGGAAAGCATGCCAAAGTCCAGCACGTTCCACAGGTGTTGGACGTACTCCCGCGGGCCCTCGTTCCACAGCTCTTTGCACTCCGACCACATCATCCCTGCAGACAGTTCACATCTCAGAAGCTGTCCTGCTACCCTACTCCAGTAACACACCCAGCTAAGAATATCACTTTCTGTCCAAATTGCTCATTGTTTTGATCAAAAGTACATTTCAAAGTAAATTTTATGTTTATGTCTTCTGAATATTACTGGATCCATTCAACTGGCCCATATTTCTAAACAGGATTTAAAGCATAAAGATACGGTGATCCATCTCCATCCATCCACATTTCACTGTCGCGGAACATCCCATGTGACAGTTCTTTAAGAAGAAGTGTTTCTACATGCTACATGCACTACGGCCCAAGGAGCCCGCTGTCATAGTAACAGATGAGGCAGAACTATCTAATCTGATGCGTGACAGCGGATGTGTCTGAGGCACCCCCGGCAGCTCATTCTTAAAGTAGGAGCCGGAGCCACTGTGTCACGAGTCACCCGTGTGAAGCATATAGCCACAACAACAATGACATGATAAATTCCTTTTCCTTCCAGTGCGCCTCTCCAAAAGACCCAAAAACAGCTGTGGTGAAGATCGAGGTTCAATAAAGTTGATGTACTTACATACTCTACCTGAAACAGTAATAACGCCTTATGTCTAATAATGGTCTTGGTTAATACAATGCAAAGAAGGCAGGAATTTTAGCTTTAAAACTCAGTTGTCCTACAGCTATACTTTTGACAGTTTAATTATATTTCCCAGTGAATTATTACTGCTTAATATAATTTCTTACTGAATGGAGAAGCTGGAGAAAAGTCCCGGGGGCCTCAGCCGTGGTGACGTTCACTAACAGGTTATATCAAACGGAACCTGTGGGTCCGATTCAATAAACACCTTCGACAGACTGCCTCCCCCCGCTGGGACCCTGTGCAACGTGCCGAGCAGACTTCCACCTCGGCCCAACATCACACTTGACAAACTTAACAAGGAAGATTTTGGTGCTGTGGGCCTGACTTGCGGCTGCATTTCGCAGGCTGCCAAAGCGTGTCTCGGTCACGTTCGGCCGGGCGTGATGCAGGCTCTCGCGTGGTGCCGTGCCGTGTCTGCATCACGGCTTACATCCGAACCAAATCGGGGCAGAAAAACTGACGGTTTGTAATAGAGCCACAAAAACTGTGCTCCTTAGTTCAGCAGCAATTCTATTTAGCACAGCCCAAGTTTACTAAAGGCCAAAAAGTGACCAATACATGTGTTATCACAGATTTCATTGCCTTAATTCCCTATTACAATTTAGCATTAAATATCAGTTCAAATTATTCTTTAAAATTCCATCTGTTAAATTATTGTGACAGCACATTTCGACTCAGTAATCGGTGTTACTGGCTTGCGGTTAAAGGACATGAATCCGTAAGTATATTTATATTTATCCTGAATTGGTAAAGTAAAATTTACCCAGTGGTGTAAATGGGTAAATAACTGGTAGCCGAACACTGACTGTTGCTTTGAAGAAAAGCATCGGCTAAATGAACAAATGGTAATAACTGGTATAATTGTACAGGCTCCTGTCTCAACCACTCATTGCCAAAAGTGGGGGCTGCTGGTATCTTCTGAGTTGGCTGACCAAACAGCAGGAAAAACGTCTTTCCTTCTTGATGTCCAGATTTAAATCCACGCTTCCTGTTGACTTACAAACCAAGGTAGGGAAAATATAGGCTGATCTGTGGGTCACATCACTTTCTGCATAAGCCATTTACAATTTCTTTGCTGTGCCCCTCAGGGCAATATAAGAATAATAATAATAATAATAATAATGTTTTCAGCTTCACTTATCTGAGGATAGTAACATATAATGCAAACTAGTTGTTTTTTCTTCACTTTGGTTATATAGTAGAATTAGCAAAGATGAATGAGGTGTTTAAATATTTAGCACACAGCGCTGCACTCATGCATTATAAATAACAGCTTTTCACACCCACAGAAGGTACCGCAGGCTCATTAAAGGAGCGCGAGCCCGATGTGGAGGTGTCCTGTCTGTGAGACTGTGCGACTGGACCATTCCTGTCCACTCAACACTCAACCCCCCTCTGGACAAGTTAAAAATAAGTCACAGTCCAGAGAGAACTGAATTTCAGAAAGAGAATTTGAAGAAATTGGTGCAACATGTCCATTAAAAGCCAGAGACCCTGTACTGGTGCTCATTGCCAACAGGCATTAGGACACAGCTTGACATGGGGGTGCAGGGAATTGTGCTGGTGTCTCGCATCTCCTGAGCCATTGGTTGGGATGTGTATTCCTTGCTCAGTGTACATGGGGTTTACATGTTCTCCATCTGGGGTTCTTCCAGGTGCTCCGGTTTCCTCCCACAGTCCAATAACATGCTTCAGGTGCATTGGCAACTTTGAATAGCCCTTAATGTGTGTGTGTGTGTGTGTGTGTGTGTGTGTGTGTGTGTGTGTGTGTGTGTGTGTGTACTGTCTCACGCCCTATGCTTTTGGTGTAGGTTCTGGACTAACTTCACCCTGCACTGGAGTAGCAGTTATTGATGTGAATGGAATATGAATGGATTCAAATGAATGAATACTGATTTCTATGATTTCTTTCTTCCTTTATGTTTAAATTGTTTGCAGCATGTCATAAGGCAGCAAAATGGTGAGTGGGGCACGCCTGTGTGATTTTGTTCTGCTTTATACATAGTACCTCAGTTACAAAATATAACATGAACAACTCCCTCAAGACCTAGAATAGTACCTTATCTGGCCCAGAACATGTTTCCACCCCATAATGCACTCATTGAAACCTTTCCCAAAGGCCAGGAATCTCTAAGCAAATCTGCATAAATCAAATGACTGGTCGTGTGACGATGAACTTTTCATATAGACGTCCCATGTAATGGAGCATAACTCCGAAACAACACAAACTGTTCAGAGCTAAGATAAGGCATTTGGGATATTTTTTGGTATGCAGGACACAGTGTCTGAATATTAATGTCCTTTTCAAAATGAGAAGAGTATCTGAAATGCAGAGACCTGTACAGCTGCGGCCCAACTGAATTTATGACTCAGAAAGGCAGATCTGTATCAGTTAATAACATTTACATGTATTTATTTGGCTGATGGCCCAGAGTGGCCCAGGCAGAAAAATGAAGGGTAGAAATATCAGCGGTGTGTTGCTTGAGAAACACACTGCCATTGGAAACACCACTGTCTCAACGGTCAACTGTAAGAGGGTACTGCAGAGGCAAAAATTCCAGTAAAGACACAAATACGATGATATTTTGGTACCTGCAACCCACACCATGATGAGCATCTCTGTCCAGCTGAAGCGAGTGGTCTTCACCCTGAAGATCTGCGTGGGGTAGTCGGTTACAGTGACGTTGGGCAGCGTGGAGATTCCCTCGAAGCGGTCCGAGGCGTTGAACACCAGCAGACACAGGAAGATGATGAAGGAGGCGGCATGCGCCACAAACTTCATGAAGGGGCTGCGGAGGACCCTGCCCAGCTGGAGGCAGGTGGTGTGGAGAAAGAGGAAGAGAGGGGCAGAACGGGGAGGAGTGTTTCAAGGCCCAAATAAATGTCCAGTAGTTGTGCTCCAACTTTTCATGATGTCAAGATCTGACATCCTACGCTTTACCTTTGCTAACTCCTGGGAAACGGTCTGTTGGGTTTACTTTGTTTCACAACAGTAAACGAACTGTCAAAAGGAGTAGTCTTGTTGGCCCACATGAGACCGGTTCAAAGAAGCTCCCTGTCCTACTGAAGTAATTTGCACCCGATGTTAAGACTTGGCTCTCACCTCCTCTTACAGGATTTTGTTAGTTATACACAATGCATTACACATATAAAACATCATGGTTGTGACTCAGCTCAGAAATGGCATTTTAATGAACCTTGGCCTTACTTTCTGTGGACTGTAGTAAACGGAGGACAGGCCAGGGGGCCAGGGAGGGTCACTTTCTTACCTTGCTGCATGGTGCAAACCAATACCCAACAGCCAGCAGTGGCAGCCCCAACGCCACCAGTAGGACCACAAGGCACTTGACAGCGACAGCCTGCTCCCTCAACCCATCCAGGTTCTCATACCAGATGGTCAGCAGCTGCTGCTGGCAATTGGGGTGGGCCACAAACTGCGGAGAGAGGAACACCGTGGCAGGGTCTCATTGTGGCCGTGCGTAAATCGGGCTCACGGGAGCAGATGTATTGCGCGTCATCCAGCTGAACCTCTAACAAGGGCCAGACGGCTTGCCGCTCTCAGTCGGAAGAACCAAAGTATTTAGTTAAAGCTCACAAGCCCCGAAATGATGCGCGCCGCGTGAGCAGCTGTGAAAGCAGACCTGGTGAGTCAAACAGAGCCAAATGTCTTTCACAGCCAAGACTAACAGTGACTGAAGAACCCCCGAGTCACAGCCACAGGTCAACTGGCACAACAGGCTCGTGCTTAGAAGCACACTTCACTGATTCACTGTGGAGGGGAGAGTGCAACATCTGGGTTTAGTTGAATAACTTATTAAATTAGTTAATTAACAGTATTTTTCTATCACATACAGCAAGAGCAAGGAATAACAGTAGCAGAAACACTAACCAGCTATTAGCATGTTGGTTTGTATGGCTTTTGGTTGCATTGTTGTTTGTTGTGCTGCTCCTGTCTTATGTACTGTCCTTCAGGATCTATCTATCTATCTCAGAGAGCAAGGAAAGGAACAGCCAAGAACAAATGAGAAACACCTTAAAGTCTTGAGAGAGAAATGGATGAACTACCCTTGTTTCAAGTAATAGCTGGAGGTTAGTGCTTTGAATTCTGTCCTGAATTACTTTCCCCAGGGATGGGAACAGAAATGATTTTTTTTGTGTTGGAACAGAAGGAAGCTGTAGTGGTAGCCTCATGCCTCGCAGACAGGCTGCCAGCACCTATGGCTGACCGTTGTTAAATAAAAGTAAAGGGTAAAAATAAATAAAAGTAAAAATAAAAGCTTTGAACAAAGTTGCACCTCATTTTAGCACTTTGCACTTCTGCCAATAGCTGAGTTGACGTCTAGCCTCAAGCTGTGATTCATTAGAAGGTGCTTCGGATGTGGTCTTAGTTGTCATATTTCTGCTCCCTGAAATGATCGCCAGTGTGAAGATAGAAAAGGTAAAAGTTAAGCAGTTAGTCGATGGAGCAAAACTCATTGCAAGTAAGTTGAACCCAGCAAAATGTTACGTGAACGTGTGTTCCTGATTTTTACAAGCTTGAAAACCTCGGTACAGATATGATATGACGAAGGACTTAAGGGAGTGTTGACTACACAGGTGTACTCATGAGTGTCATGGCTTTTCTCACGCCTCAAGACCACAAGAACACACATGGATGTGACCTTCCATCACTGCCCTAGCTAATCTGTAGGAACGCTATACTTTAGCAGTAGCATCCATCTGGCCTCTTGTGTCTTATACTGTATCAGATGGTCACTGTATTATTGATCTGACCTTTTAATGGTTCATAATGGACATTATATTTATGCCCAGCATGCTGCATGCAACAGGCAACCACAGCTGGCTTATTTTCAATAATTCTGGGTCGGCGGTAGACTAAAAGGGACGGGCATTGCTGACCTTCTTGACCTCATACTTGATGGCCAGTTTGACGCGGCTCAGGAGGGTGCGGTGGGTCTGTCCCTCGTCCAGCTCGGCGCTCACGTCACCATTCAGGATGGCCTCCACTTCCTCTGTGTCTCGACACAGGTCCAACACCCCCACCACAAAGTCCTTGCACTGCATAGATAACTTGCGGTAGTCATTCTGGGGGAAGAATTTGCAACAAATATATGCGAAAAGAGCAGTAACAAGCAAAGATCGCCCCCTGGTATCAAGCACATCTTAGATGACCCTGGTTTTTTTTTTTTTTTACCATTATAATTCAGCATTTTAACTTTAATATTTTTTATCCTCATTTTATTCATCAGGAGTCCAGAAATGTTACATTTATAATGCAACCAAGGCCATAACATTTATAGAAAATAACTTTTCTGACATCAAAATGTGAAATTTGTTCTACACCTCATTTCTTAAGGTATTATTATTTCTTTCTGAAGCTACACCTCACTTGTTAGTGATTTTATCTTCTGGTGTATTTACAGCTTTCAAACCTGAATGCATTTGTTAACGCCAGGCGCTCATCTGCATTTGCTATGAAAACATCTTGTATCGTTCATGGTTTCCCGGTGATCCTCCCACACGGAACACACGCCTGCTGAAATAATCCGGTTCAAGACAAACCGCATTGATTAATCAATGTACTCAATACAGCCTCTTCCTGACAGCCGCCGAAATGACCGTCAGGGTGAAATCCAACTCTGTAGATCACGGGGGTCCACCTTTCCACCCATAACTGAGACCGGAATAGAACCGGTAGTTCGTCAAACATCACGGGATCCACCACAACCGCCGCGTCCCTGCTGTTAATTTGTCTGCTTTTATTGAAAAACATGTTGTGGTCTCAGAGAGAATGTGTTTCCTGAAGTGTAAACACAGACAAAGACACACCTCTATCTTGCACACAGTGGGTGAAAAACAACAGATGATGGCAAAACAAACAGGGCCCTCCATACCCCCCGTGCACAATCACTGCGATGATGACTAGATTCACAAAACCGTTTTTCGCATTATAAATGGTAAAAGGTGCATTTTTGCGATTAAAAGGGCAGTAAAACGTATCGTTTCAAAGGCCTGTGGCTTAACCAACACAAACCACATTGGGGTGTACATTATATTAGGATGAGTTAAACGGTCAGATCAGCTGCTGTACTTTTACCCACAATGCACAGTGTTCAACACTCCTAATAGCTCTTGTAATATAACTGCTGCCAGTTGTATGCTAATATGCAAAAGACACTATTAATTCTCAAACTCAAAGGGCTTGCAAATGGACTTTCAAAAGGTGTTTTACTTTTACTGCATATTGTCTTCTAGTGCGTATTGACACTGTGCTAATTTCCCTTTCGGGGAGAGAGGGTAAGAAAGGGTCTGCGGTGAAAGACTACGGTGGAAAGTGACCTGCTTAGAGAAATACTCATCTGTTTAAAAGGCGGAATGGAACAAACTACGCAGAGAGGTCAGATTGAACTGGCGTTCTGAAACGACCTGCACAAATTAATCTTGACATTGTCATTTAAAGTAGAACCCCCCCCCCCCAAACACAGTAAGTGTGAGAAACAACATTATTTCAGGGCAAACATTTTGAAACATCTATTTTTGAGGCAAGCATCACTTTTATTGTTTATCGCTGTGGGTGAATGAATCCCACATAGAGGAATATGGAGAAAAAATACCTATAATCA
Organism: Arapaima gigas; assembly: GCA_900497675.1. Taxonomy (NCBI): domain Eukaryota; kingdom Metazoa; phylum Chordata; class Actinopteri; order Osteoglossiformes; family Osteoglossidae; genus Arapaima; species Arapaima gigas. Next base: position 251,203 of record UFQX01000548.1, on the reverse strand, counting down.
AAACAATTCTGCTTAAAGTCACGTGGCAAATGAGTGGCGGGTACATATTTGGGCATATTTTAGGGTGACTGACAGAGCCACGTTACATTACGTAACCAAAACAAACCCACAGGTCCAATCTCTGTCTGGAGAATGGAATCTCTCCTAGAGATTATAGATCCAGTGACACGTTAACAAGCCACAGGCAATGAGCGCTTTGCAAATTTTGTGATGAGGTTTTTTTAGCGCAGATTTTATCATAGCACTGCAGAAGTAAAGTCTGACTAGAAGATCAACAAGCGTTTGATAATGGAGCGTAAAATCACACTAGTACCTTTAGCTGACACTTGTCTCAAGAGTACTACAGCCGCAGGTGGGACTTGAACCTGAGCTGTTCCTGCACAATTCTAACTGCTGTCTGTATAATGCATGCAAAACATAAAGACTTCACCTCTATTTTTAATGGCAAGCATAGGGGAGAAAACCATTAAAACAAGTGCAGTTGGCACCGAGGAGGTCTTTTTCTCATCACTGTCAGAGCAAGTGGGTGACATTGATTAAACCTCTGCCCACCATCCTCAGAACTCAAGTGGAAGATGTTCCTCTTCACTTCTGAGGACGATTTTTGCAAATTGAGGCGATCCGGGTTTGGGGGGCGAGCACCTTGTCAAGCTCGGCTGTGTCAGAGGTGGGCAAATAAACACCCTCCTGCGTCCTCCCCCTCTCCGCAGTTGGCCTCTCTCATTACATCCACAGCATGAGCTATGGACCACTGCTGAAACAAGTTACCTCCGCCCAAAATACTCTCCTTCTCACAGATTTCCCAGCAGGTATAAAGGCGAACAGGAGCTGCTCTGAAAAGGGTACTATATTCTGAAATAATTACACCGCGACCCACCAACATGTCCTCTGAATTACCGCGTCCCAACGGTAATCTCAGTCAGGCACGTGCAGCAGCATATGACACGCTCTTAAAAGGCATATTTCAATCAAAGTGCACTTGGGATCTCTATAAACTGGCACATTTTTACAGCACCTTGGATGTTTTCTCACCACTTGCACCACACTTGCACATTGAGCGGCGGCTGCGAATGTGTGGCAGGTGAAGTGGGCTGTGAAATCACATTTGCGGGGCAGCGGATGGACAAAACAGTCGAGAGCAGCCCGGAAAAAAAGGTGAAATAGAACCACGGGTAAATGATTTTAAAAATATAGGCAATAACATACTCCAAATCCCCAATATATATTGCTTATTTTCCACTAAAGTCACTGTACTGTTCTCATTTTTAACATTACACCAGCCTCCCAGGACCTTCTGGCAATTACACATGCCAATATACCTAGCAGTAATGAGCTGGTTAGTAAGTACTAAAGTCTTCACCAATGTAAACGCCCTTTGAGGTCAGATATGTCTACAAGGCTAACTGAGCTGAACAGTCCGTTTTTACTGCCGGCTTTGTCTTTATGATCCTGTGATGACAGCAGCTCGTACAGAAACATAGACATACAGTCTATCCTCAATTTTCCACACTACACGGGGGAAGGAAATGTCCAGATGCAGCAGATGTTGAGAAAATCAAAAGCATAATTTCAGTGTGTTGCACTATATACTACAGTATTACATTAATAATTTTATAACCTAATGTAATGTGTAATGAACATGCAACGTGAGTAATAAGATGAAATAGCCGGTACTGTAGCTGAAACATTCATACACACAGTCCAGTGAATTGTATGTAAAAAGGAGGTCCATCAGATCACTTCTACAATGGGGGCGCTTTGCGGCCTTTACAACACGATGGAAATGTTTCTTTATCGAGAAACAGCACCAAAATTAAATAAAACAGTATTTTATGCATTAATGAAATTACTTCCTCCAAAAAAACTAAACAATTTGTGAAATATTTGTACAAAATGCTGAAAAATAGTTCATTGGATATTTGTAATTTTTGTTTTTTTGGAAACAGTCTGATAAAATTTGCCTTAAATTTGTCTGATAAAATTCATAAAATCAGGATCCAGAACATCGAGGAAGGACTGTGCACACGGATAAACAGCATTGAGGGATTGTCCACGGCTTACATGGTACCAAGGACACGTCATAACTCCTGTATGTTGAATTGTGGGTCATGACAGACATGTCAAAAAGCAAGACATACAGCAAAAAAAGGAAAACAGAAGATTGGCTAAAAACAAATTTGGCCCCCATCCTACCTTAAACTCTTTCTCGATGTTGGCCAGCTTGGCGAGTTCATTGCTCAGCTCCAGAGCTGTGTGGACAGGGTCCTCGCTGGACAGGGACAGGTAGGCAGGGCTGGCCAGTCCACGGTAGGCATTGATTCGGGAGCGCGAGTGGCTGAAGGGGTCCTTGCGCTGCTTCTCGGTGCACTCAGCGCACTTGCAGAAGTAGTCGTGTGGCCTCTCGATGCGCGCACCACGTGTCAGCAGCATGTGCACCACCTCGTACTTCTGACAGTGGGCGGCCAGGATGACAGGGGTGATGTCAGGCGAGAAGCGCGTGCCGTCCTCGTCGTACGAGTAGAAGTCGTCGTCCCGGAGCTCGCGGGGGCTCCGCGTCAGGCGCTCGCCTGCAGTGAAGGATGGGTGGTTGAGGATAGCTTCCACAATGCGCACGTAGCCCTTGCTGATGGCCAGCAGGAGGGCATCGCCCACCCGTGCCAGGTTGTCGTGCTTCAGCAGCAGCTCCGTAACCTCCAGGTGCTCGTTGCCCACGGCCAGCTGCAGAGCGTTCTGGCCCATGTAGTCCACGCAGTTGACGCTGAGGGTGCGCGACTCCTCCAGCATCTTGCGCACCACGGGGATATTGCCGTACTCGGCGGCATCCAGGAAGCGCTCCTCCTGCGATGTCAAGCTTGTGCTGCGGTTGTTGAACATGAAGGCTGGTCCTCGTACTGCCTGCCGCCGGCCTTTCTCGCGCATCATGGTGAGCCTCCGCTGAGCGTGGTGCTCTTCACTTGTCCTGGAGGGTCCGGGGGAAAGGCGGAAATGCACTTAAGGCAACTTACAATACCCCACTGTTCAAAGAAGATACAAAGTTCTGGAAAGCCAGCTGCTCTACATAAGCAGTTCTTGACATCAAGATCACTATTTAAGACCTTCAACCCCTGGACTAAAGCACTACAATGCAGTGTAGAAGTTCAGTAGCTTAGAAGCTGCTTCTCTCATTTTTACATCCCAGTTGATCCATCCCCTCCTTGAACCGTTTTCTTCACTCTCACAATGTGCGAGCAACACTCCCCAAATCCCGATGCCTGGAACAAGTCCACGGGCCAAGCAGTGAGCCGCAGGGCCACCTGGGGAACCCTACAGGCAGCACATGTCTGCAACCGCCCCGTACGGCATGTTAATGAAACACACTAGAGGGGTTTCAGTGGCAGGAGATGCATTTCCGTGCCAGAAAATCCAGGCTTGAGCCTGAGACACAGATGAGTTCAATGAGACAAAGATGCACCCATTTACACAGGTCAGTCTTTTAAACTGAAAAAATACAAGCAAGTCTGAAATGGCTTGGAAGCAGCTTGAAGCTCCTGAGTTTACTAGTTCCTGCTGCTTTGTTTCAGCCTGAACCCAAAGTGTAAAATTGCTGACCAAAATTAGCGAGTAATTGGTCTTGTGCTGATTTCAGGTTATCAGATTCACTTTTCTTAATTTCATGGATGATTTCCCTGACTCAACATTTAACTATATACTACATACAATTACACTCTCCAAGACGTTCACAGGAATAAAATAAATAAAATACCTCACTACTTTTTATAAATCCTTATAAAGCACAGAGTTAGTCTTTTCCCTCCGAAGTCTGTTTAAAAACCTGACCTGGAAAGTCACTGCTATAAATCACTGCAGAAATGAATTTGACTCTGTCTAGTACTTTGTTCTAAGCAATTTAACAAATTATTTTTTGTCAGCGTTTAAAGTGCAGTGGTGTTGCAGAACAACTGCAAGGATATGGGACGTTTGAGTTCCCAACCCCATCCATCATCATAAATAAGCCATAAGAATAGCAAATCTCCTGGGACTCATTAATTGACTTGGATTGACTGGGACTCAATGGCCAAAAGATGTAGAAGAGCCACTTCTGAGCTGAGGCATTAGCTTTGACAAAAAGGTTAAAGGACTTTCAAAAGCTAAATTCTCTGCAGGTTTCAGAAACGATTGGCTGCTGGAAGCAGTTGACCTGTGAGGAAATGAGTTCCAAACTGGAATTCTGGCTGGATGGCTGAACTTCGTAAGACTTTTGCTCAACTGCACCAAAATTCTACCCTGGATGGACTCCCAGGATTCAAGAAGGGTCTCAAACCGATCTCTTTCAGACCAGTTTCTCTCCCAGTCTCCTGACAGCTACATAAATGCATTGAACACCATCCGTCAAAGTATATAGCATCTGAATAATTTTCACTCATCCTTTCATTCGTTTGTTGATAATCTGTAACTGCTTGTCCAGCAGAAGGTCATGGTGGTATAGAGCCGTTCCTGGGAACAATAGGGTGTGTGGGATGGTACACCTTGGACAGGACGTCAGTCCGTCTCAGGACAATCAGGTACACACACAAAGGGGAACTTGTAGTCACCAGTTCACCTGAAACACATGTTTAATGTTCAAAGTTCATTCTATTGTCATTCCACACTTATACAGGTGTACAAGAAAAGGAAATTTAGTTCCTCCTGGACCGCGGTGCACAGCACACAGCACAGACAGGATGACAACACAGGAAAACATAGATAAAAAGAGGTAGTTGGGAGGACAGTAATATATAGATACAAAGAAAATGAAGACAGATAAGAAGACAAATAAGTGGCCATTAACAATAAGTGAAAAAGCAAGACAAACAGACAGTAGTGGGGGTGTAATGATACAATGGTGGGTGGTCAGTCCCTGTATTGTCTGGAGCTCAGCAGTCTGACAGCCTGCAGGAAAAGCCTATTGGCTTTGGAACGTGGGGGGAAACCCACATAAACTCCACGCAGATTGAGGCTGTATTTGAATACACACTCCCGTATATATAGAGCAGGCGCTGTGAGGGCTACCTGCTGCACCACTGCGTCACCCGCCAGCCCAGTGTGAGGCAGCAAAACAGAATCAAACAAATAAGCTTGGCTTTGATAATCATGTTTGCATCTCCGCTCTTTATCTGGGGCTGAATGCACTTTTGTTCACCGAGTTATACACAGCTTTGGATTAAAGCTTTCACCAAAGGGATAAATGTAAATGTAAAAGTAACAAAGTGTGGGTCACACACTGGGATTGGCGTCAGATACTTGAAAGCATCTGGTAACTGGATGGGACATTTTGCAAGTGAGCGAAATGCATTGGCTTAGCAGTTGCTCCTTGGGCCACGGTCTCCAACCCCTGCATGGCACCTCCTGAGAACACATAACACTTTCACCCAGACACACTTAAAACAGCGCAAACACACACCACACAGCACAGCTCTTCTAATGAAGTGTGAATCAACACTGAGACACTTTCTCTGGCTCCTCACCAACGTCACAAGGGTTTGGAAGTGTTTAGCCCTGCAGTCTGGCCCCCAAGCACCCATACACTTGCGGAGTAACAGTTTAAGAGCCCATTTTTCACACGGCCTGAAAATACAACAACCACTCCAACTGCTCCGTGGGAGAGAGAATGAGAAGAGGCTCACCGAGCGCTCAGTTCGGCCACACACCTGCCCCTCTGATAAATTCTTTATACATAAAACACAGTTTTCACCAAGCTGTGGCAACACAGCCATCACCGCCGCTCCTGCAATCCACATCTGTGGCCCCAGAGACCGACCGGCCACCCAGCAGACACTCGGACACGCACCACTAAATCACGCACAAATGGCTCTCATGCGTAACAACACGCACAGCTCCCAAGGGCACCATTCCCCAGCTCTGGCCAGCACCGCCTCTGTGCAAGGACCAGCCTGGCTTCTCACACCCGTCGGGCTTCCAGGGGCAGAACCCAGCCACGACTTTCAAGAGCAATTTAAGGACAATTTGCATGTGTGTTAAGTACTGGCTGAGTCATCCCCATTTCTGGATACGCTGCGGTTCTGCCCTTTCGGTTGTTCACCCCCCGTTCACTCATTGGCGAGTCACACTGCTGCGTGTGTCTGTGCGCGTTTCCACGGTCAGGGACGTCTCCTTGGCTTCCTCATCTTATTAGTCACATCTCAATTGAATCAGGGAGGAGAACACTTTGACATCAGAATAGTGCAGAACTATACAACTGTAGTCGTGGCCTGTGCAATGTCAAGCGTGAACGAATCCAAGACGTCCACATTTACAGGATTTGTAATAATTATGTTATGTTATATGGATAAGACAATTAATCCTTCAATTCTTGACTGCATGAAGCAGAGCTCTACAGGTATCGTACTATTTCTGTGATCAAAGGTTACATGTAACAACACGCTTAACTAATATAATAATAATAACTTTACACAGCATCTTGACAAAATGATAAAATGAAAATCCAATGGAAAATGAGAAAGAAAAATGTCATTTTGAGTTGTAGTCCTTGTGCTTTTCAGTCTGTTTAGTCCTTACGAACACAGGAGGGATATTCCACACCTGGCTGTGTGCAGTTAACCAAATAATACTGGGAAGTGGGTGAAGAAACTGAAAAGAAAGAAACAGGCTGTTGGTTGTGATATAGCCGTGTCTGAAAGACAGGAAAGTTAAACTAATCCTAATGTCCGATGAAAACTCACTTTTACGAGACCAGACGGGTTTGTTTTGACACAGTATGATACGTTAGAGTTTGCCAATACTGAGTAGAGTAACAGCTTTTCGAGCGTCCATCGATGCATTCTTTCATCCTTTTATCCAACCATCCGTGCATTTTAAACCGCTTTTCCAACGTCAACGAGTTTTGATCAGCAAACAAAAAGCGTCAAAGACCGCAACTGAACGGTCAGGAATATAACACGTGTTGTAATAAAAAAACAAAATAAACGTTGTATTTATGCCGAGGAGAACGAGAGATCGGTGGACAGGTGCTTTTTCTAAGCGCGATTTTCTCAGCCCAAAGCCCGCCCGCTGGTTGGCGCTGAAATACTGGACAAACATCTTTATGCCTTATAACTAAAAACTTTGAGTTTTAAAACGTAAGACCGCACTGATAAAATTACCTGTGGACGGTTAAAATTGTGAAATGTTTTTTTTTTATGTCGAAACAGAAATAGTCTGATGATTGAGCGAAAACCGCTCAAATTCCACTTTCATGAAGAAATGGTAGTGATTTTGCGCAAAGTTGACTAAAGCAACACGATGACCCGGTTTACCATGTTTTCCGCACCTGCTTTCTGTACTGACGGGGTGACAGGTAATTTTTTCCGTACTCACATGCTGTACTCATAGTACCCAGAGGACTCGAGCACAGTCCTCACCGAGCCCAGGTGATGATGCTCGTCGACGCCTCCGTTCTCCTCGCTGCGCTCCCGCGCGTCCTCGCCCGGAAAGGAGACGCGTTTCAGACACCTTCCGCCCCTGGTTGACATGACCTGCAAACTGCCCCGTGGATCCGATCCTCTGCTGTGGGTTCCGATCCTCTCCCAGCAGCCACTATCAGGTCTCCCAGTAGGTGCTGAAGACTCCCCGTGCGACTGAGCGCAGCTCAGCATCCAGCAGATCACTGGAGCGGAGCCGCAGGGGACGTCGTGTCCAGCCCTGCCCATCCGCACCAGCAGAGAGACCTCATCAGAGCATCATCTCTATCTTCTTCTTTTCCTTCGTCTTCTTCTTCTTCATCGTCTTCCTCTCCATCATCTTCGTGATCACCAGCATTACCATCATCACCATCGTCTTAATAATAATAATCACCTTCTTCATTACCATCATCTTCTTGTCCATCATCACCACAATCACCATTACCGTCACCATAACAATAATAATAATAATAATAATAATCTTCCTCACCATAATTTTCATCATCATCACTGTCATCATCTCCATCATCATCATCATCATCATCTTCATCACACGGTGTCACAATATTCAGTTGTTTTTGTCTTTTTTATATCACTGCTTTAATATTTATAATTATATATACAGCAACGTACCTCTGACATCTCCTTTGCTCTTTTTACAGCAGAAATCAGTTTCAGACTAAATATTTTTAAAAATCATAGTGCAGCACAGCTGTTCACTGCACAGGACAAATAATGTGGTGTAAAGCTGAATGAATGAGGGTCATGGGAAGATAACTTCTGTATCCTGTGGTTCTTCTGATCAAACACCATCCTTCCACATACAGTGTGATTTGTGACACTGTCTATCCAGGGCCTCCCGGGGAATTTGGCCTCCCTTCATCTAGAGGACCCCCACCGGCTCCCCGATGAAGTCATTCTCAAAGTGACTCGCAGCTTCTGGAAGGGTGAAACCCATGGGGCTGCAGATACCTCACCTGGACATCAGGGCCACCACCTGGAATGATCTTTTCACAGACGTTTTGCAGCCTTTTGCAACTAAACGTGTGGCTCTAGGTTTAATACCTCCATTGCTTTTTTTTCTGCAGATGTGCACTGTTTTAATGACATTCTTCTCAGTTAACTGTGGTTATGCTCCATCAGGTGAGGTTTTTGTTGCAGAATTGCCTTTTCTTCACAGTTTTGGCTTAATGCTAGTCACCATTGTGGGGAACATGACATGGATGACATATCCCTTATTTACTTGGTATGGAACCAATCATTGGTTGGGTAGAATTAGGCTGAACATGGAAATAAGAACTATGTTTTTTTTAAAACAAGCATAATTACGAGCTATAGTATTTTTACCTTTTCTTTGCTGTCAGTTTCATGATTTATATGTATTCTAAAGGTCACTAATACGCTAGTAGTCAGTAACTTGCCTACAGTGGGATATGTGTGTGATGTGAAAAGAGGAATAATTCAGTCAAAGTTGGAACAAAGTTGGAACACAAAGAGCAGCTGAAATAGAATTTAAGAGCAGGTGCATTTATCAGTTCTCATTCCAAACAGCAGACCTAAGCAAAATATTGTACCTTACAACATCTTTCAGCCCATACAGAATTTATGGAAAAGAAAATATCAAGGTGTAATTTATCAAATATGCAGTCATACCTGACTAGTTAAAAATTTTGGAAAAAAAAAGTTTTTTCCTCCTTATTTTTAGGCTGACTATGGTGTTAAAATGGCAACATTTGGTAAAGTTGTGGGAAATAGAAGAGGATGCCCAGGAAACAGATGAATGGACACAATCGCAATGACAAGAAGCCAGTTAAGGGAGTTTAGATCTAGTTTAGATCCCCCATGGGAGATGGACCAGAGATGGCTGACTGGAAGAGAGCCCTGGGGTAAACCCAAAACAAGCTGGATAGATGATATCTCTGATATGACCTGGGGATGCTTGGAGGGATTGGAGATGGGTACCGCGGAAGGGAAGAACAATTTGATCTGGCTGACAAGGAGTCACACTGACGTACTGATCAATAGGCAGCTGCCTTGAGCAACCAGGTCAATGATCCATTCAATTAAAAAATGGATGGATGAGTGTTGGGGTGACTGGATGTGAAGCTGGATGGTGACAGAGCTAACCAGTAACTCAGTTCATGAAGAGCTTATAACTTTGATGATGGCGATAATAATGATGATAATGATTATTATTATTATTATTATTATTACTACTAATACTATTACTACTACTACTACTATTTGGCATAAGGATCACAAACACCACTGTCATTTTTTGTGTAAAGTCTCTATGTAGAATTGCAGTTCTGTCCTTTACAGCAACATCTACAAAAACAAGATCTCCCTCACTTTAACACAGAAGTGAAAGAAACATCACCCCCATCATAAGAATTAAAAAAAATACTTGAATACTTAAAAAAAATAGTGAATCAAAATGATTATTCTGCAATTACGGGATGTGGTGAGTAAATATATACGTTTGATTTCGACACAGATGAATAACAATTTTTAGCATAAACATCTATAAGAGGTGAGTAGACGTGAGTGACATTTACTCAGTTACTTGTATTTTACGTTTCTGCAGAAAGATCTTTACAAAGTAGCTTTCAGCAACAATATTTTTTACATTTATACAAGCACGTTTAAAAAAAAAAACATCTTTTTCCATTTTTGTCACTGCTCTTACTTTAGAATTTTTTGTTTGTTTCATTTTTATCAAATGATTTTTATGCAAACCAAGACCAGCTATCCTCCTTGCTGTCAGCTGACTTCTGTCATTTTCACTGGCCATAATATGCTGTCAGTCACAGTTTTATCTGACAGCCAATTAAGTCCTTTTTACTGCATACACATTGCACACTTTGAATTTTATAAGAATTTGTCTAAATTGCTAATGAATTATTTGGTGAGTCACTAAAATGTTTTATTTTTGATTTAACAATTAGAACTGTATTTAAACTGTTAACAGTATTAGTGATTCTAAACCAAAAAAGCATAATTTGAAAAAACTAACTTGAAACTTGAATAGTTTCTTGACATTATACTATACTGTTTACTTTTATTCAAATATATTTTGGGGGGACTACTGTACTTGAATCCCTGCGATGGAATGGTGTCCCAATCAGGGGCCTTTTCATGGCACATTATTGTTGCTTCAAGGAGAGGCTCCGTATAACCAAGACCCTACTCAGGGTAAAACAGTTAGGAGGACTGTGCTTGTGTCAGTTTTTTTAAGTAACACCACTTTTACTAGTATATTGTTTTTAATTACTATACACACATCTGTTTTCTCCTATAATTTCTGCCTATTTTGTTTCTTTTTTCATACAGGAGAAAGCCTGAAGGAACAGTGGCTCAGTGAGTAGTACTGTTACCACAGAGTGCTTAAGGTGCCCAAGTGTGGGTTTGAATCCATCTCACTTTTTGTGGAGTTTCTTCTTGTGATTGGGTTTCCTCCAGCTATTCCAGTTTCTTCCCACAGCTTAAACAAATGTGTTTCAGGTCAATTGGCTTCTGTAAGGTGCAGTTTTATAGTGATTCTAGGATAGGATCTGGACTGAAGCGATCCTGACCAGTATAAAGTGACAGATGGATCAGAGTAAAACCAAAAAGCAAACACTGGCACTTTCTCCTAAATAGGAGCTATCCAACACATATGGTCATATCTCCGCAGTACACTAAAATTATAGAAGAATCTCATTACCTGGAGGAGCACATACTATTCAGATAAGGCTGCTTTTGTGAGAAGGCGTGTAAGCAGCATTTGTTTCAATACAAGCCCATGCAAAATAGCCCAATGCAAACAAGCTCTGACTCTGATGCTCTTGTATATGATAATGGCCATTTAATCAGTTCAGAGCATCGGTATGACAGTATCATAAGATCTTATTCGGGTTTAAAGTCTCTTGTTAATCAAATGGTGTCCCAAACTGTAGTGTTTAGTAACAGTTACTTGCAAACTCTTTAAGTAAAAAAAATAACACAAATGCCCAGTTTAGGCATGTTCTTATCTAAAAAAGTTTTAACCTTTTAAGCTCTTTTGCTCATTCAGGAAATTAGTTGCTTTCCAAGAGTCCTCAGGTGGGCTCAGAGTATCCTTTAAAAAAGGCGACAGAGATTGGTTTGTTCTGTGGACAGGTTCTCACAAAATGTCTAATTATTCAGTTTCCACTCCACAGCAAAATGCACAGTACTCCACTATGGGGGAAATGGAGTAAGTGATTGAAGGGATCCTCTTGATAATCCTCTTCATTATAGCAGCTACACAGCGTAAAATTTGAAAGGTTTTGAATTTTATGGCAAATTAACACTTTCTGCTGGTCAATAGGGCTGAGCACTTCAAACAGGTGCAGCAAGTGTCAAGCCAAGCTGCACTGGTGAAATATTAATGATGACAATAATGTTGCTTATTGAGGGCTATTCCTTCGCTGGATGGCAGTTTAATTTAATGATGTCTACGGATCCAAAGTACATATTTCATTTCTCATCCAGCACTGTTCGTGTTCTTGCTGAAAATTGCTCCATTTGCTTCTTATAAATACCCTTTCAGCTTGTAAGCAGTCCGCACAGTAAGCCGTGGTACGACTCTTGCCTGCCTTCTACATCGCGGTCCAGCGTGATAACCTCATTAAGCCAACTGCACGCAGATGTGGACACTTCATTAACACTTAAAAGGGATGAGGGTATGAGATGTTATAGACAGAGAAAAGAAAGAAACGGCTGGGTCAGCTAATAAGAGGAAAACATGGAGATCATTCAGTGTGTTTATGGAAACAGTAGTCAAGAAAATCCCTAAGCCTGACTCAAGATTGCCTCAACCTTCTATGTAAAAAAACATATTTATGTCACATTGATCCATTTTCAAAATTTGATGTTCAGTAGAAACCTGGCCTATATACATTTCTGCAGATCATTAAGTTGTATCCACTGCAAGTCACCAGACTTCATTCAACTGTGGAACAAGGAAAATATGAGATTGTTGTAACATATTCCATACATTTCAACTGTAATTAGTTCAGGTTTAACAAAGGCAAAAACAACACAGAGGAAATCACTCCTCTATAAACTTTGGGGATGCCATGTGTAGGAAAAAAAATGAAGTTGCATTTTGGAACAACCACTTTCATGATGGGGAAGCCAACCAAATTACTGAAAGCAGTTTGCTCACTGGGATACAGAACTATTATATGAAGCTTAATCAGCAGTGAGCAACAGGATCCATTTTGCTTCTGTCTAGATTACATATAGGACAGATATCAATTAGTTAAGTGTTTTTTGCAATCAATGAAATGTGCAATAAAGCATTACTGAAATTAACATATGTGAAGTTAAAATATTGCACCGATTAACATAATCAAATCATTTCACATAGAGCTCAAAAGGACATAACTAATCTGGCAGTCACTTATAGTGTAACCACATTGTAAGGGCATGCGTCTTTTTTGTGGTTATGAATGAAAAATTGCTGTAAAACATTATAAAATGTGCCGTGATGTATGCCCTATTGAACCTGCACCTGGGTGCCCAGTTATTAGCTTCTAATGACCCCATGCAAATCATAAATAGTGGTACAGCCTGTCCTCTTTTAACTGTAACTACTGACTCTCTTTTTCTACCTAAAATGCCCAGGAGAGGGGCAGCCACTGGCCCTTGAACCCCAGAAGGTTTATAGCTCTTCCTCTCCTTGTGTTTGGGAGTTTTCTGTTTTCCTGTCTTCAGCTGCCAGCCAGCTTACTTTGTTGCTTTTCCTTTCATTAAGTATATCTTACCTTTACCTGTGGGCTTACTCTATACATCTGCTTGTGCCATGTCTTTCAAATCCTTTGTTCAGCACTCTGTGTGAGAAGAGCGATCTATATAAACAAACCGAATTTTTTTTATCACGTGTGACTTAATTTGGACATGTTGAACAGAATGACTTCTGGAATTTTTTAAAACCTTTATTATAAATCGTTCAGTGACTGAAGAAGTAGCCTACGTCCAAGAGAAAATAATGATGACTTACAAGACACCCAGTAAAAAAACAAGTTAATATACAAAGTTGAAAATGTGTTATTCGGTGATTAACGGTGGAGTTTTCGTGTTCTGAAAACAACTAGAAACCACAATTTTTTAGACAAATTATTTTTTTAAAAACTTATTTCAGTTGTCACTATGTATTTTAAAACAAATATTCAATGAAAAGGATTATTTTAAATACCACAAATAACATAATGAATCCATTACTTTGCATCGCACATGCCCACCTTGTGACACTCCTGCACGGGGCGCCTCTCGCGAGCACAACGCCGGGCTCTGATATCGCGAGTGTGCGAGTTGCGTCGCCAAGTCGGTTTGCGATTGGTCCGCTTGCGAGGCCGTGTGCCTCCTGATTGGTCCGCTGTGCAGTGGAAGCAGAAGCTCGCGACGGCCCCGGGAGAAGGGTGTAAACAGTGTAACTGCAGGTGACGCTCGGCCCGTTTCTGTGGGGATCTAAAATGTCTAAAATGTCGCCCTCATGAGCGATGCAGAGAGACGACACCCCGGAGAACACTTCAGGGGGGAAGATGAGACGCAGAGTGTCGTTTGTGTGACGAGGTGGGTGTGATATTTTGCGTGTTTTTTGTTCACCTGTGGTGTGGGCTCGCGCCGCGGCCTGCGATGAGGCGAGCCGCTGGACGAAGGAGTGGCTGGGTTGACCGAGCTCCTCCGCCCGTCGTCCGGGCTGGTTTAACTGACTAATAACGCTCCTTCCTGGAAGAAACACGCACCGAACGCCTTTTGAAATAGGCAGTAACGCGTTTTGAAAGCAGAAATACGTTGCAGTCATTGCATGTATAGTAGTACAGTGGCGGTGGCGTCGTGTGGGAAATAACTACACTGCTCGTGTTTTCCTCGTTTGTTTGTTTATTTACATTTGACCCGCATACCTGTATCGCTGTAGTTCTGCGGTCTGAAGTGGTTTAATTCATTGTCCCACTGCCATTCAGAAACAATGCAACCACATCGTGACAGGTCAGTATATTGTATTTTTTTGAAAAGGCACATCTTTTGAGGCAAAAGACAATTTATTCTCTTCCTCGGGACCTTTTTTTCGTGATCCAGTCGGGTGTCATTGTCAACAGAGGGCCCTGTTTTCTTAGGACCCTGGTATTAAGATGTGTCATTGTCCATATGAGCTCTCTTAGTGCGATATTGTGGTTCTTCTCCATGTGGCCCCCTTTCTCATGGTCTTCTTGGTGAGATGTGTCGTTGCCATGTTGTCATGCCATGTCGGTAGATAATAAACGTTATCCTCCTTGTGGCAGGCCCATTGCTTATGGTCTCAGTAGTAAGATATGCCATTTTTTTTGTGAAACTCCGTGAGAAATGTCATCTTCCTCATGGGATCTCTATCTCTGGATGCTGGTACTGAACTAGAGTTTCTGTCATGGGGTTCCTTGTTTCTGGACCCCGATAATAAGATGTGTTATGCTCTTTGCGGAACCCTGTTGCTCAGCATACTGATAGTTAGGTATACTGTTTTCCCCACCATGGAGGCCTGTTTCTTTGAATCATGTTAGTAAGAGGTGTCATTTTTGTTGTGGAGTCCATTTCTAAGCTGCAGGTTCCAACAGGTCCTTTATCATTTTCTTAGGCCCTGCTAAAATTTTGCCCCCTGTTCTGCAGTGTACTTTTGTGTACCGTTTCTTTTAGTTTGAAAATATTTTAGCCATGAGACTAACCACCTGAAAAAATCTTATCTTTGAAATTTTTTTCATCAAAGTGAATGGTACAAGGCACAGTATATCTTCCCATTTTTACCAGCTTAAACTGCTGGGTGAACTATGTCTTTCTACATTTCTCCTGTAACTTGACTCGGCAGTGCAAAGGGATAATGGTCTTTTGTTCATGAAAGCATTGTTCAGTTCGACATCATTTCTCGATTCACAAAGTCCTTCCAAGAAGTGCTGACATAGGTGTGCTTTACATGGCTATAAGGGCAAACATTTTTCTTTCAGTTTCACTAAGCATTTGTACTTTGTAGTTTTTCTCAGACAGCAGAGAGACAAGTAAAAACGAAAGTGTATATTTAAAAAATTATTTTCTTGTTTCTGAACCTGTGAAAATTTGAGTTCCTAGCCCTTAAAGTCAACAAAGTCAGTGTATCCCCAGGTGTTGGGTTCTGTCTGCATGGGTCATATGACATTTTTACAATCACAGGTAACGTTGGTTAAGGACTTGATGCCAGATGAAGTCCGAAGAACAGGTTATTTAATACGAATGTCTTAAGGTAAAAGTACCTGTAATAATAGATGATGATGAACATGATAATCGGAGCAAGAAAAATATTTCAGTAACATGACAAGGTTCTTGTGAAGAGGTTCTTGCATCATAATTTGTCATCACCAAGTATTTAGTGACAGTTGACACAGACATCTAATGACCTGGTGAAATAAATCTGACGTAAAACTGTAAGGCTGTTAGACACTATTCAGACATTAGAAAACAATATATGGTAGATCAACAAGAATATTATGCAGTTAACATTTTAAGACTAAAATGAGTGTTGATGACAAATTCTATGGCTGAAGTTGTTGTGGTTCATCTTTAATAATCATAAGAGCTATTTTACAGAAACTTGTCACATGTCAAAATTTGTCTTAAAGGATTGGGGCAAAGATTACTTTTAATCCCATTTGTAACTCTGTGAAAAACATTCTGTAATAGTATTATCTGAAAATTGCATTAGTTTCCTTCCTCTGCCAGTGGGACAGCAGCCTATAAAAGTGAAACAAAAGACCCAGGTGATTGTATTGTCTCTTAATGGAGGTAAACATTGGAGTGATGCCTGACTGTGTAGAACTGGGTTGGCAGCTCAGCTGTCACACATCACTGCTGTTGTACACTTCGCAATGATACTCACCTTGATTTGATTTAAGGAAACACAGAGGTCAAAACTGGATAGCAATACAATTTCAAAGACATTTGTCATGTAGAAAATGGTTTGCTTGCTTTGGAAATGAAAACGGAGGTTCTTCAGTTCTTATTTTTGTCCCCTTTCTACGAATCGGCAGCTACTTCAGTGCCAAACGCAAATTTGTAACTATTGGACTACTGATCGAGTCCCCATAGTAGGACCGTTGAGAAACACCTCTGGGTGTTGCTGGTAGGAGGTAGCTAGCCTGACAAATGGAAATATTTTTGTATTTTTGCTGCTGATAATGATCTAAATATGCAATGATTATCTGTAATAAAAAAGTGGAATGTAGAAAAAGTACAAGTCACAAATGTAAACTCAGTAAAAAATGTAAAAGTCAGATTTTGGGGGCACCTCATGACTTTGTATTTATAGGTGATAACAAAACAGCTGGAAAAACATGAATGAAATGTAAAAAGTATAGACTGTGCAGTTAGTGTGTGTCTGTGATGGACTTAAAAGTGGGTCGCTGGCATGCAATGTCAGCATTTTGATGTGCTTTGTAGCCTGGAGCTGCAGAATCCTGCAGTAACTCACACTGTCCACTGCATTTGAGGATGCTTTTAGGGCCTGTGAAGCAAACCTCAGTGCCTGTCCTGGCTCCCCAGTAACCTACATAATCCGACCACTCTGAGGTCTCAATGGGACACAAATGGCAAATAAATTTTTGTAAAATGGTCTTCCAAAAATTAAGTTTAGATAGTCAGATTATATCATATGACTGACTAGAGAACTTGGCCAGCATGAAATTTTACACATTTGTACAATTGAAGGTTTTGCTAAAGCTGTTTAGATTAGCTTCCTTGTCAAGAGGTATTGGAGCAACGCCTTGTATGGGGCTTAAACTGACAAGCTTCTTTTCGCACATCTGTGTAACAAAAGTACACTTTACAACTAGTCAGAAGTTTTAAATGTTTACTGTCAGTTTGTCCGGAACCACTGTTTTTGCCAATGCATCGCTTTGATGGTCCAGAGATGATGTATCGGAAGTATCTGCAGTAGTTAGTTTCTTAGCAGAGCGGTTGTTCTGAATGAGATGCATTTTGTAGAGATTCAGCATTTCTGAAAGAGCAATTGCTGTTCTATTTATATTTTTTATTTTTTTCATTGAGTCGAGCGTTAGAGGACTGCAAAACATTTCTTCCTTAAAATATTTGTCTTTGAACATGACTGTGAAATTTTGTTCATCAAGGAGGCAAATAAAGTCTTGCATATTCCAAATTAGAACGCTTGTGTACTTTGTGGACTCAAATGGAGACCTTTGAATATCATTTCAGTCCTGACAGAGAAATGGTTTGAATGATTAGTTCAGCCAAGATGTGAAGTGTCCAGGTTAACTGTTGCTACGCATAATGTGACCTGCCAGTACCACAGGTGAGAACCACTGAAATGGGAACCAATGCAAAAGCACTCAGTTACCAAGGCATTCAAGTGTCCCAGTGTGTCAGTATTGGGGTTAAAAGCAACAGGCTTAAATGGTTGACACATGTGAATAAAGACATGCAATGCTAAATAAAGACAAGTCATTTTTTACATTTTTCATTTACATTTATTAATTTAGCGCACACTTTTTTCCAAAACAACGTACAAGTCTCAGAAACGAACAGTGCATTTCACCCTCACACAAAGATATACAAAGCCTCAGTTCTTGTACTTTAAGTTTTTTAGTCCAGTATCACAATTTTTGCTGGTATACGGTACACAAGTGGTGGCATATACAACTGATAGAAAGTACATTTTTTCAAAGAAAACTTGTTATATATTCAGTTTGCCTAAAATTATCCATAAAGGTCCCAGATGTGAATGAGTGATATCAGCCTTAATAACAACTACTTACCACTCTTGCAGGTGGAAAATTAATCCGCATGCTTGTGTGTGTGTGTGTGTGTGTGTGTGTGTGTGTGTGTGTGTGTGTGTTTGTGTTTATGGAGAAAATCTGCCCACTTGACTATGTACTCTGTGCGTGACATTATTGCATGGTGTGTATGATTACATTACTCTCCCTACTCAGGACCTTATCAGAGACCCAAAATGTAAAATTTTCAAAGTACTGAGTAACCTTTTTGGAATTTAATAAACTTTGCTGCAAAAAATTTTACTTGGCGTGAGAAGTACCTGTGTGCCCAATCTCAAGTCTGTGTCTTGGAAAAACTGAGCTGTTGATAAAGAGTAAACAAACAGACAAACAAAACATAGAGTTTTATTAATATAGAGATGAGCCTTAAACTAATTTCAGAGCTCTGTTCTCAGTCCATACTGGAGCTGTGTCTAAGTGTCTGCTGTGTCACTATTTCTTTAGTTACCTTAATATTTAATAAAGAGTACTTAAAAATGGATTTGTTTAGTCCTATGCATGTACAAAGAATCTTCTGCAGTGTTGATTTTTAGGGGATGTGCACTAGGAGTAATGATGCGTAGGATTTTACCACCAGCTGAGACCAGGGTAATGTGCTTGACTGAAAACTTCAATGTACACGGCCAGCCACAGAAATATGTTGACCTCCCTAGTCTGGAAAATTAGCAGTCTGTCTGATGTACAGTATTATGCAAAAGTGTTAGTCATGCAACTTTAATGTCTGTTGAGAAGTACAGGTAGATTGTTATTGACCATCAGGGAGGTTTCTGGTTGGTCCCAAATTCATTCTGCAGCTTGAGAATGACCTCAAACACCCAATCTTAGTCATACAGAAATATCTTGAGCAAAAAGAAGGAATCCTGCAACAGATGGTATGGTCCCCACAGAGCCCTGATCTCAACATGATCGAGTCAGTCTGGGAGGACATGCAGAGACAGTCAAAGTCTGCAGAAGAACTGTGGCCGGTTCCTCAAAATGTTTGGAAGAACCTACCGACCTCTACCTTAAACCGCATGCAAGTTTGCATAAGAGAATTGATGGTGTTTTAAAGGCAAAGGGTGGTCCCACCAAGTATTGATCTGATTGAGGTTTTTTTGTCTGCTGCACTTTTTAGAAGGTTTATTGATTGATAAGTATTCATGGCATTATTTCTGGAACCATCCTTGCTTTATAGCATTTCTCCCACAGGTGCCTAAGACTTTTGCACAGTACTGTATATTTTGTAGCCTAAACGTCTGCCTGTCTGTATATTTTGTAGCCTATTCCTATGCTTTTTACCTTACAAGTGAACTTGTAATTTTGAGGAAATTGGATGGGAAATACATTTCCTGGTCTTATGACCAAAGAAATAATGCATTAATACAGTTTGTATGTGGTACAATAAGGATAGTCACTGAACTTTAGAGTGAAATCAACTGTTTGCAGTGGATCCTGTTTCACTTGTTTGTATTTTCTGTTTTTTCTAGTTTGTTAGGCTGCACATCTCTACCTGTTATATTGCTGAAGCTCCTTCACAGCCGTGTGAAGTGTGGGGTTCTTCTGCCATGGCTGCAGACTGTCCACATTCTGCTTCTGCTGTGGGATGTGTGTTCAGCTTCACTGAATAATATTGAGTGACAAAGAGAACAGATGTTAGCTTTTGCCATTGATTCTGTCTATGCTGTTTTTTTTTACTAAATGAGGTATCTAAAGATTTCTGAAACAATGCTGCATTGCTTGAGCAATAATCATTATTTGTATAGGCAGTGAGACAGCACATCTGGATTTATAGATCCCTGCACCCTGCTGTGGTGTCAGTCTGAGAAACAACACTGCGGTTTAAGTAGCATGTCTGCCTTGGCACTGTAGTTTTTTTATTATTCTTAGCAGAGCCTAGTTTAGATTTGTACCCTTTGCCCATTTTTCAAACCCTTGGTATTTGATAAAGCACTTCAGTGGATGGACTTTTCACATGTGCATCAATGAAGTTTATAGCAGGAATTTCTGAGTTTGATAGAATCCACTTTGTAAACATCTATGAAAGTTATGCGGATTATAAAAAATAAACAAATGTGTTAAGTGGTTTACTTTACATGTTTTGCTTGTAGCTGAGAGTTTTAATGATTCTATATCATACAAATGTTGAAACAAAAACATATTTTGACCCCGGATTTTGTGTCAAGCCTCAAATTGTGCAATGATAAATACCATCTTGTAGTGACAAAGTGGTTGGTTAACTGGCTTGAAATCTTAGTGCTGCTCTTGCATGTCAACAGGAAGGGAGTGAGTGTGTAGTGATGGTCCAGAGAACCAGGTGTTGGCCAGCATGATCCGTTTTGAGGTGCAGGACACATCTGTAGTGTAAACAAAAGTAAAAATTAACGAATGGCAGCTGACACATCCCTCCGTTAAGCAGGCTGAAGAGGCTCACCTCAGGTTTCTGTTAGCATGCTAACAGAGGCCTGCAGCAGATGTCCTTCATGTCCATTTCCACGCATGGCTGCTTGTCTTGCCCCAGTTCTGACTGCCCTACTGCCTGCTTTTTTGCTTAGCACCAGTAGCTGCTAGCCATGGAGACCAAAGGCAATGGCACCTTCCTCAACTTGGAGGACTTGGACAGTTACCTCCTGCAGCGGGACTCCAACTTCGTTTGGCTTCTTGTGGGTGAGTACTGGATTAGGAAGGTGACATCTAATCAGCTTGCTCAACAGTGCAGTGTTGCGCAAACTGTGGTGTGTGTTCCTTTCCTGTGCAAAGTCAGTACATGCTTGTACTTGTACTGTAATGTAGTAACAGAACAGTTGCATAGCATCAAGCCCCATTACACTGTTTTGTTAGCTTCCTGGAGCTTCATCAGCTGGGCTTGTGGTTCTGCTAGTTCCTGTAGGTAATTCTGTTTGTGCTCCTCTCTTGATGGATTGTTGTCGTGTTTGATTATAGTGGTCCCTCATTTGTCTGAATCGGAGCCGGCAGTCGGCTCCACCAGTCCAGCTGCCATACAGAGATTAGCATTCCCTATTTATCACCACTGCACTAGTCACTGGAGCAGGAGCATATCATTTGCCTTACGTTTTGGTTTTCTCGGCGCCTCCTACTCTTTGTACGTTCTGTGGTCCTTTGAGACCCTCTCCTATTACCTGGCAGATGCAGTCAGGTGTCACGTGTGAAGTGGCACTATAGAATTGTACATTTGCCCTTACACCCACACTCCTTTTTCATCTTCTGCCAGCATGGTAGCTAGGTGCTGCTACACAGTACCACGCAATACCGAGGTCCCGCCTTTGATCTGTGTTGGAGCAGCCATAGTTCTGTGTTTTCTTTGAGATGGCATTTCTTATGGGCTCATTCTTTTGCAGCCACGATCCTGTCTTGTGGGTGGATTATATACCTGACATACTACAACTCCCGCAACATTGGCCTCATTCTAACCCTGATTATCAACCGGCTCTACAAAAATGGATATGTTCACATCGGTAAGTGGGGAAACGGTTTCAGGACATTGGTTCTGCAATACAGAGCATCCACTTAAATTGCTTTGATGCATCATGCATATACTTAACTGAGTGTAATGTGGTGAAACATGGAATGTAATGAAATGCTAAAAATGTTTGCATATTAATTTGCCATACAGGTTTTTTACTAACATTTTATTTTTGCTCATATGGGGACACATAAGCAATATGTCAAAACTATAAAATTTACATGTTTTACCATGTAGTGTATGCACTCGTATTATCTGTGTTTGTAATATACGGGACAGTGCACCTCAGCTGGAAATTTACTTTCTTGAATCTCAGCTAGTAAACATGGCATGTGAGGACTTTCTCATACTGCCAGGTACTCAGTAAGATAAGGGAGGCGAGCAGTACCACGGGAGGAGCTCACCTGTGATTTATTTCCCCACAGGCTCCTTTTCCTTCAGTGTGCTGTCTGGGAAGGTCATGTTTCGGGATGTGTACTACATCAACAAGGACATGTCCATTCGGTAAGGATCAGCTGGACACGTGGGTGTGAGCAGTAACAGCTGCAAGGGAAGGAGACCCAGGGCTGGGATGTTGCCCAGGTTCCCCTTAGGTAGTTGAACGAGCTCTTTGCAGTTCTATGATGACAGAAGCTGTATTGTCTAATCTAGTTACGCAAGCTGCTTTTCTGCTGTGTCAATTTTGAGTTGTTCAGTAATTTCTTATATTTTGCAAAGCAGTGCATATTTGCACAGAAATCAGTGATAACATCTTGAGGAGTGAAACTACTTTACTTTTTCCAACTTGAATACTAAGAGAGCACATAATTTAAGAGTAGTAATATGTGCTGAACATGCCATGATGAATTCCTTTTTAAGTCCCCATTATATCCCAGGGAATGGGCTGCTGAAAATGAAACCATTTTATCAGATTGAATTTTGAGTTTTATTAACTTGCTTTATTAACAGTAGACTGTTATAGGCGCCAGTGTCTAATTTGTGGCTTTCATGAGAGATGCCTTTCAGTTTCCACTTTTCAACCTTTGTAATGCATTGTTTAAAGAATAATAATTCTATGTTCTGTTCTTGTTGCTCGTCCATTTCAGGATTCAAGATGGCTTTCTTATATTCCGCTGGTGGAAAATGTATAACCCCAAACAAAAACAGCATGGTGAGACCAAGCCCTTGTTTGTTTGTTTGTTTTCCTCAAGTGTTTTGAGTACATGAGTGTACCAGACAGTTGGGTGCATCATTAATTACACAATTAATATCCATAGAAGTTTATAGAAGAGAATGTAGTTTCTTCTTACTATATTTGATTTCAGAGCAACAAAGGGCAAATATAGATATTTAAATAGGAAAAAAGAATTAAGTGCATGTTAAAACCATTGCAGATACTGAAGTTTTTCCATTTAATTTTTTGCTGACCCCCCCCCCCCCCCCCCCCCCCCCCCCCCCCCCCCCCCCCCCCCCCCCCCCCCCCCCCCCCCCNCCCCCCCCCCCCCCCCCCCCCCGTTGTGTTTTCATATTGTAATGTTGTGGGCATAAATAATACAAGGCTGATTATGGGTAACTGTTTGTAATGAAACTGAAGGAACATGCAGTGTTCTTATATTTTGTGAGAAGGTGAAATATATAGAGAGGAAGGTCATGAAACTCAGAAATTGAGATAAAATTTGGAAGTGCAAACTAGTGACACCTTGTGGAACCAACTGTAATGTGCATAATGTGTGTAACGGCTAATTAATTAGCACAGAGATTCTGAACTTGCGTTTAGGGACCCCTTGGGTGGGTCTTTGAAACACGAGCTTGCTTTGAAAATAGCAGCTAAATAAAAGTCAAAAATACTACTGTTATTGCTATGTGTGAAAACTGTATGTGGAGGTAATTTCAGTGCTATAAAGCCAAAACCCAGCAATTGACAAACTGATATAGAGCAATAATTAATTAATTTTCTATCAATTTTTATATCCAGAAGCCTGTTCTAGATAGGGTTCTTTAACTTCAAACTACATCTGTCTAGTGGGTTATGCATTTGTGCTTGAAATGTGTTTTTCTGAGGACTTTATTGCATATTTAAACTGTATTAATCATTTGCCTCACTCATGTGCATGTCATGCATTCTTTGGAAAGCTGAATAGTCACAGTTGCATTTATGTTGTTATTTCACATGAATCACGTAAATTATATTCTTTATTTTAAGATCCGAAGGCTGAGACCAGACTTTACATCACTGTGAATGGATTTGAGTTCCACGTGTACAATCGGACAGACCTGTACACTCGACTACAGGAGACATTTGGACTGGAGCCAACCTTGTCCTCACCCAGAAAGGGAGAGGACAAAGGGAAAGATGGCAGAGAAAAGACACTCAAGGGGTAAGACTTTGTTTTAATGCAAGGCAGGTCATTACATACTTCAAACAACATAATTAATATAAAAACCTTATTTGTTTGTCCAGTGTAAAAATCAACACAGAATCACAGGACCCAGCATCCTCCTGGCGATCTCTCATCCCTGTCATCAAAGTCAATATCAGTACTGTGAGTACTCCTCTCCACAGCAGGACAGATCTGCCTTTTGCAGTTTCTTTAAAGGCACTGCAATGCTCCAGAGATACAGGCTCTATTCCTCTGAGCCCTGTGTGGTTGGTTGTCTAGATATGTCCTTTAGCAACATTGTTAACAGGTGCCAAATAGTACATCACACCCCCCAATTCTGTTACAATGTAAGTGAGTCATACCAGATAGGCCTCTACTAGTAAGTGTGCAGATTGAAAATATGCCCTGACTAGAAAGTCATTTTCTTCCTGGAAAGGCTCTTGTTAGTGACTCATACCTACCTGGCTCTTATTTTCATGGCGGCTTCTTTTATGAAGCTGCTGCTTGCCAGAATCTGCTTTCTGCCACCTGCAAAATCTCACTGCTTTATTTTACATCTCCCCATAGTTTATGAAGATAACTGAGCACAGTACTTCACAGTTTCACAAATACCCCTTTTTTCTATGTTGCGTCAGGGCCGGGTGGCATTTGGGAACCAATACCTGCCCCAGACCTTTTGCCTACAATTTGATGATGCCTTCCTGACCTACGCCACCAAGCCGCCCTCAAGCCGCCTGGACCAGTACATGCACATCGTCAAGGGCATGTTGGAGAACGTACGGGTGATGCTGGTGCCTAGCCCCAGATATGTTGGCCGCCAGAATGACGAGTAAGGTCGCCACTCAATTTCACAGTGAAGAATGTAGACTCTAGAGTGCTCCTGGAGTAAAAAGTTACTTTGAGAAGGGGGAGTAAAAGTGGGTTCATTTTATTCATGTATTTTCAGTTATTGTCTACACATAAAATCCTTTTATTAAATGTTGATGAAATGTGGATGTTGATGGTCTTCATGGGGACGTTTAGTGTCCAGTGCCAGTAAACTGTAAGCAGTCACTTCCAGTTGTACTACAGTCATCTGTCAATTTATGTATCTAATTGGTTCATGAAAAGTCTGCGTGAAACAAGACAGCTATTTTCATTATTTATTATGGGAAAAATAATGATGCTTCCCAGCCCATCTGAAAGCCCCCAAACCTACTTTCCTAGATATCACAAAAGCACTGTAAAACACCTTGTAGTGCACGCAGCACACAGGAGACCATCACACAGCGCACACATATACAGACACACAGAGGTATCCTGCTGGTCAGAGTAATGTAACTTGCAGCCAAGTGCCTGCAGACAGACATACATGTACACACAATGCGGAATTTGTGTTCTTTGCACACTTTTGCACTCTTGGATGAAATTGTGATGTTGGAATTTATCGTGTTTTTTCCTTTTTTTGACTGGAGTGTTGTTTCGAGCAGAACATCACGTAAGTTGAGTAATGGTATTAAAAACCAAATCATGTCGTAATGAAAATGCATAAATTGAGGGATGCCTGTATTTTGCACTGATTCCAGATCATACTTGGCACACATACATCAGCAATATTTTCTCAGTTCTTATGATGTTCAAATGATGCGGTTGGATTTGATGGAGACTGTCAGCTATCAACATAAATGACTCCAATCTACTATTTGATGCTGTGTTGTGCATATTTTCAGTATATCAGCATAAATGAGCAAAGATAAAATAGGTTGGAAAATAGAACACGTGGTGCAGTGAAATGAACTTGATGGAAGTCACAATTGAAGATGCCATTTAAACGTTTATGTTTACTGCCTTAAGTGCCTATCTTTCTCACAGCTTGAAGACTATCACACTTTATGATATAATATTGCTTGTCATGCAGAAAATGACAAGTAACAGGAATGGTGAAATATGTTTAGGAAATTGTGACTGAGACTTTGAATTGATTCAAATGTTGTCCTCAGAATAGGCTCTAGAGCATTGTGTAATGTGTCATTTTAAGGGTTTCAATGTTGTTTCTGAAGGGAAGGTTTGGCAATAAGGGGCAGCTAATCTCTTCCTTGCAGGCCTCCTAGACTGATGGGAGAGGGTTTTGTGGTTATGCAGTCCAATGATGTGGACATCTACTACTACATGGACGAACCAGGTACCTGCACAGTTGCATGCAGTGTGCTTGCTGCTCTTGTTTAGACCCCGAGTCATATGATTTATGGACTCTGTGTGTGACTGGGTCTAGGTTTGGTCACAGAGGAGGGGGACAATGGAGATGCAGAGGCAAGTGGGGAGGAAGACAAGCTTCAGGACCTTCCTCCATGCTGGGGACTGGATGTTGTGTTTGGGAAAGGGACCGACTTCAACTATGGGCCCTGGGCAGACCGGCAGAGGTGTGGGGCTCTCTCTTCCATCACCTGATCCATTTCCACCAACTAGCTGCCTGCAAGTGCTACAGATATTGAGCTGTAGGATCTTGACAGCAGCAAATAGCTGTTCAAGTGTAGTCTCTATCCTTTGTAGCTGGATATTGAGTTGTTCTGCAAAGTCTTCACCTCCTCCTAGTTGTAAAGTGATCAATAACTGTCTTTTAGCTTCCTTCTGACAAACAAGAAAGCACACTTTAGTAAGGAATTCAGTTGCCATTTGAGGCTACAGAATTAAACTAGTCATCTCAGTTAGATACTTGCAGCCTAATTTGCAGTATATTAAATAGCCTAGGTTATATTACATCTTTTCTGTAGTAATGTTTTTTTCTGAATAATTATATAAATTCAGTGGAGGACAAAGTGTTCTTTGTTGATATTTGAATTATGCTTGAAACGATTGTTCCCTTTTTTCCTCTCTCATATAGTTAAATGTACTATGCTTAAATGTATTAGAAATACCTAGGACCCATTGTGTTTAGTGTTTGACATGTGCTTTGTATTTTCTGCTGATTTATTATTCTGAAGTTCTTATAAATGTGATGATGAAAATCGGATGGGTTTCTCTGATGTTCCTGAACATTGCAGTAATGCAATGCCATAACTACATGGAACTCGTGAATGTTTTCTTACAGGGACTCTCTGTGGAAGTTCTTCCTCCCAGCGGACTACCAACCCATGAAGTCCACAGAGCCAGCCCAACCTGGGCAGCTGCGACAGATCCTGGCTTTTGAGCTGCGCATGAACATCATCGCAGATGCCACCATGGACCTGCTCTTCACCAAGAACCGGGTTGGTGCTCTTTCTCTCAGTATACAGCTGCCAGAGCTTATTCGTATGACTGGTGCTTGGTGCGCTAAATAATTAACTGCCCCTGAAAAGCCTAATTGTTGTTGATCCACATCTGTTTCTTGACAGGTCAGTCCCTTCCTACCTGCAGTAATTAGCCTTTGAAAATTAACCAACATTCTGTTCTTGACTTTGTTAAAATTGTGCTCATCCTTTAGGGATCATCTCTTTAGGCTCATTCCTGTCTCACTACCAAATGGGTTGCATTTAAATGGGGAAAAGTCACACTGAAGCCAGATTGATTGAAACACACAATTTTTCCATTCGTTCTTATGGCCACTCTGAAACAGTCACACAGAAGAAAGCGAGGTGTGCTTCCCCAGGGTGCTGATGCCAGCGCTCTTTTGTTCACTTAGGAAACCAATGCTATTCATGTGAATGTGGGGGCAGGATCCTACCTGGAGATCAACATTCCCATGACTGTGGGCGAGAACGGTTAGTGTGTTGAGTCGCAGCAACTGCACTGCTGCATCCCAGTTGACTGCTTCTACACAGAGGGGAGTGAGAGGGTTTAAGGCTAATTTGTCAGTGTTCCTCGTGTTAGCTTTAGCAGCTGGTTGTGACATTGTGCAGTGCTTCTTTGCTAAAGTGTGTGTTTGGTTCTAGTTTGGTCCTGCCCTGATTCTAAAATGCTTCTTTGCTGCTCCAGGTTACTCTACCTCTATCAAGGGGCAGCTCTTACATGTGGACACCACCAGCAGCATGCAGTACCGGACCCTTCTAGAGGCAGAGATGCTGGCTGTGAGTTTTCTTTCTGCTGCTCTTTGACTCCCTGATTCTGTGAGAAAGTGGGATTTATGGCTAAAAGTGAGTGTGAAGCTGTAGAGTGCAGACTCTGCAGCCATGTTCCGATCATAATGTAGTCTCTGTTCAGTTCATTAGTGGGGACCTGTTTGTTCAGCTGAACAGTCGTGTACATCCTGACATAGAATAAGGAAAAGCATGGGAGTCCACACTTCTCACTTGTCCATGCATCCAATCACCCAGCCATTTGTTACTCATCCTGACACAGTCCACTGTCAGGGGTCTGTTATATTTGTTTTATCATCCTCACTGAGTGGACCAGACCGGGTGGTTGATGCATTCCACAGTAAGTAATTTGCTTCTGAGCACTGAGAGCAAAGGACTGGGACTCTAAAAAGGCATGTTTTTATCTGCTCTGGTATAAACTGATGCAGTGCAGGTTGTGGCTATGATGCCACTGACAGTGAAGTATGAATGAAAGGAAAAAATTTACACATATGAATATCTGACATTAGCGTTTATGCAGTTTAGGGCCATAGAAAACTGAATACCCAGAACTCCCCAGTATAGAAGTTTGCAAGCCCAAATGACCCTACTGTGTCTGGACTGTTTCAGTTCTTATCACTGCTTGTTGGGTCTTTTTTTTTTAGTTTTTACTCTGCGAACAGATTAATATGCATCAACTTAGAACTCTGGGTTTAAAGGCTACCGAGGAACAATGTGTACTAAATGTTAGTCCTTCATGTTTTGACTGCCAGTTTTTGGGGATGTTTAGTTAGCTTTGTTGACACTTTTGTATCAGAAGAATTAGCCTTTTTTTCCTCCACTACCCCAAGGCATCTGAAATGCTTTATCATTGTACGGTGCATGGTATGGTGATTATCATTTCACAATTTTTGACACTGAGCTTGAAATTTCAGCCATTTCTATTTAATATTTATCATTCAGGTTATGCAAGAGGCTTACATGAAGAAAATGAAGTTGTCTCTCTTGTTTCACCAGTTCCATGTCATTGCCAACTATCCTCGGGTGTGGAACGCACCCCAGTCCTGGCAGTGTGAGATCGAGGTGTACAAGGCCACATACCACTTCATTTATGCCCAGAAGAACTTCTTCACAGGTGAGAGGATGAGAAAGATGATTCTTCCTAGTACTCAAAGATAACTAGGTGTCAGATTATACTTCCAGCTACTTTCAAGTACTTTAAGCTGTGCTTGGGGTTTTTCATCCATCTTTCAGATGAGCTAATAGTCAAAAAATTGTTACGTACAGGGGAGCCACTGTGTATGGGAGCTGTGTGTACACTACTCTTTTTCTAGACTCTTGTAGATCAGCTGATGTGTTCCTTTATTGATTGGTTTTTTCCCCTGCCCAACCTTGCCCAGACTTGATTCAGGACTGGGCGAGCGACAGCGTTCCTGACATCTACTCCTTTGTCCCGTATTCCTGGAAGTTCAACATGCTCTTCCACCAGTTTGAGATGATCTGGGCAGCCAATCAGCACAACTGGATCGACTGCTCCACCAAGCAGCAAGAGAATGGTGAGAGGCACTTGTTGTGAATGCATATTAAATAGTGTTATGTAGCTGAGCTCATGCATTCATCCATCCATCCATCCATTCATTCATTCATCCATTAGCATTATCTGCTCCTGGTCAGGGTCATAGTGGCTTGGAGCTCATTGTCATGTACCATCTTTTTAACTGTTTCTACAATGAACTGTACTAATAGGGTGTTTTGAGCAGATACCACCCGAATGTGACAGTGTAAGTGAGGTCCATTCTAGTTTCTGCATGGAAACTCCATGGACGTGTCACAGACAAACTAATAAATCTAAAGATATATACCATTTTAAAACGAATGAACCTGCTAGTGCTTTACTTCATGCTTTTCAACTAAGGTTGCAATTACATTTACATTATTTCATTTAGCAGATGCTTCTTTCTAAAATAACTCTGGAGTAAATATGTAAAAAATAAATGCCAAATATGGAAAATGTGCAAGTTTTAATGGAGAGTTGAATTGCATCAGAGAGTTGGTACTTTCTTCCAGAGATGTCCAAATATTTATCCTAGAGCCTGTTTTTGCAGTTTGCTGTAAATCAGATGATCCCTTGATGCTGTAGTCTGATGCTTTCATCAAGTCAGATGTAGTTTTTGAAATTTTAGTGTGTCTCAATTAAGTATACAAGAGACTGGGAAAGGGCTTGTATGAGAGAAAATTATTTGATGTTCACTGTACGTAATTATGGCAAAATTATTAACATTTTGTAGCCACTGAATTTTCATGGATTCATGGAGTGGGAAGGAGATGTTGCAAACTATATGGCTTTTTTTTTTATCCTATACCTCTGCCTCTCTCTCTCTCTCACACACACACACGCCCACGTGTAGTGTGATTTAACGCTTCTTTTTTCTTTCTTTGCAGTATATATGGCTGCCTGTGGGGAGACACTCAATATTGATTTCACTTTGCCATTTAATGACTTTGTCCCAACCACATGCAACACTACATTTTCTATGAGGGTATGTATTTTTAAAATGCATGTTGATGCAGCAGTTAAGGTGCTTTTTTGACTGGCGGTGGTTTACATTAAACTTGCAATACTCAGTAATTCCTTTATATTTTTACTATGTAACACAGGTACTTTTAAAGTAAAGGTGTATGAGAGAAGTACTTGTGTGCTGGACCTGTTGGACTATTGTTAATATTGTAGTCCACAACTTTGTTTAGACAGACTAGCATAACTGTCTCTGCCCATTTGTAGGCCGAGGACACGGACTTGCGCCTCTGCCTGCCCGACTGCCATCCCAGCAGGTACCCGCTCCTCACCTTGGCCAAAGACTACCAGCCCATCAAGAGCCCCCCTGATGCTTCTAAGTCCAGTGAGGGGCCAGGGGGTGCCACCAAGTCCAGTAAGCCCTACTGGAGAAACATGACCCAAATCGAGTGAGTCACATTCTTTTCCACACATCCAGCTGAATTAACATGCAAACTTTATAAGTTGCTTTTTAAATGTGTTATAAAGAGTTTGATAATATTGATGTCAATGGCATTGTTGATATTGACAGCCAGGAAGTAGTGCCATTAATGCTTATTGCTCTCTGTGCAGAGCTGGCTGGGTGGACTGCTGGAGCGTACCTACATTTGTGCTTGTTATTGACTACACCTGGCACCCTGTCTATCCCCAAAAGGGCCAAGAGCAGCGAAAACATTCCTGTGAGCATTGCTTTACATCCTGTCTCAGCCTCTCCTTCACTCCCTGCTTCATATGGATGTCCTTTATTGTGACCATTTATGCCTCACAGAAAAGTTGGACTTTTGGTCAGCTACCAATAGACATATCTATTGGTACTGTCTTCTAGTGCATTTTGTTCAGTTCCTTTACTAAAAACCACAGCAGGGTCATGGTCATGATGCATTCATGTTACTGATTCCATCATTAGAGCAGCGTTTTTTCTAATGAACCTGTGGTGTTTTGGGATCCCTCATTGTCTTGCTGATCTGGCACAAACAAAGTCCTTCTTCCATAATTTGTGACTAATGTAACGGTCTCTTTCTGTCCTTCCAGTATCTGAGACGGAAGAGTTGTCTGTTTTGCGGCCTCCCAGCCTTGCTGCCACCTCCCAGTCTAGCAAGGTGGACCCCTCAGAGCTCCCCCCTGACTGCCTACGTGTGGAGATGGAGCTCTCCCCTGATTCCCAGTTGATTCTATATGGGCCTATGCTGAAGGCCTTAATCTCCATCAAGGTGCCCAGCCATCATCATACTGGGTTCTTTCTATAGTCTTTTCTTTATTACATAGCACATATGACAACTTTTATTAATTTTAATGTTATTGTTTTCTTGTTATTAAGTCATATTTCAAGCCCTTTATTCATTGGCCTTCTGCCACGTTTCCTTCATTCCATTGTCTAAAGTGCATGTTTTGTTTTGGGATAGCCTTGTGCATTGTAAAAGAACTCAGTTCCGTAAGTTAAAGAAGTTAAACGAGTGATTAAGAATAGCAGTATAAAATTTGAAGGTTTGGCTAAGCATGACAAGTGATTTAAGTATTGATTTTGACAAAGAGTTTATTCCCCAAATAGGAAACTGTAACCACAGCCATCAACCAGCCAATGTTCAATAAATAGGAAATGATTTTTTGCTAACATGACAGCTTCCGGCCTCAAATGCTTTCATGTGTAAACTGGGAATTTTTATTTAATCCATCTGTCCTGTGTATGTTGTCCACCAAGCCGTGTTGTTTCAGGATTGTAAATTATACAATGTTAACCCTAGATGCCATCATCCCATTTGTTGCAGTTGTAAAAGATTTCTGGCTTGTGGACTGTCATCACTTAATGTCATAAAAAGGTCTGCATGTAGGGTCCGCTGGCCTGTTCAAAAAGATCAGTTTTAAGAAAATGCTGTAATTGGATTGCAGAGGTTACGAAGTTGAATCTGTGCTGTATCTTCCAAGTATGAGCATGCATTTATGGTTTGCTTTAACTTGTTATCCAGGAGAACTACTTTGGAGCAGATGACATGTACACGGATTTCGAGGAGGTGGTCAGCAGTCCTGTACTGTCCCGCTCTGCCTCATCTGGTTCGGGTTGGACAGCCTTAGGTGTACCAGAGAGCGAGGGGCGGCACGTGCAGCCACAAACTCTCAGACCATGGGACATCACCGTGCTCATCAACTTGTATAAGGTGCACGGCAGACTGCCTGTGGTGAGTGTTCTTGTGCTCCTCAGCCTCTACTCTCTCTTTTTTTTGTACTTACTGAAGACAGAGGACATTGTGCAAAGTAATAGTCCAGAGTGATTTGTTTGACTGTCATCAATTTCCTGGAGACTATTAGCTGAATAGGGAGGCATGGTGGCACAGCAGTTTGGAATCTAATTTAATCTGTGTGACATTTGCTTGTTCTCCTCATGTTTGCATGGATTTCCTCCCAGTGATTCTGTTTTTCTCCTCTAGTCTAAAGATGAGTTTCCGGAGAATTGTTGATTATTTGTGCGTGCACATGTGTGTTTCCTTGTGTGCGTATGTGAGAGAGATTGCCCTGAGATGAACGGTATATCACTCCATGTTTTCACACAAACTCTGTACCACAGCCTTGGACAAGTGATTATTGATTATAGATTATTGTATTTTTGCTGAATTAATCCCCCTTCTAGGTAGGGATTAATAATAGATGGGTTTTTCATAGTAGTATTTTTCAAGTAGTGTTGTATACAGAGCTGTTGCCTTTCACCTGATAGATATAGGTTTGAAACCCACTTCCTGCTGTTATACTTTTTAGAAATGTACTTGCCATGACATCCTCATGCTGCATAAAAGGGTAAATCATTGTAAGCACTTTAAGAATCTACGTCACTTTGGAGAAAAAGTTAATGTAAATGTGTAATGTCTATGGCATCTGTGTTTTGAACACCAAAAAAATATTCTAGTGAGTGCTAATAGTGTTTACTGTTTGAAAATGAACCTGAATTTCACAATGTGCCTGAACCCATAGTATGAAGTGCATTTCATGGTTCACCCCACCCCACTTTCACATCATCAGTGCAGTAAGGATATTTGCATGCTGCAACCTCCTGCTGAGAATTTACTGCCCACTACCCATGGGGCTGATTTGTGAACAGGACTCAGTTCTGTATTGACTCCCTTGAAGGAGCTGTAAATTGTGGCTGTAGGCACACCACCAAGGATGTTCAGACCAGTGGGATTGATGGACGGTAAAGCCAGAGTAAGCAAGCGTTCAGATAAATCATGGCTGTGTTGCTGTCAAAATTTAGACTAAAAATGTGAACATTTCTTTGAATTTCTCTTTCATGTTCTGCCCCTCTTTAAACTGGATTTTGCTATTTTTTTTCCCTCTGAATATCATTTCGGTATCAGAGCTGCACACAAATTTGTGAAACAGGAATGAACGTAAATACTGAGTGTAATTGTGTCCAGCCACCCCTTTGTGAGGTTTCCAGAGCTGTTTAATTGTTTAATTAAATAGCTCAAAGTGGTCTGGAGTGAATGCGTTTTTTATTCTGACACACTTGGATTCTGTTGTTGTTCATTGTGTTGGTGAGTGGATTGGCTGTTTGTTACAGTGATGGTTTACAAAACAACAAATCTTACATCAAGGGATCAGTTTCACAAGTTTATCTGGTTTTTGAAAATTTAATTTCAGACAAAAGTCATCAATTTTAGCTATGCTGTCAGCTAAATAAATAACCTTTTGTTTGTGTTGTCTGCAGCACTGTAGCAGTGAGGGACCTGAGTGCCCAGGGGGGTACCTGGAGCGGCTCTGCTTTGAGATGAAGAAAGGTTACAGGGAGACATTGTTGCAGTTGCTGCTCTCTCCCATCCATCTGTTTGTCAGTGACAGCTACCAGGTGAGAGGAACCAGGAGACGGGCTTTGGGAGTGCTCTGTAAGACCTGGACCTGAGGCATTTTTGGTGATGATACAACATTCAGCACTTTAAGGAAGACCCAACTGTAAATTAATTTGACATTCAGTAATAAACATGTTCTGTTCTCCTGTTATGTTGGATTTTGCTATTTTTTCCTCTGAATATCATTTCACATAGCTCCAGACAGATTTATGAAACAAGAATGAACGTGAATACAGAGTGTAATTGCATCCTGCCATCACTTTATGAGGTTTTTAGTGCTGTTTAATTGTTTAACACATGATTATAGCAGAAACTACTTAGATATTTTTAATGTAAACACAGCCCCTTTGTTAATGACTAAGGTTAATGGCTGCACAAGGTGGGGGAATGTTGGTCTCACTGTCTCTTCACACAGCGCCAAGTGGCTGGCAGCTTGCTACGGGACGGCCACTTGAGTCTCTCAGGCCTGCAGATGCGTGCCCACGCCATGTTCTCAGACGAGGGTCTGCCCCCAGGCAGCGACACATTGGAGTATGCCTGGCTCGTCGATTTTCAGGCAGGAGCACTGACAGGCAAAGCCACCGTGCCACAGGTCAGTCTCTGTCCTATGTTCATACTGCATCTTCTCTTCCTCTAGCCTGTCCCATGGGTGGTTTTCTGCTAATGTGTTCTCATAGTTGATTTTTTTTCTCATTCCAAAAAGGTATTTCTGAAACTTAGCCACAGTTCTCAAAGTGATGGATCAGAGAAATGTACATGAGACTGGGCTTGGCGGAAGGTTGTTATGGACTACTTCAGTGTCATGCTTGCTTGCAAGGATGGACTGGCTGGTTCTGGTTGCTGTACAGGAAATTACAAAATTATGGGAAATGAAATTGAAAGTATGCTGAACCGTAGAGTGAGTTTGCCCAGTAATTATGTGGCCATTTTATTTCCTGCCCTGTGCATTTCTCCTCATGTCTTGGCATTGGGTTTTCTGTGAAGCGGCAAGTTTTGTCCACTCAATCTGTCTCGGTGAAGATGCTGGGGATTTAAACTTCATGGTGACTAATACTGCTGCTCTTAATACAGACTTAAAGATGGCAACTATAGGTTTGTGCATAATTAATTGGAGAATAATCAGAGTGCAGCATAATTCACAAATCATTAAATGGCTGCAAACCATGCATGGACCCGTTTGAATGCCATTATATGAGTGGAATTCTGAAGCAAAGCTGTTTTTAAATGAAGGTAAATGTAATGATCCATGTGTCCCTTCTAATGAATGCCCTGTCACAGCCTCATGAAAGAGTCAGAGAAGATAAATCAGGGTTTGCCTTGAAATCTACTTCCTCTAATGCAGTCAGGCTGGGTAGATGTCTTTTAAGTGACTGAAAAGATTTCCCACAAGAGGAGGGGCTGGTCATTTTAAATGTTTTATCCTCATGTGCCCCTCCTCCAGACACACATATCCGTCAGCACACTTCAAAACACCTCATGAAGATTTACTGCTTTCTCTAATCGTAGCCATATCTCTAGATCCTACCACCAATGAGTTCTGAGATTTGAGGGTTGCTCACTGGCTTCTGCTTTTCACATTCTGTGCAGCTGGCTAGCCTAGTGGAGTGGGGCGAGGCTTTTGTGTTCCACGTGGTGTCCCGTGAGTTCCAGCTGGAGCAGCCAAAATCAGAGGTGATCTGTCAGCATGGAGTGGACCGCCGCCTCTGTGATGCCAAGGTGCTCACACCCCTCATTCCAACATTCCACTCTATCACTTTCTCAGTGTCTGACTAACAGGCTGGCCCCACCTGCACCTGTGTATATATACACTGGCTTCTCATCCTGCGAACACCAGATATTTTCTCATAATGGATATGTTGTAAATCAGTTTTAACCGCTAATTCTTAATAGTTAAAAACTTCATATTACAGATGTTCATTGTTTTATTTGTTGTCAAGGTCATTTGCCTGTAATATCCTCAGGTTAAGCTGTAATTTAAAAAATACTTTTATTGAAGCTTTTATTCTTTTTTGACATTAAGCCACATTAAAGTGAAAAATCATTTTAGCATTAGTGAAAGTTTACATTTGTCCTTTTCACAAAGTCCTTTTCAATCCCAAGTGCTGACCTGGTGGTGGCGGTGTTGTTGTCTGCTGGCACCAGGGGGTCTGGCTTGAGTGTGCACCTTGCCTCTGTACATGTACAGGGATGGCACTAATGGTGGAGTTTCCTGTCCTACAGCTGGCTTCACTGCCTTGTCCCTGCCACACCTCGGAAGAGCTGAAGTACACCATGACCCGGCTGTCTGTGGATGCTGTTGATCTCTTCATTGTCGAGCTTGGCTGTGCTGCAAACATAAAGGTTCTCTCATCTCTTACTGGACACGATCTTTGACTTCCTTGTAGTTTGTTTCTGCAATCTCATTTAACTGAGCAGCTGTGAAGTATGTAAAGGACGTGGGATTCAGCTGTACCTGTGAACGTTTCTACTATGAATACCGGGTGCAGCAGCAACACATTTGGAATCAGCAGATATGTCATATGGCTTTTGCACTTGCGCTACCTTTGCAGCTGTTTTGTCTGCAAGGAATAAAATGCAAAGTTCAAAACAATAATTCTGAACTTGTTTTAATCCTTGATGTTGAAGGTTTAGTTGTAAATTTTGGTTAGTTATGATCAAAAAGCCAGTGTACCACTTTTCACTGGTATACAAGCTTGGTAAATTTCACCTAAAGCTGTTAATGTGCCTGTAAGCTGCCTGATAATGTAATGTAGTATTATAATATAACTACACCACAGTGTGCTGTGTAACAACACATATAAATGCAAAACTCACAAGTGCCAGTTCCTTGTTGACTAATATGTAGTGTGTAAACAGCAACCCTTTACTCACCCTCAACCCTTGTAGACCGGCACCATCCGACTGGCCAACTGTAACCTGCACAACCAGGCTGTAGGGGAGGGTGTGAGTGCTGTGGTGCAGGACGTGCAGCTGCGACAATACATTGAGCAGCATGATGCCGGGAGGCTGGGCCTACAGCCTCCTCAGCTGCGCCGGCCCCTGTGGCTGGAGGCTGGCTCAGTGATCTTCTCCCTCCTGGCGACCGATGTGGCCCTGGCTGCTGACCACCCGGTTAAACACGAGGCACAGAGACACTTCCTGGAGCTGCACGACACTCGCACTAAACGGTCAGCCCTGACTTCAGTACCTACTAATTGTTCACTGCAGCATGTTGTCGTGTAGCCAGAGCTGAGTTCTGACCACTAACGGTTCAATGCAATGTGTTACAAAGCAGTCAGGTCTGAAATCATTAACTGCCCGAAATGTTTGCCAGAGGGCAGGAACTGCTGTGTGTGGAAATGAATTTTCAAGTTGTCTGGTGATATCAGCGCAAGTGATGCCTTTTTTGGCTAGATTGTTGATGTGTTATTTCTGTGTTCATCAGCACATTTAGGGTAGCTTTTCAGCAGGTTGTCTCACTGTAAGTATAGCATACAGCACATTTATAAATGTCTGGGAGGGCAAAAGACCAATGATCTGAAGTATTGGTGCAGACTTGCAGCCTGAAGGTTTTCTGCTTCAAGTCCACGGAGGAGCTCTACTTTATTAGCCATGGGCAAAGTATGAACTGTATAAATTAGTACATTTTTTATGAAGAAAGTGTCTTAAAGCAGCAATAAATATAGTAGCAATACAGAGAGCAGGCTGTGACTCGTGAGTTCCTTGCTTTCTCAGACTCTGGTTCCTATGGCCTGAGGAGGCAGCAAAGAAGCGGAGTAGGGGCCGGTGTGGCTGTTTGGGTGGCTGTCGTTTCTATGGAGGCTCGACAATAGGCCTGGACTTTTTCCGGCTGGAACAGATCACTCCTTCCAGCAGCTCAGCCTTTTCCAGTTCAAGTGCCGAGTCAGACATGTGCTATGGACAGTCGCTGCTCCGCCCCAACGAGTGGATTATCACAAAGGAAACGCCAAAGCTTTCTGATGGTACGCTGTTGTGAAAGGAAATAGTTTTCTTGCTTTCCTGTCCTGGAGCCTCATTAGATCAGCACATTTCCTTTAAAGTGTTGCTTGTATTACAGTATGGGTCCATTTTGTAATGTGGTGTATTTAAGGGGTGGACTGCTACAGTACAGTTGCATAGTTTTGTCCTTATGATAGTATAGCCTGTTAGAGGCTGCTGTGTGACGGTTTGTAACCTGCTCCCTTTCTGCCAACTCACCAACTGTTGTCACAGGGCGGTGTAATGGCTTGAAGCGGGAGGGCCGCCCCCCAGTGCTGGACCTTGAGAAGAAGGGCCAACATTTGAGCCTGCAGGTGCCCTGTCGTTCCCACAGCTCTGCATCCTCACTGGAGGAGAACAGCTCCTGCAGTGCCACACTGCCCCTGCTGGCAGGAGAAAGGGACAGCGCCTCATCCAGCGCA
This sequence comes from Arapaima gigas, assembly GCA_900497675.1. Lineage (NCBI taxonomy): Eukaryota > Metazoa > Chordata > Actinopteri > Osteoglossiformes > Osteoglossidae > Arapaima > Arapaima gigas. The sequence continues at coordinate 212,372 of UFQX01000548.1, read as the reverse complement.
GACGACACCCCAGTTAGCAAGCTGGAGGACACCAGCAGAGTGTGAGTCACATAGGAATGGGGCAGTTCATTCTTTATTCCTTCTTGTTTGGTTTTACTAACTGGCCCCCTCCTTCACAGGGTCCCTGAGGAGCCCCGCGAGAGCAAACCTGTCTCCCCCCTCCGCTCTCCCCTGCGTTCCCCACTCAAGCGTCAATCTTCTGTTGGCTCTGCACTTCTGGGCAGCACCAAGAGCCTCTCGGCAGCTGCATTTGGGGATAAGTCAGGGCAAATTCCACCTGTCGTCGGAGGGCCACTCAGCGGTGGAGCATCCCGCAGCGACGAGAACGCTCTGGATTCTCCAGGTCAGCGGCGCAGTGTTGGCTCCTTCCCCTTCACTCCCTCGGCGGATTCCAGCACCTTCCATCAGTACCGCTCTGTGGACTCCAGTATGTCAGTGGCAGACAGCGAGGCCTATTTCTCAGCTGCCGAGGAGTTTGAGCACACGAGTGGCGATGAGGGCCCAGGCACATTCCCAGGCAGGAAGAGGAAGCGAAGAACACATGCCCAGCAGATTGACTACAGCCGCAGCTCTATATACCACAGTGTTGAGGGACCTCTCGCCTATGCCTTAAATGGCAACCTCATCACAGAGCCCCGCCTTCTTCCCCATCCACCACCCATCCCAAGCCATGCTTCCCAGACCTCCTTCGTTTCTGCCCTGGGTGTTGAAGAAGAGGGCTCCATTGAGGTGGAGAAGACCCCCCAGCCAGGGTTGCTGACCTCAGAACCCCATGTCATGGCATGCTACCACAACTATTTAGCTCACTACCAGGTCTTCAACTGGTCTGTGAAGCAGCCCACTAACAAGAGAACATCCAAGTCCTCCCTGCATCGTCCCCTTGACCTTGACACACCCACTAGTGAAGAAAGTTCTTCTTCCTTTGATCAGCTGTCCATTCCTACTTTCAAGGTATGTATCTTTCACTGTGCTGAACAGCGTAAATTAGTCAATTTGTATCTCACACATAAGCACACATTCATTAAGGACTATGTAAAGTTACCAGCATGCACTTTTTGCACTGTGGGAGGAATTAGGAGTAACTGACACAAAAACCTAGAAAACTTACCTAGGCAGAAAGAACTACAATCAGATTCGGAACTGCAACATTGGGGTGATGCATAAAATACTGATTAATGTTGTGCGTGCTAGTCCTTCTTCTGTTGCTCAGCCACATTTACATTTATTTAGCGACAATTTCCTCCAAAGCAACAAACAGGGATTTCAGTGTAGTATTTAGCTAACACCTCCATGAGAACATGGGGAGAATATGCCAACTCCACACAGGATCAAACCCATGTCCAGTTACACAGCCCAGGTAGTGTGAGACACCAGTACTTTCCACTGAGCCACTCTGCCATGTAACTAAAATGAAAGACTTCACATTTTACCTGTGTTATGTTTGTAGGTTGTAAAGCCAGGACTCACCGCAAGCTCTTTGCTGGATAGAAGTGTCCCTATGATGGGGGACTCAGAAAGGTGAAATTAACAAAAGCATCTGAAATGAAGTTGTAGAGGTTCAGTAGGTGAACATTTTTAAAACTTTAAGGGTTTCTCAATGATAGCAATGTGACAGCTATATGACTGTTTTATTTCAAGCCAACACAAACTTTAAGAGATTACGACAAACTCAGCACACCTGATTGTGATGGAGCACCATGGATGTAAAGTTTGCCCCTGAAAAGAAATGAAGGTTGAATTTTCTAGTCCAGTTTTTTCAAAGACTGAGCTCTCCCTCTGCACCTCCCTGCCTGCAGCACACCCTACACTCCCCTGGAGTCGAATGGAGCAGAGACCACTGACGAAGAGACAGCAGCTGAGGACTGGAGCGTGGACCAGCCGCTTGCTCAGACACGGACCACTGCCATTGTGGAGGTGAAAGGAGCTGTCAATGTGGTGCTGACTCCCCTGGTGGCTGAGGCGTTGGACAGGTACTCTCCAAAACCACTTGGCCTCAACTCCACTGTCACTGAGTTTTAAATGTAGCAAAGAGTACAGAATAGTGTCATTCAGGGGAAATTCTGGGATGTGCTGTATTTTTGCATTTGTGTCTCTTTGTGTTGATGGCAGTTTTGCTGTTAGCTTTGCTGAATTGATAGTTGTGGACACATTTTGTTTCGTTGCCAGGTACATCCAAGCAATGGTTCATTTTGTCAGCGTTCGCCATCCAGCCTCCATCCTGGATGACCTACACGGGAAAGTTTTGAACGAGGCTTATCAGATCAGCAAGTCCACTGTCTCTGACTCTGTGAGTGCTGAGTGTGTTGTATAGACCAAATGTGTGAAGCATGTAATTTTCTGCGTTTCACTACACAAAGACACGCATTGATGGTTTAATGGGTTGGTGAGATGTTTAAGTTGTCATATTGATAGAATAATAAATGACAAGATTGCATTTGATTTTTGCTGTCTGTATGACCAGAACTCAGCAAAGAATGAACACAAGACATCAAAGGTGGAGAACCAAACTGTGGGCACCATGACAACTGCTGCTGGTCAGACAGATCTGTCTGCCAAACAGGACAATGTGAAGATCAAAGGTCTGCAGGCCAATGTGTCCATTCCAAAGGTACGATCAGTCTCCTCCTTGGGATCTGAAACCTTTCAGCAGTAATTAGGGATGCCAAACCTCAATGATGGCTTTTGTTCTATTAATGGATTGTGGTAAAATCCACTTAATCCTCTTCTCTGACCTGGGCTGTAAAAACTACTCTAATTAGTCTGGGTTTGAGAATTCCAGGATGTGGTGAAGCTTCACTTTCAGCTCAAATTCCTGCTCTGTTCTCAAATGAACTTAGGTCTATAGTCAAGCTCTGCCCTCACTAGCCATTTTGCCAATTCCATTAAACTTAAACTAGGCCTCAGCTCCTTCTTGAGGACAAAGGAAGAATGGGGCAGAGTTTGCTTAAATAGGCTGTTTTCAGGGTGACTGGTGAAGGGAGTAAATGCTGTTCTGTGTTAAAGAGGTAAAATGGTGTAAATGGAGATGTTTGTGTTCCTCCTAGGTGAACCTTTGTCTGCTTCAGGCATCCGTAGATGATGCCTCCCCATCCAGCAACAGCAAGACGGTCACTCACGTGTCCTTGGTAGCCCTGTGTTTTGACAGCATTGCCACACAGCTGCGCATGAACCGGTAACAGTGTTGTGGACTTTTGCTGGGTTTCTGGGTTGGGATCCAGTTTGAGGGGTACACAGTGGACAGTGCATCATTGCTCTCTACCTTTGTCATGACAAAAAGGTCAGAATGCTCTTTAATCCCACTCCCTCCAGAGGGATTGTGGAGGAATGTGCCAATGCACCCGAGCACGGCCGGCCTTCTGTGGCCTTGGAGAGGTATGCCGGGGCCACCAAGATGCAGCCGCAGTCATCTGGCTCTCTGCGCTCCAATGCTGGTGTTGAGAAGGGCAAGGAGATGGCTGCCAAGCTCAACATTCACCGCATCCATGGCCAGCTACGGGGTCTGGATTCCCCAGGTATATAGCTGGTTGGTGATTAGCTCCTGGGGATAACTGTTATATAAGTTGGGCAGTATTAATATTGTTTGAAAAGCCAACACCCATTTTGTGTGTGTTCCTATGTTCTTTCCCTCAGACATTGTTACATGCGCCATCACAGCCATCCCCTTTGAGAAGTCCAAGGTGTTGTTCAACCTGGAGGAACTGGATGAATTTACCTTAGTGGATGAGACTGAGCCCTCGAGCAGCTCTGACGCAATGCGGTCAACCGGCAGCCTGGAGAAGTGGGGCTGGATCATGTTTGAGTGCGGTATTGAGAACCTCACTGTTAAGGGTGAGTGCAGTGCTGCCCTCCCTCTGCAACACATTTGAATTTGGTGCAGCAATTTTGTCTTTTTGTGCAAATTGTTTAGCCTGTTCCTCACAGCTGCATTTTAATATTTGGGTTAATAACAGGGGTTCTGCTTCTGAGTCTGATCACTATATATCCATTACGTTACATCCTCAAATAATATGTGTGGCATTTCATCCCTCACTGCATAATTTGTTGCTAAATAACTAATCCTAAAATGGTCAGCTACATATCACTTGTGGACTCGATTTGACTGTAGAGTGTTTAATTTTAGTCTGTGTCAAACAAAAATTTACGTGATGAAATATTTAAATTCTTCATCACTGAAATTGTAATAAGGAGATAGCTGGTCTGTTTTTATCAGAGTGATTTTTGGCTCGAACCCAGGGTGGTGTCATACTGGCCTTTTCTTTCCCTCCATTTTAATGACTGCCACATTCTTCACAGTAATTAACGGTTCTTCCATCACCACAAAGCCAAAACTCCTGCATTATCACCATTCATTATCTTGGATAATCATTTTTCATACTCATATGAATGTAATTGTATAGCCCGTGCTGCCACTAGACTGATGTTACCATAGCAGTGACCTTTCTGAAGGTTGAGGTGCAGATGGCAAGCCAGCATTCTTTGATGCAGCAAATAGCTGTCTGTTGTTGTGGAGGCAGTGACCATTGCTCAGTCTGTACTTAAACATGTCCTTATTGCAACAAGCTGCATGTCTTATTAGCTCACAGCTCAGTTGCAGTATTTATTGATCTTCTATTATTCATTTGTACTAATCGGCATCCTTCTCAAAAGTAAAGAAATGAACAGAAAAATTGGATCTTGGCATATCAAAAACAGGAAAACTTACAAAGCCTTCTGGGGAAACTTCAAATAATTACACATCAAACACCACATGGTTTACTGACTCATCCAGTAGTACTGATAATCTGACAAAGTCCTTACGCAACATCTAAAGCCACTCTTAACAAATATCCTGATGGTGAAGTACTACAAGTTGTTGAGACAAATGTACTTTGAGTGTATCAGCTGTTTGAGTGTGGCTGACATTGAGTCGTCCCCTGTCCACTTCTGTCTAATGTCCTGGCATTACACTGGAACTGACAGCACAACTGTATGAGCTTCCAGTGACACATTTCAGTGAAAATCAGGCAGAGTGTGCATTTCCATTTAGTAGAGTTGGGAGGACATTCATAGCCCTCTTAAAAGCCTCTTGTCCTCCTAGATGAGACATCTGTCTTTGTGCCATGAGATGCTCTGGCAGCAACGCTGCACAGTGACTGAGTGGGTTTGTCTAATATGCTGCTAAATCAGTACACCTGCTTGCCAGCAGGGCACTCATACTGTCAGCCTTACCTACATCCCTGTGTGTTAAAATGACTTACTCTTTCATTCCTCTTGCTCCTCCCGGTAGGCGGCCGCCAGTCGGGAGCGATGCTGTTCAGTGCCTTTGGTGTGATGGGCAAAGACGGTGTCGCAAAGGCTGGCACTTCCAAGTCGAATGGTTCCTCTGGTTCGCAGACGGGCAGTGGCTACAGCACTGATGTGTCAGATGACAACTTGCCTCACGATGCCTCTAATGCCCCCGCTACCACCAGCCCCGCCTCTGATCCCAATGAAAATTCTGACTCGGATGAGCAGGTGTGTGGCTGCTAGAATGGTGCTCACTTTCTTAAATTTGTGCTCTGTAAAGATAATGGACAACTGTAATTGCAAGAAATGTCAGTTATTTATTCACAAGTGTATGGGCACATTGTGGAAAATAGGCCAGTAAGTTTTCTTTCTGGGAAAAAATGCACCGATACAGGGGTATCTCTGAGATATTGTTACTGTTGATCAGAATTTAATTTCTTTTTTTATAAAGATTGGGTTTCTGCTTATCCCTCTTCATGCAACACTGCAGTTTACTGGTTTCATATCAGCATTAAACGTTTCCCTGTGGAGGGTGCTCTGGTTCAACAAAATTAATCCCGGATTGTCTGAAAACCTGCCACAAGTTATACATTGCTTAAGGGCTGTGGATCATTTGTTCTGCAAAGAAACATTTCTTGGCTGTGTGTGCTCTACGCTTTCGCCATCAGTGTTTTAAGCTGAATATTAACTATAAATTAAAGTTTTTCTTAACCACATTGTTTATTCATTTCTTAATAATTTAGCTTACAGTTTTCACTTATAAACCAAGCTACTTAAAATGATTCAATAGTTAATGCAGCTGGCTAAATTTTATTGTATCAACTCACCGCAACTGGTACTACTACCGCGGTATTAATAGCAGGGATCCAAAGCCAGGTGCTGCAGTTACGTGGTGACTACCGCTATGTTACCTGTGAGCCCAATTAACAAAATGTGTGTTGTGAAAAACAGGTGTCTAAATGTTTCCTGTTATTGATTTTCTTCCTGCAGGATGAGGGAGTAGAGTCAGATGACCTTAAGAAGGACCTCCCCCTTGTGCCCCCACCTCCTGATTCCAGCAGCATGAAGCTCACCATCAAGGAAATCTGGTTCAGCTTTGCTGCCCCCACCAATGTGCGCTCACCTGACTTGGCCATTTCCAGGTGTGCATGGCAAAAGGGGAATGCTAGGTGATCTTCCTGGTCCACAAGGAACATGCACGGCAGACCAACTTTCATTTCAGATTACTGTATCCTGAGGGATGAAATTTGCTGACAAACCATTCTAAAAATATTATACAGGTTGCTTTAACTGATGCGCAGTGGCTTGCTAACTTTTGGGGGGACCTGTGCTCTTACCCACAGGCAGTTGAATCTCCTGAGTACAGCGACGCCAGCCATCGGGGCCTGGCTTGTCCCTATAGATCAGTTAAAGTCCTCCCTGCACAAGCTGGACACTGAGGGCACCCTGCGAGTCTGTGCTGTCATGGGCTGCATTATGACAGAGGCTCTGGAGGTGAGAGATATGACACCCTGCTGGTTCCCACGGTATCTACTGAATCACACCACAAGTTAATTCGTCAGATGAGTCACCCTTTCGGTTTTTTCAACAGTGGTCATTATATTACATTATTTGTTGTTTCTTTACCCCCCAATACTTAATTTATTTATTATGTAAGACATAAAATACACAATAATAGTCCTATTCTGGCATCTTCTTAAATAAAACTCCTAGAGAAAGCTGAAAATGAACAATTTAATATACCATTTAGAATGCAAAACCAGTGATATATTTGTTTTTAATTTTTTCTTTTTTAATGAATAAACATGATATGCAACCTTAAGTAGTAGACATTAAACAAATAATACAAATTTTAGTTAGTTTAATTAGTGAAGGTTTTGTTTCAACACAAATACTGAATAATTGTATCCTGTGATTAGTTTGTACTGTAACACCTATTTCAACAAAGCAGAATTTGCTGTGAGAGTTCCCTGAATTAAAATGTTCATTGTGCAATTTAGTTGCGTGTACTTTATAACTGCAGAAGAAAAGCATCCACATCCCATTGCGCAGCAAATATAACCGGGTGACCAAGCGCGCACGGTATCTCCACGAGAACCCATCTTGCCTGCTTTGCAACATCCTGCATCGCTACCTGCAGCAGGCTGACTATAGCATCATCGAAGAGGCCACCATGGTGAGTTCCACTATGTCCCCGCACTGCTCGAATAATGTCAAGTCCTCTGACGCTGTGCTGCTCCCACTTTTACACTATGATAGTAATACACAAAGTCTGCCGTCATCAAATATATGCTATGAAATACTGAAATGGAATGGTGATGTGATGCTTAAGTTAAACTCCTTTCCTTAATGAGCATTCTGCTCGATCCTGTTCTGTTTAATTTGACAGTGTTATATTTCTTGTCCCCACTAGAGTGATGGGTTGCCCGCACTGGTGACACTCAAGAAGGGTCTGGTGGCTCTGGCCCGACAGTGGATGAAGTTCATTGTGGTCACTCAAGGCTTCAAGGCTGTGGGGCTGATGCGGCCTGCCCAAACAGCTGTGCCCAGGGAGTTTGTGGAGCAAAGCCTGGATGAGCCGGGTCTCGGCCCCCAGAGCGACACCAGCGCCGATGGTGCTGAGTTCGAGTTTGATGCAGGTGGGAAGACAGCAACATAGTATTATCATGTTTTGGTCTGCTTTTAGGTTTTACGTACACTTGGTAATTTGAATAAATCTAAAAGACAGTCATGCTGCTTCCTCTTCCAGCCACAGTGAGTGAACACACCATGCTGCTGGAAGGCGTGTGCACCCGGCCCTCCCAAACAGGGGGCACCTCAGGGCATGTCACTGGGTCTGAGATCATAAAGAAGCTCTCCAAAGCCCATAACCATAGCGAGTCTGGTCTCAGGATAAAGGTGTGTATGTGTGATGTCCCTCACTGTACTTGTGAAACACTCGGTTCATAGCACTCCATCCATCCATCCATCCATCCATCCATCCATCCATCCATCCATCCATCAATAATAATTAACCCCTTGTCTGGAACAGAGTTGTTGTGACACAGAGTCTACCCTGAAAGAATAGGATGTGATGCAGGGTAAACCTTGGAGGGTATGTCAGTTCATCACCTGTTGAAATCACACACTAGAGGCAATTTAAGAAGAGAACAAACTGGCACAAACTGATTGAGATTCAAGCCCAACACTGAACCAAAATCCCATGCATTGTGAGGTGCCAACAGTACTTGTTCAGCCTACAGGCCACCCTATTGACAGTTCACGTTAAAAAAAAGTTCATATTGTTTGTACTTACATAGATAGTTTTGCCTGAACACATTTTAAGCGTATGATACAGTGTGTGTAACTGAGGACATTCAACCATGCACTGTCTATTCACAGGGCTCACACCCATACCAGTCCCTAAGCTACACCAGCGGGGACACTGTTGCTGACTCCCCAGCTCATGCTGGACGCGTCCCCCTGCCACTAAGGGACAGTCCTCGAAAGGAGAGTCTGCTCAGCTACCTGACTGGCAGCTTTCCGAGCCTACACAACATCCTGGAGGGCACGCCTCAGAGGGGGGGTGCCACGGCCAAGAGCAGCTCTCTAACACGCACAGGTACAAGGGCCCAGGGGCTGGTGCTGTGGAATAAACAAACTGTATCCTGATGATGTTATTGCTTTGCAGTACTGCATTAACTGAGTCTTTGGCTTTCACTGGGGAAACTGCTGTTCAGTTGTCATTTAGAGCTGTCTAATAAAAAGCTGATTTTTGTCTGAAATTGCAAACTTTGAAGTCATCCGTAATATTTTAGTTTGATTTTTACATTTTTTTGGAATTAGGTGGCATTGATTTTTGCCTCTTTACTGTTTACTGTTTAAGATGAAAATTGACAATAGTGTACATTTTAACAACAACCATGAGATCATTTCCTTTTCTGTGTGTTTCAGGCAATATTATTTGGAAAAATGTTCTAAAGTGAAGTTTCTCCCTCTGCAGGCAATGCCATGGGCTCTGACATGTTGACAGAACATCCCCTTTTATCTGAGCCCTCATCCGTTAGCTTCTACAACTGGATGTCACATGCTGTCGGGAACCATGGGGGAACCACCCTGCAGGAGTCCCCCATGAACCGCTCTCAACACAACAGTTTGCAGACTGGTGAGGGAGCAAAGGACTTTTCTAGAGAGTACTGAACATGGAAGAGGTCATACCCCTGTGGGTTTACCTGGCCAATTGGCTGTCAGCCAGTTGATGCTCTGATTTGCACACAATGAACTATATTCCCCACCAGTCACAGATCAGCTTTAGTAACCCATGTTAGTGGAGGGAACGATTTAGAAAGCATACTGTATTTACCTAGTATTCATATAAATCAGTATGAGCACCACTGACACCTTTTCTGAATCAGTTGTTTGATTATCATTCCAATTCCTCTGAAGAAGTCTCATTTGTTGTTCCTTCTGTGAAATAATTGTAGCTTTGAAGTTAATGAAAATATTAATAACTTCAGGTAAATAACAGCCCCTCCTCTGTCTCAATGCTCTTCAGGCATGGCTTTCAACCTTCCTACTATTCCGTCAGCATCTGACTTCAATGGGGTGCTTTCCAGTGATCAGAACACACTGGACGGCACCCAGTCCCAGCACAGCACCAGCCAGGATGACATGGCCGACATTGAGGAGGGAAATCAGTGCCCAGTTGCTGTACAGCTGGCCGATGCTCAGGTTTGCTCTGCTACCCATGTGCTGAAATGACCACTTCAGTGGTTCATCTTCATTTTAAGGCCAGGTGCACCCCCTCATGGAGGTTACATGGCTGCCATATTTTCTGTATCTGCTCAATTGATAAACTCACAATGTTAGAGAATACAACATTTTCCAGACTGAGAGAAAAAAGAATCCATATCAGATTACTGGTTTGGATTTTAACAGCATTTGTCCTTCAGAGTAATGTGCTTCCTCTGCATGATAGTATTTTCTGCAAGATAGGCCTAAGCCTTCTGAGCAGGGCAGTTATGCTGTTTTTGGAAGTGTTCCGAGTTCTCTCATGATGCAGCGATGCTGAAGGAATCTCATGTCTTTTGCAGGTTGTGTTCAAGCCTCTACTGACCCACACTGGAATCCAGCCCCAAGATGCTGCTCCTCTCAGCTACAAGATGTACTTTGGAGAGCATTTGTCTCTTTCTGGGACCTTAGAGTGCTTGCGAGCAGACATCGTGGATTCGGACACATCTAAGGAGCGAAAAAATAAGAAACCAAGAAGGTAGGATGACCTCATTATGTTGTCAGTGTGCATTAATGTTGTATTAGTCATAATTTTAAAGGGATCTGCTGTTCGTTTTACTAAGGATATAACATGAGTAAATTATTACTGAAATGCTGTAGCTAAAACAAATTATCTTCTTTACAAACTTTGAGACTTTTGTGATCTTTCAAGATGTATCGGAATCTTTTGGATTCAGCGATGGTTTCTTGGTGCTGTTTTCAGGCAGGGCACCACGAACATACCCCCTATGGAGTTCAAGCCAGCGCTGATGATTGAGACATTCAGTCTCAATGCAGTTATTATGGAGAAGTACATGAACACGCCACAGAACTCAACTGCTCTTGCTTTTCACGACCTCAACCGGAGGCACTACAACACCTTCCACTGCAACTTCACCATCTCCTGCCAGTCCATTAGCCAATATGTGGACATGGCACTGGTACGGCTCATTCACCAGTTCAGTACCATGATTGACGACATCAAAGCAACACACACTGACATCAAGCTGAATCGCTACACTGCCGGCTCCGCATCCCCGACACCCACCTTCAAGGCACGGGCTCCCCGGGACTTCCGCTCCTGTGAGTTCAGCCGAAGTTCACGAGGCAGCCTCAATGGAACGCACCGTGGCAATAGCCAGCGAGGCAAGCGGCCCACAGGCCCAGATCTCCAGGCCAGGAGGGAGACCCGAGGCAAAATACAGCTGGGTCGCACAGACCGACGCACATCCAGGCTGTCTCGTAAGGGCTCCCGTGATGCGGCAGACCACACAACTGTCCAGATGGATGACTCAGATTCCATCACTGTGTCAGAGCAGAGCGAGCCTTCTGCTGAGTGCTGGCAAAACATGTACAAGCTGCTCAACTTCTACTCGCTCATCTCGGACCCCACAGGAATTCTGGAGAAGACTTCGCCTGACAACTGCCTCCTAGGTGAGACCTCCTTGCAGCCCTTATGACCATTTGTTGACAAGATTACTTTTGTAGCACGTAGAAGATTTTCTGCGGTGCATGGTTACTTCTTAACTTGAATTTGAGCTTCTTCTCAGGGGGGAAAGTAGGCAAAGGTGGTTGTTATTGTCATTCAAGATCTTCTAGAGTTGAGTTCAATATTATTGTTGACTGACATTTCGTCATAACGCAATTGATGTTATCCACATACAGAGGGCAGTGGACACAGTCCCTCGGATCCAGTATGCCGGGTGGTGTTTGAGAACGAGAAGGAGCCTTCAGATGCTCCCAGGACAGGCCGGCGACGCAGCTTGGGAAGCGTGGAGGCACAACATGTTACTCTCATTGTGTTTGGAGTGGGCATGGTGAACCGCACCCACCTCGAGGCAGACATTGGGGGTCTCACCATGGAGGCAGAGCTCAAAAAGATTCATGGAAGCTTTACACTCAAGGAGAAGATGAAGGGTGAGTTCCATGTTTTTTTGTTGTTGTCAATATTATTTTGTGGATAGATAAATAGGCATGAAATGAATAGGTGACCCCTAAAGTATGCTGCTGTATTTTAGAATTTGGGTAATGCAGTGGTATAACTTGCAGCACTGCCTGTGTGAGGTTTACAGGTTCTTCCAGTGATTGCATGGATGGAGATGAAGATTTGGTTGGATGAATGGACTTATGTTAAAGATTGCAAAAGGGGTATGCCCTAAATGTGCAATAATCCTTACTTGAGATGCAAGATCTCTCTTCCTACAGATATACTGCACCAGAAAATGACGGAGACATGTGCCTCAGCTCATATTGGTGGTGTTAACATAGTGCTGCTGGAGGGCATCACACCTAATATTCAGTAAGTGCTGCTTGATTTTCCCCTCTGTTTCCATACCACTTGCTTTTATATTTAATTTCAATATATTTTAACACTTTATTTATTGCTTTGCTTATCTACTTATATACAACAATGTATTCATTGTGGTTGGGTATTTAAATATATTTTATTTTTAAGAACTTTGGTTAAATTGTACATTGATACATTTATCATATTATACTAAAGGTAATGCATGTTACAATTTCAGGTTTCTTAATATGTTTTGCGTTTCAACAATGATTTTGTATTGGTGAAATAAAAAAATGTAAATGCCTATACTCCGTGTTTCTTGTTAATTGTGTCAAGGGGATATAGTTCCGTGGTTTGATGCATCTTTTTAATCGTTAATCTGATTAATCATTATTTTAATAAGTAAAATGATAAAACAGTGCCTTGTTCTGTACCTTATTCCTTTTTATACTGCTGTTCTAACAGTTAGGCTTGCCCTTTTCTTATCTGTAACTGCTTATTAACATTCAGTGGCGCTCACTTGTAAATGACAGCCTGCCTATGAATGTGTAAAAGGTGGAGAGAGGTGGTGTCTCCGTGGTGCGGCAGCTCTGCACGCGCTGGCTCCTCACTGCTCGTTTGCTCTCTCCCTGTTTCTCTGGCATTCCCTCCGACCTGCTTGAGTAGACTGGAGGATTTCCCCACGTCTCCCACCTTCACGGTCAAGCAGGAGTTTCTGTATGTGCCCAAAACCGCTTTGCAGGGCCTGCCCTCAATGGCCTGCCTGTATAGATGTGTGTCTGCTGGTGTCCATCCACCTGACCTGTCTAACAGTCCTTTGCCCTGCTGTGGAACATTCCATAGTTTTTTCAAATGAGCACAACTGTTTGTAATGGACATGGAAGTCAATGCACACCTGGATAAGGGTGCAGTAGGGTGGTCCCTATTTTGTGACTGTACGGCACAGCTTGAACAAAAAACGTTCAGAGCTCCTCATTTGGGTTTTTTTTTTTTTTTAAATTTGTAGCTTTTTGTAGATACAGCACTGTTTTGGAAGAGTTTATCAGTAATTGTATTTTGTGTTCATAGGGAAAATGCAGTTTCACTGACATGAATCATGTCAGGCATGACTGAATTACACTACCATTATCATTTTACATTTAAATAGATTTACTATATGCATTTAGCACACCTATTATAAGTAGAGATGCTGTTAGTATTTCCCGACACTTCAAAATGACGTGATCTTGGGTAATTGCAGAACCGCATATTATTTTTCAACAGGAGATTAAAAACTTTAATAAATTAAAGGTAAATATGTCCTGCTGAACCTAGTCAGATTGTGGCTCACAAGTCTTCAGTCCCCTTCTCTGACCTTCATCTCAATGGGCTCTCCAGATTTGCAGGTTCTCTGTTGCTCTTGTGTATTATTAGTCAGGACTTGAATTCTAACAATCTCTGCAATATTATTCTCGTACCTAAATAACCAGGAACTACTTTACCTACTGGTTTTTCCCCTTCCTACCTTCATTGTTGATCTCCATCAATGTGTCACATACAAGCCTGTTCCCATTTAACAATGTACTACTTACCTGTGCAGGTGTTTACCAGTTTCCCCTGTGTACAGCAGTGTATTGTGCCCATTTTCTGTAACGTTGATTTGCTCCTGTTTTGTTGAAACACTTTGTTGAAACACGCTCTGACAAATGTGGCGTACATATTTTAGTGGGTGTTGTCCGTCACTGATGGACATAAGATGTATAACATGGAAGTGCTGTTTGGCTTCTTTATACAACTAATTGACATGCAGACAAAGAGGCCTATGTAAGAGTTTGTAACCCACTGACTTGCCCCCCTTTGCATTTCAGGACAGTGGTCAAGTGCAACATCGCAAAGTCCCAAGCGCTCTACAGTGCCCAACGTGGCCTGAAGACCAACAATGCAGCTGTCTGCAAAGTAGGAGCCATTGCCATTGACATCCCCCAACATCCTGCCACTCTGCACAGCATGATGGTCCGCAGCTCCCACCAGCTTTCTAAGCAGATTTCCGACCTCATCCGCCAGCCCTCCACCGCGTAAGTTTTTTAAAATGACTTTTTCAAAATATACAGATACAAGGAGCTTTTCAGCTTGTGTTACAGGGAAGTATGGTGTGACCCCCCCCCCCCCCCCCCCCCCCCCCCCACNTATCAGATGTGAGGAAACTGACCATTCCTGTGACTGCACTGAGCCCCCCCCCCCCCCCCCCCTAAATTTGAAGGCCTCCTCCAAACCGAGAGGACACCCCCACACCGCTGGCCTCAGACAAAGCATCCTCCAGTATCAGCCAGACTCCAGCAGAGGCTACCCAGTTCCCCCAGCTTCCAGAGGGCCTGGAGAAAAAGCCCATTGTACTTAAGTTCAGTGCCACACTGGACGGCATCGCCATTGGTGCAGCCCTGTTGCCTTCACTTAAGGCTGAGTACAAGATGGGCTGTATGAAGAGCCACGGCATGACAGGTAAGACACACACAACCAACCCACCCTCCTGGCCAAGTTTGTTTTTTATGTGTTGGTAGATGCAGAAAGTACAAGAAAGGCTCTATTGCTTACATGACAGATAACCTTTCATTATAACAAATACAAATATATTAAATACAAATACACTCCTGGTCTGCTTTTGTTTATTCAGAAATTGGACTGGAACATCATTGATTACATATTCTTAACTACCAGTCTACCTGCATGTACCATGCTTCTGGGTAACTCTGGAGAATAATTTTCCCAGTATTTTCCGTGTTGATCTTCTCTCTGCTTTACCATCGCACTCCTTCCTCAGGCGCACAGACGAGGTTCACGTTTGAGCTGCCCAACCACATGCTGCGCTTCACGTCCAAGGTGTCTCCTGTAGATTTGTCCACTGCAGCACCATCTGCCACCCTCACCATGCCACCAGTCACCATGTCTGGGGAGTATATCATGGAGGAACACGAGAGCCACTCAGACCAGGCTTCAGCCCCTGATGACTTTCCTGGCAAGCAGGGTAGCTACCTGCAGGGCAACTACCTACGCTGTGTGGCAGAGGTAGGCTTGTGACATGGCGCTAAATCCGGGCTTAATGACATATCCTTGTCTCGTGTTTAACCAGAGTCTTGCTGTTTGCAGATTGGTTCATTTGAGCACAATCTGACCACCGATCTCTTGAACCACCTGGTGTTCCTCCAGAAAGTCTTCATGAAAGAAGTCAATGAAGTCATCCAGAAAGTCTCAGGTTTGATAGTATTGGCCATCCCTACTGAACAGAATAGTTCCTTTGTGTTTTATAGCTGCATTTTACCTTTGGCCTGTTACTTTATGCAGCATTTCCTTTAGCTATGCAAATTCTTGACAGATTATGGTAATAACTGCAACCTTGTCAGAGTTCCCCCAGCATCCGACTAACTGATGTGTTCCTCAGGTGGGGAGCAGCCTATTCCTCTGTGGAATGAGCATGATGCCTCAGCAGATGGCGACAAACCCAAGATCCTGCTCTACTCGGTCAATCTCATATTTAAGGTGCCTATTCTCTTGTAATTTGTTCATAGCAGAATGTAGTGTTGTAGATGTGTGAGATGAGAGGGACTGGCGTTTGATGTTTTTGTTGCCTGTTGTTCCTGCAGGGCATTCAGATGACAGCCACGACACCATCCATGCGTGCAGTACGTCTGGAAACCGGCCTCATTGAGCTGGAGCTCTCCAACCGGGTCCAGAACAAGGCCCAACCTGGCAGCAGTAGCTACCTAAAGCTCTTTGGGAAATGCCAGGTGGATCTGAACCTGGCGCTGGGTCAGATTGTCAAGCACCAGGTGTGCAGCAAACCTTGGTCCCACAGCAGACCTCGTTCATGTGCCTTTTCAGTTTTATAGGTTGATTGCCCATTAGTGAGGTTTCCTGCCATGTCCAAAATGTACATATAGCATGTGATTTTCCATTTAGGCCTGTGACTCTTAGCCTCTGAAGTTGAATTCTTTAATTTATTATTTTAGATTAAGATCCCATTTCATTAGTCCTCCACCACATGTATACCAGGCCATGTGGGAACACAATCTGTGCTGTGAGCAGCTTCTGTGTGTCTTAGATGCTTAATGTTGTTAAATGACTGTGTACCTTGGTGGAGCTGCATGATGTGTAACATGCTACTCCTGTGCATACAGGTATATGAGGAGGCCAGCTCAGACTTCCACCAAGTGGCATACTTCAGGACACGCATTGGCCTCCGGAATGCCCTACAGGAGGAGATCAGTGGTTCGTCAGACAAGGAGGCTGTGCTCATCACCCTAAACCGGCCAATTGTTTACGCACAGCCTGTGGCCTTTGACCGAGGTCAGTCCTTGATAACATAGAGCACTTTCATTTGGGTAGCCTGCAAAGAAATAGTTCCTGTGTCTCCCAGCATGCTCTGAATGCAGGTGACTTGGGTGAGGCAGCTTATGAATGTGCACACATGATAGCAGTTACTCTCTTTGATGCCAGTGTGTTCAGGCAGCACTTTGCTCTCCTTGGGGTCATTGATCAGTTGGCATAGTTTGTTATTATTTGGCATAATATTCCACCAAAACCCCATTTGCTTCTCATGTGAAATCGCTGACTCACCATAAATAGTATTCCTTTTAGGGGGATCTGAATTGATATGCCCAGTGTGGCCAATGTCTGTTTGACCATATTGCACTGGAAAACCACTAATGTGAAGTATTTAAACTGTCAAGCTTGGTTGGATTTTACACAGCTTGTTGCAATAGTTCAGAAGTGACAAAAGTGTTACGTAGAACTAATGGGAAGCTGTCAACTATGTCCACAGCGGTGCTTTTCTGGCTGAACTATAAGGCCGCGTATGACAACTGGAATGAGCAGCGGCTGGCATTAAACAAGGACATTCACTTGGCCACCAGGGAAGTTGTAGACAAGCTACCTGGCATCCAGCAGACCTCTGCTCAGGCCTTCAGTACCCTCTTTCTGCAGCTGACAGTCAACGACCTGGGGATCTGCCTGCCCATCACCAACACCTCCCAGGTATGCCAGGGAACATCTGGCTTAGAATATAGAAACGTCCTCTGAGTTGGAATCAGGATCATCTCTAATTCATGGTATTGTTTGATTTCACAATTAGCATTCCCCTTTTGGTGTTATATTTGTAAGATTTTTTTTTTTTTTGATATTACTACTTGAAAATGGTTTAGACCTAGTGATTTGAACATGGTCCAGCCCATTTTAGATTGGATTTTTATATGTGGTGCTCAGTTTTGGTATGCAGTATTGTTTTTTTAATCAGCACATAAATGGAATTGCTTCCATCCTTTACTTCCCTTGAATAAACATACTCATTTTTTGTGTCTGCACCCCCTCAGGGCAACCACAGTATGGACTTTGACACTGGCTCAGCCCTAGTGCTGACGATTGACAGTACACTCATCACAGCCTGCTCTTCTGAGTCTCTGGTCAGCAAAGGCCACTTCAAGAACTTCTGCATCCGCTTTGCTGAAGGCTTTGAGACATCCTGGGATGACTGGAAGCCTGAAGTGCGGGGTGATATTGTCATGAATGCTTGTGAGTATCTCAGTTGCAGAAGTGTCTCTGTGTGAAGGGGGATGGTGTGACTTTTTAATATGTGTGTCTGCAGAGGTTGTGTAGTTTAATGGATGTTTTTATCATTAATTCTTCTACTTTGCAGACAGCAGTGTTTGAGCTTTATTTAATGATAAATTTATTTTCCCATTAGGTGTTGTCCCTGATGGCACGTATGAAGTATGCTCCAGGACCACAAGTCAGCCTTCGGCAGGTCAGCAGATTTGTACGTTAAACCGCTTAATTGGTTTCTCCTGGCAGGTTGTTCAGAGGCACTGTGTTAAGGTTATGCTCTCCATATAATGATTTTCACTGCCAGCAGTTTCAGCCGAGCTATTTTGGTCTTCAGATTTGACTAGGGGAGTTTTAGTGTGTAGATCTGGTTAAGTAGCCTCCTCTGCTTTGTGTGTGAGCCCTGTCGTTCCACGTGCAGACAGCAGCAGTGCTGGTACCTGGACACTGAACGTACTGTGGAAAATGTGCGGAATTGACGTCCACATGGATCCCAACATTGGCAAGCGACTCAATGCTCTTGGCAACACACTCACCTCATTGACTGGTGAGGAAGACGTGGACGACATCGCTGACCTCAACTCCTTCAATGTGGCTGAACTGTCAGATGAGGATGAAGTGGACGGCGGCTCCCCTACTGGCCACGTGGTCAGTATCCACAGCCCTAACGTTGGCCGTGTTCAACTTCTCCCTCGCTGTATTTCTCTGCTTCTTACTGCTAACCTTTACCATGTCCACATTCGTGTTCCTCTCCCACTGACTTGCTTATCTTCAACAAGTTCTTCAACCTTCTCCTCCCACCGGCAACTCAGCAAGTCATTTCTGTTTTCATGATTCTTCTTTATCAGGGTCCCACTTTTATATGATTTTTCATTTTAAATTTTGAAGAAATTACTAAGCAGTAATATACTTCAATATACTGCAGAATACCTCTAATGGTCTACAACATGCTAGTCTTTGAATATTTGTTGGTTTGTATCCACCATTTGAAAATGAGTATAGTGTTATAATTCTTAACCTTTTTATGTCTTATTTATTTATTTTTTTTGTGGATTTTTCAGTATGTTATATAGAGCTGCTTCCAATACACATTTATGGAATAAAGCCGGTTGATGAATGTGACCACTTCTGGCCCTTGTTAGATCAGGTGGTTTCTGAGCTGGACCTCACCTCCAGCTCCACTTTTTCCAGCACACGGATGGGGAGGCCAGCCATAGGCCTACGCTCAGGAGGCGCCTGGTAAACCAACTACTGGGCCTGACCTCTAAGACTCAGCGGTTCTCTGTGCCTGTTGAGTACTTGAGCGCATCAGTCGTCTCTGAGAGCATCCTATATAGAGGCAGACGGGCCAGGTCTCCCCGGCCGCTCTCATGGGGATGCGTATGTAGATGATAAACTGCAGCTGTGATCTTTTCCCGGGTGATAATCGGGGTCTTGTTTTAATTTGCCCTCCTCTGTCTCTCACGTGGTGGCCATTTTTAGCGGGTTGTGACTTCTGTTTCTAGGTGATGTTCCCTTTGTTCAGATCACTTAAAATCTCAAAAAACTGTCTACACTCTAAACATGGAGACATTTTGAAGAGGATTGCTGAACAAAAGCTATTTTGTGTGACTCCCCTTTCCACCTCTTAGATCAAATTGACATTTGGCAACATTAAGAGATTTTTATTTTGAATTGAAACATTTCATAAGAAAACTTTGATTCTCTCTGTTTCCTTATTTGATCTGTCTGATCCAAGAAGGTGTCATCTTATGGTGCTGGTGACAGTCACGTGTGATCTGGGATGTTGGTATCTAATATTAAAATTAATGAATACATAAAATGCATACAGAGGTGTTATTCTGTTGACATCTCTGTGCAGGAACCCATAGATCACAAGCGCCAGGTGGCTGTTGCAAACCAAATCAATGAAGCACGGGGACGCAAATTCTCCAAAAGGATAGTGGACATCAGAGAGCTGAATGAGCAAGCAAAAGTCATTGATGACCTCAGGTACACAGAGGGGGAAAATCTGTGCTTGAAATGTTTCTCTAGCATAGCATCTTGTAGAACATCTTTTAAAAAGCATAGTCCATTTTAATGAGCTAAATAGCTTATCATTTACTGTCTTTGTCACTTTCCATTCTATGACAGCCATTTGTTTTTATATCTAGCGCTGAATCCTCTGTGCTTTCTGTGGCCCATCAGGAAACTGGGTGCTAGTGAAGGGACAATTAACCAGGAGATCCAGCGATACCAGCAGCTTGAGTCTGTTGCGGTGAACGACATCAGAAGGGACGTGAGGAAGAAGCTCAGGAGGTCGAGCATGAGGGTGAGTCCTAACTGCCCGGAGAGAAGGAAACTGAAAACTCTGCAGTGTTAACAATCGAAGGATCTACTTAATAGAATGCTTTTTAAAATTTTTTGTTTCCATGCAAATGATAAAAATATTTGAAAATGTGTTTTGCGAGTCTGCGTTTTTGCGTAAAAGGAATCACGCTTAAATCAGATGTTTAGACTTTCTTCTTACTATGGAATCATTTCATCAACTTGCAAAGAAGTATAAAAAAATATTAAGTAGTATGTAAAAATGAGAGTTTATGCAATTTATTCCAATGATGCCATCCTCTGCTTTGTCAACAGGCCGCGTCTCTGAAAGATAAGTGGGGCCTAGGGTATAAACCAAGCTACAGCCGATCCAAGAGTATATCTGCATCTGGAAGAGCACCTCTGTTGCGGACAGACCGTGCAAGGTAACCTTTTGCCAGTGCATTGTGTATGTGATTGAATTGTAGTTGTTACAGCATTAATTTAAAGGTGCATTTATGTAGATGTTTCACAGAATGCATATGTTGTTGTGTAGACGATATCATTAAAGGATCTCTGTTGCTCTTGTCTAGGGTGGGGGATGGAGAGGACCTGCCTGAAATCCGAGTGGACACAGCCTCTCCAGGACCCCGGGTGACTTTCAGCATCCAGGACATGGTACTGCCTGACACACACACACACACACACACACACACACACACACACACACACACACACACACACCTAGAATGGCTCCACGACTCTTGTTCTAATCAAAGCTGTCCTTGGTCATCCAAAGCAGCAGAATGTTTTCCTGGCACCATGTTCAGTGACCAGAGGCCTAGCTGCAAAAATGTTGATGTAGACATCGCTCTGTGTTGCTATAGGGTTGACATTTTCACATTTGTCTGTCTGCAGCTGACGGTGAAACCCTGTTTGATTATTTAAGCTGCAGACTGGAAAGTTGGCACATCAAGTTGTTCTGTCATATGTAGATTTTTTTTGTGTATTGAATAAATTGTTATTTTGCTGTAGGATTTTAATTCCATTCTCTGTTTTCAAAAGTCTAACCTAAACCAAGTTTATAATGACACCTCCTAATATTTATAAGGAGTTGGGCCTTAACACCATGGGATCACTGAGGGGCCGCATCTTTCTTTTGATCTCAGTTTTTATTGTTCCTTTCAACTTCACGTGAACATATCATGTCCTCATTACTCCTTTCATTGTTAGTGTGTCGTTGTGGTAGTGTTTGCTGCATTTAGCATGATGAACTTTTTACACAATTCTAGTGCTTTGCAATCAAAAGGAATTACCCTTTTTGGATCCTTTTGAGCATCCAACAACAGTAAATCCAAGTAACTACTCTGCTTAATTTTATTTCCACCCAAAAAAGCAACAGATTAATCATTTGGACGTGCTTGACCACCCTGTCGGTCCAGGAGGTTATGTGTTCAAGGTATTTGTAATGCTGGCACACCAAATGAAATCCACTGAATTGGTGCTGCTACCTAACTAATTCACACTTCCTGATTAAAAAATAAGAATCCATCTGTACCAAAAATATGCAAATTAATAATTAAGGAGTATGCAGTAAATGTCTGGCCATCCAGTATCTAGTGTTTGATTATATTTAGTTTTTCAGGTTTGACTGGTTCTTACAAATGATTTACATTATTTCAAAATCATCCTTAGTCCTCAGCTTACTTTGTGTACACAACAGTTCATTACACTGTTCTGTATGTCAGACTTTTTAAATGGTCAGTGCAGAAAATACATACTCTGTAATTTGGAATTTGCATTTGTGCATTCAAAACGACAGCCTCAGCCTTCTGCAAATGAACTTTTTCCTTTTCTGACCTTTTGTCTGGGTGTTCTCTGAATTGCCTTCTTGTTTCTGGGCTTCCTACTTCCTCTGTCACACATACACTTGACATTTTGGGATTTCTTGTACCAGTGCATCTGATTTTCTGGCAAGGAAACGTGGCTTCTCTTGGAGTAGTTTGATGATGGGGGTCCCACTTGCAGACATTGGCTTTGCGGTTCACGTGAGACCAAGCTGGACCAAACTGGTCGTCAGTTGCATGTGGGTAACTGTGTGGATAAAGGGGCATCATTTGGACCTGCCGCCACACTCCATCCTCTGCCCCAATGCTTTTGTTTGCGCGCTGAAACATGCATGCTCTTGGGGAGGACGGGAGTCCTTTGTGTTCCCGCAGATGTCAGCCAGGACAGTAGCTAACTAGAAGAATTATAAATAATAAAACTACAAGGAGGATGACTTGTCATTTTGTGTCTCACTTCCTGCTAAATTGTACAGTTTGGCTTTTTTGAAACATTAACTGTTAATTTCTACCAGACTTCTGCCAGAACACCTACTTCTCTGAGTCATCCTTCATTCGTTAGAGAAAAACCTACTGTTGGCCTGTCTTGGCTGGTGCCTGCTGGAGAGCAAACCACGCTGTCGTCCGGTGATCTGCTGTGTCCTCCACCGATCCGCCCTGTAATCCTGCCTTTCTCACTTCTTCCATGCGGCGCTCAGTTTCCTGAGGAGTCAGAATTGGAGACTTTGGCCGCCTCTGCCGACGAGCCATCACCTCATGCCCATTTCCCATCAGTTAGCGACGGGCCGTGCTCGGTGTTCAGTGCCCCTGGCACTCCTGCCGTCTTCTCACCCAGCCTTCCCTTCCAGCCCGAGGACAGCAGGCGGGGTGACACCTCGTCCTCCTCTTCCGATGAATCGGACGAGGAGTATGGCAGGGAGACGCAGCGCAGCTACAGCAGGAGGCCCATGTGAGCACCCGCCATTTGTCTGTCTGGAATGATATTAAGTAGCTTACAGACCCCCATGGGTGTTTAATGTTACTTTCCAGGTGACCCACAGAGGAAACAGGTGATTCACTTTGCAGTACACTGGTGGCAGGTTGATAATGTCTGCATTTACTGATCAGTCCAGCAACTGCTAAGACCTGCGATTACCAAGAAGTGGTTAATAGACCTGTGTAAAATTGTCCTGTCATGTTCAAAACTGTTTCTGTTAAGGTCTTTGTTTTTCATGTAAAAAGTAGCCGTGATGCAATGTTTTATAAATTATGTGAATTATTAGAAATTATTTCAAAATACTTATTTACATCAAAGCTTCCAGCAACCTATGACTGCTGCTACAGTTGACATTTCCCATCTACAGGTCAGCATCTGGCTTCGCTGCTGTGAGCCAACTATTCGGCGAGGGCTGGGCTGGAACACCGGGGGGCCAGGGTGGGGCAAGCTCAGCTACCGAGCGCAACATCGACTTTGAGCTGGATGTACGAGTGGAGATTGACAGTGGGAAGTGTGTGCTCCACCCTAGCCCACTGCAGGGTGAGCACGATGAGGTCTCCCTCAGACGGTGAGCTTACATTAAACCCTCCCTGCTTCTGACCTCTGTGGGAAACAGGGCACACTGTCTCTGTACAGTGTAACACTTGCCATTACTGCAAAGAATATATTGCTCTGTACTTGCACTATGTATGAAGAGAGAAACTCTGTATGGTGATGACAATGACTGTTACATTGTACATATCATTTGTTTCATAAGAACAGTAAGAGCTACATGAATTAAAATAAGTAATCAATGTAATTACTGTTGTATGTGGTTTTTTATAAATATTGAGATTTTTTTTTTTTATCTCACAGGAGCTGTGATCGCAGCTTGAAGAGTCTGGATCGGGATTCTCCGCCAAAGAAGAAAAAGCTTCAGCCCACCTACCCATCCACAGCACACCTGCTTACTGGGAAGAAGGGGCCGTCTTCTCTGCAGACCAAGCCCAGTGACCTGGAGACTACTGTCTTCTATATTCCAGGGGTGGATGTAAAGGTCTGTAAACTTGCCCTATCTCTGGCATGAAATTACTGCCACTTGAATAGTGTAGCTAAAAATCACAGGTGGCACATACTATTATCTTTTCTAGGGTTCCTCCATTTTTGTTTAGTTTTATGTAACTTATGAATGGGTTAAAGTGTGTTGAGGGAATCCATTAATGATTTCTGAAATGTACAAATATATTTAGTCATTAAACTTTACATAAGTGTATTAAATACGAATATACAGGTAAAGTTGACAGATATCCTGCGCTTACCCACTGGAATGAAGCATAGAGCCCTACCATACCCATCCAACGACCTACCCACCTACTCCCCTCCAACAAGTACAAAGTGTCTGTTCTCGTGCAACCAACTTATCACTTAAGCCCTAATGAATGTGAACCCCTTTGTTGCCATGGCAGCTGCATTACAACTCCAAGACCCTGAAGACGGACCCTCCAAGTGTCTTGCGTGGCTCCTCCCTGCCGAGGACCCTGTCTAAAGAATCCAAACTCTTTGGTATGAATGACGCCGATAGCAACAGCGCCCCTCATCCGAACCCAGCCCAAAACACAGCTGACCCGCTCCTTTCCTCCCTCCCCCCACCTCTCCCATCAGGTACAGGTGATATCTGTTTTGCGTGCATGCCTGTTGCCCGCTTTTTAATTGCTGGTTGATGCAGCTGCAACCCAATCACTGCATGCTGGTGTAGTAGTACCTCCAATCTGCATGATCGATAGTATCTCTAAAAGCAGTACACTTCAGTTTGGTTAAAAAATCTGTTCAGCTTTTTCTGTTTTTATGTTTACTATTCCCTGTGATTGACGTTTTATGGCTATCTTCTGGTATCATTGGTACCAAATTTGTTTGAGCCTATTCCCACTTGCTGATTGCAGTGAAAGGGAAGAGCAGTAGTGGGGTGAAGATGGCCAAACTGTATGCCTGGGTGGCCCTGCAGACACTGCCTGAGGAGATGGTCATCAGCCCCTGTCTCCTGGACTTCCTGGAGAAGGCCTTGGAAACCATCCCTATCACACCTGTGGAGAGGGCCTACACTGGTGGGTGTGAAGCCACAGTCCTAGGAGACACTGAATACTGAAATGGAGTGACTCTGGGCAAATTGCCACCTTAAAATTGTAAATGTAGTAATTTACACAGCTAGAAGCTGAACGTACAATCCCCAGCTCATGAGACCAGTTCCTTAACCTCCATAATGCCATGTTCTCTACATAGCCATCAGCTCCCAGGATGATGACCTGGGCCAGTTTGAACCTGTGGATCCCTTGGAGGAGTCCACCACATCATTGGTGTCGTCCTCCACTTCTGCCTATTCCTCCTTCCCTGTAGATGTGGTGGTATACGTCAGGGTACAGGTAATGTATTCGGCTTTCGAACATTTACCCCCCCTTTAATCCACTGAGAAATGATCCTCAACACCTTTGTTTGTAATCTGCGAATTTGCATTTATCTGTAATCCTTTGCCTGACCAGCAGCGTCAGAAGAAAACATAAGTGTGATTGCAGCTTGTCTACCCTCACCAGCCCTCTCAGATCCGCTTCAGCTGCCTGCCCATGTCTCGTGTGGAGTGCATGCTCAAGTTGCCCTCCCTCGACCTGGTGTTCTCCTCCAATCGTGGTGAGCTGGAGACCCCCACACAAGTCGACAGCTCCTCTCTGGCCCTTACTGTGCTCAAAAACAGCACCAGCAAAGGTACTCACTGCTGTCTTTAATCTTCTTACATGTTTGTCATATACGTTATTTAATTTTTAAAAAAAAAACGGCATATTGAGTTTTAATTGTTGAACTTGAGTATCATACGGGGGTGAACTTGAAACTGATATGTACTTCATATCCACAGGGTCATCCCCAGGCAGCCCGATGGGCCGCAGCAGACACAGCAGCAACCAGTCAGACCTACCGGCAACAGCAACGACTCCTGCCAGCTCCTCTGGGCTCAGCTTCACAGCTTGCATGTCTGACTTCTCTCTCTATGTGTTTCATCCGTATGGTGCCGGGAAGCAGAAGTCAGCCGTCACAGGCCTTCCACCAGCTCCGGGTACGGGTGGGATGCCATGTTGCACAATGAAATAGTGTTTTGTGTGGCTTTTTTAAGTTCAGATTTCAAATATAAAGGGTGGTTGTATGTGTATGTATAACTAGAGAAGGTTTTATTTGTGTTGTGGAAATGAGGAAGACGGTGTTTGAATCGTGTCAGTAAACAGTGCTTTTGTTGTGGAGAGGTGGAACTTTTGTAATTTATTGCAGCAGTGGAAGTGCTTGTGTTGTGGGGATCATGATGCCGTTATTTACTGTGGAAATGAAGGTGTTGTGGTCACATTTCCGCTGTGAGGATAGATGCCATTCTTACTGTTCTTCCCTTGGATGTTGCAGGCTCTGTGGGAGAGGAACCATCTTCAGTGACTGGGAGGAAGGATTCACTCAGTATCAACCTGGAGTTTGTGAAGGTCAGCCTGTCCAGGATGCGGCGTACCGGGATACCCACCTTTATCGACAGCTTCACTCCTGGCAAGGGGGGCAAGACGGACACCACCCTCATCAACATCTCAGGTTCTGCCACTGCTGCCAGCATCCAAACTGAAAATGATAGAAAACACAGTGGCTGTAACTTTGGTTTATATCATTGCACAGCAGTTCAGTTGTTAAAAAATTTCCCAGATTTTAGGAAATCCCAATCAAATTTTTAAAAAATGATTTATTTTTTTTAACAGTCAAGGCATGTTTATTTCCTGCATGTTTGAAAGATTAGGCAATGAAACAATGAAAAATTTCTGTAATGTTTAGAGTGTAACAGTGTGGCTTCCCTCTATAGCTGTGTGTGACATTGGTTCAGCATCCTTCAAGTACGATATGCGGAGGCTAAGCGAGATCCTGGCCTTTCCTCGTGCTTGGTACCGTAGAAGCATTGCCCGCCGCCTCTTCCTTGGGGATCAGACAGTCAACATGGGCAGTAAGAGCTGCATGAGAACCATGTCCTTAGGGAATTGATGGTAGAACACCAACGTAACAGATTGGATAAGATGTTTTTATCACACTAGATTTCAGTCGAGGCCAAAAGTGTGTAAATGAAAAATATAATGCAATCAAGAGAAAAATGGCATCTCCTTATTGAAAACTACTTTCTGTTTTGAGCACTGAGTGTTGAAGTGTTTACCTTTTACACTGCTATTGGCATTATTGCATTTCCTTTCCACCACCCCCAGCTTCTATCCCTGGTACCCCCGAGTCGGCAGAAAACGGGGTCCAGCGCTTTTCTCCAGAGGCATCGCGGAGGAGCCACTGGAGGCCAGGAGATCCCCTAACTCCATCCTCCCCAAGCACATTCGGAGAGCACACCCTGTCCCATACCAAATCCCCTGCTGCCACGCGATCCAGGAACATGTCTGACTCCTCGGCCTCCAGGAGAGGTGGGTTTGCTGACTATTACATTTATTTATTCAGCCAATTGTACAGCTGGATAATTTTTAATGGAATTAGTTTAGGGCAAGATTCCTTCTCTGCGGTACTACAACAAGAGGTAGGACTCAAAGTTTCAGTCTCCAAGTTCAGAGGGAGCAGCTATAACTACAACACTACCTGCTGCCCATTTAGCTGCCATTGTCAAAGTTTTGTCATACAGTTTGATTTTTTTTTTTTTCCTAATCACATCTGATTCTCAAAACATGCTTTGTCATCGTGGCAGATTCTGTCACTAGGATGGCCACACCGTCATCCACCAAGAACAGTAAACCCAGCAGCCAGCAGGGGGCACCCTGGGAGACACTGGTGGTCTTTGCTATCAACCTCAAGCAGCTCAACGTACAGATGAACATGAGCAATGTCATGGGCAACAACACGTAAGATGCACAAGTGCACATGCAGGCCTCTAAGTTGGTGTGATAAATAAACCTGGACACTTCTGCACCCCACTTAATGATGCCTTATTTAAGTAACTGGTTAAAATTTTAAACCAAAGCAGTTAACAATTGGTCACATCACATGGTGCTGTTTTATTGAAAATAGCAATAAGCAATTTATTTTATGTGACTTAAGGCACTGCATAAGTTCAGGTTGGGGAAATTCCACTGATTTAAGCTGATCTAACATGTAGTTTACTTTTAAGTTCTGATATTTGTCATATGGCTAAGATAAAATGGCATTTAGGAAGGTGGACTTGTGGTAGCAACAGTTGACTGCAAAGTAATCATTTCCAGAGATTGGGGATTTTATCAACTCGTGTCTTCACACCGATTGTTTTACGTTATATTTCATCCTATTATGTCTGTGCTTTTTTGAAAGAAGGTTTATTTTTGTTGCTGCAAATAAACAGCTTTGGACAATGGAGTTCATACTACTTTAAAAGACCGTCCTGGAAGTTTTAGGGAATATCTGTAGGGTAGGAGGCATGGTGGTCAAAGGCTCAGGCTTTGTCAGTCTGTAGCTCTTTGGCTCTATTATTTCAGATGCAGAAATTTGTAGAATTCTATTAAAGAATCTCACAAAACTGATGCACACCGACATGAGATCCTGAGTTGAAATGTGTCATGTCTTGGCCTTGGCCAGGTGGACCACCAGTGGGCTCAAGAGCCAGGGCCGACTGTCTGTGGGAAGCAACCGGGACCGCGAGATCAGCATGTCTGTGGGTCTGGGGCGGTCCAGGCTGGACTCCAAAGGGGGTATCGTAGGTGGCACTATTGATGTGAACACTCTCGAGATGGTTGGTAAGCATAATTTTGTCAGTTAATCCCATTCAAAACACTTGTTTGACTATTGTCATGTAGTTTTGTGACTCTTAGTTTTTGTAATTTGTCACAAGCTTATACTTTTTACAGCTTGTTTTCCGAATGAAACTGAGAATTAATTTTTTTTTTTTTTTTTTTTTTTTTTTTTTTTTTTTTTTNAAGGGCCTGGCAGCCAAGCTGGAGAGGTCAGCACTGTTTAACGTAATTGTTTTTTTTTTTTTTTTTTTTTTTTTTTTTTTTTTTTTTTTTTATTGTTCAGGGATCCAGGATCACCAATGCTCTTGTTTCTTGTTATGAATCTTTGCAGTGACTAATAGTTGTGGTATAAGTACTACGGTTCTCGCACATTTGTTGTCCGTGGGGGTGTGACATAGAGTTCCCGGAGTTCTGCACCCTCTGTGGGTGTTATTTCCAACATCTTAAGCCCCAGGCATTCAGTTGATCCTGCAACCTTTCAGAGCGTGCAGGCTGAAAAGCATGTCCTGTAATGTATTCTGCAAAAGATGCAGTGTGACAACCAAGGCCCTGGGCAAATTACAGCTGCAATATCTTGTTTCAGCACACATCTCGGAGCATCCTGGCCAGCAACCGAGTCATAAGATCCAGATCACTATGGGCTCCACTGAGGCCCGAGTGGACTACATGGGCTCCAGCATCCTTATGGGTGTCTTCAGCAATGCTGACCTACATCTGCAAGACGAGTGGAAGGTCAATCTCTGCAGCACGATGGAGCCCAGTGTCTCTGAGAAAAGGTTCTGTTCAGGGCTCAGTCCAGCCCTCTGTTCCCTACCTTACTGACTCCTTAAAAGCTGTATTATACAAAGAAAATAATTCTTGATATTTTCACATAAAAGTTTGAGAATAGAGTAAAGATGGTAATAGGGTAGAGTACCTAAATAATGGAGCTGGTACCATTTAGCCTGTTTTGAAGTCCCAGGAGGCACAAGCTCAGTGGGGAAAAGTTTAGAATTATAAGGTGTATAAGTTACTTCAATAAAGGCATCCACTAAATAGGTTTTATAAATAAAACAAGAGATAAGATATGATCACTTGGGACCTGTTGTATCTATCCAAAGTAATGTTTATTAAGCAGACTACAGAACATAGGTAAAATGACCATTTTTCTTAAATTTTTAAAATTTCTGCCATCTCCAGTGAGATCTTTATCCATGGCGATCTTCAGTGGGACATCTTCCAGGTGATCATCTCCCGCTCCACCACACCGGACCTCATCAAAATT
The DNA here is from genome assembly GCA_900497675.1 of Arapaima gigas. NCBI lineage: Eukaryota > Metazoa > Chordata > Actinopteri > Osteoglossiformes > Osteoglossidae > Arapaima > Arapaima gigas. The sequence goes on along the minus strand of UFQX01000548.1, from coordinate 182,392 downwards.
GGGATGAAGCTGCAGGAGTTCTTCACCCAGCAGTTTGACACCAGCAAACGGGTCCTCTCCACGTGGGGTCCTGTCCCTTACGTGCCACCTAAAGCACCTGTTGTCAATATTGAGAAGGGTGCCACTGAGCTGTGTAAGATTTTATTGCATTTCTCTTTTTTTATATGTTGTTTTTGTGCCACTGTTTTTGACAGATCCCCTTCTACTTATATTTAGTTAGTAGCAACATGAAGTCACTTCTGATGGAGGCTCATTCCTACTTGTGCTCACTCTTTTTACAAATTTCAGATATGGATGCTGCACACCATCGCCACTGGCCCAACGTGCTGAAGGTCATTTCTGGGTGCCATATTTCGCTCTTCCAGATGCCCCTCCCAGAGGACTCCGTGCAGTTAGGGGGCTCAATGAGTCTCCATGGCAACCACATGACCCTGGCTTGTTTCCATGGGCCCAACTTCCGTGCCAAGTCCTGGGCACTCTTCCACCTGGAGGAACCTAACATTGCCTTCTGGACAGAGGCACAGAAAATACTGGAAGAGGGTAAGCCAAAAGTACAGAGTTTAAAAAAATAAATAAATAAATAAATAAATAAATAAATCACGACCAATCACCATTAATATAGAACATAGAGTTTACATTCATGTTTTCCTTTGTTTATTTGAAATGAATTGAGAGTTTTATGCAAAAACCAGTATGCTAATCTGCTGTGGATTTTTTTTTTTTTTAAACCTCTTTGTATCTCAGAAAAATTTCATTTGGAAATATAATTTTTTGCTTTCCTCCCACAGGTTCTTGTGATGACTCCACTTATATCGTACAGACTCTGGATTTTCACCTGGGCCACAACACCATGGTTACAAAACCATCCGGTGCTTTGGAGAGCCCCATGGCTACAATCACTAAAATAACACGTCGGCGCCATGAAAACCCCCCACATGGAGTGGCCAGTGTGAAAGAGTGGTTTAGCTATGTGACTGCAATGAGAAATGAGGGTAATGGTTGTCATTTCAATATGTACCATAACAGTCCTTAATTAATTTTGGACAAAAGTATTTCAGCTGTGTGTCACTTGACTTGGAAGTGTGACTTATTGGTGGCCAGTCAAGTCACTGGTGTTATTTGGGTGGCCAAGGTAACGTAACATTTTGTACTGTACACATACTTTAGACACACTCTTGATTCCTTAAGGACTCGTTGCCTCTTTCTCACAGACTACCATGTTAATTGCTAGCAAGGCAGAGCTTAGGCTACATCTGTCCCTGTATATTAGCAAAATCTAGCCAGTTCTGTCTGTACTGCAGTCATCCTAAAGTCAGCATCTGGTCCTGCAGACTTGAACCACCTGCGGAATGTTGAAATCAGTGCCAGCAGTATGGAGGCAGGAGTGGAGGCCAAGTCGCTCAGTGAGAAAAGCAGCTTTAAAGGGTCCTCGAGTTATAACCATGAGTCAGAGACCATCTTCGCTCTGCCTCGAATGCAGCTGGACTTCAAGTCTATCCATGTTCAAGACCCCAAAGAGCCCAGTCTTTCAGGTAAATGGTTGTGAACCCACCTTTAAAAACACATGTCCGAATCTAACCTGTGTAAGAAATAGTAAGAATTAAAATATTCTTTGTGGGGTAGGTTAACTTGTCAAGTGAGTTGTTTCCTCTTGCCTTGTTTCAGACACCAACAGCAAACCAAAGGTGGAGTGCAGTGTGGTAACAGAGTTCACTGACCACATCTGCGTCACCATGGATGCAGAGCTCATCATGTTCCTGCACGACCTGGTGTCAGCCTACCTGAAAGAGAAGGAGAAAGGTGAAGCAAACCCCCTCCTGTCCCTCAGTGGTACAAGCTGCTGTATGGGCCTCAGTTCTGATGTTGAGGCTGCCTGGTTCCATCAGAATTTAGGGACCAGTGTTCCCAGGGTTTGACCTTACAAATGTGAAGCAGAGGAAAGCCTTGTTTATATGTAAGGTTGTTGTGACAATGCATTTGGGACTGTACATTAAATAAACAGTCTCCAAACAACTGCCCCCCTTCCTGCAGCACTGTTTGCCCCCCGTGTATTGACCGCCCGACCTGGACAGAAGAGTCCCAGCGCCATCCACGACAAGAGCTCGACAGAGGAGGACAAGGAGGATACAACCAACTACACCACAGTTGACTGGAGGGAGTTCTTGTGCAACACTTGGCATCTGGAGCCCACTGTCAGGTGATGCATTATGGGTGCAGCATTTTTGGACAGAATAGGGTGCTGTTAAATAGATCAGTCAGACTCTGTTTGCTTGCTCTTTTACACAGTCATATCTGATTCACACAATGTATTCAGAGAAGTAAGTTGCAAACCTCAAGCTACACCATGACATTGCTAAGCTGTAGTTAAAGAAGGTCAGAGGTCCAGCAAAGGAGAAAATCTTCCTACTGATACTGAAGTTGATGTAACTTTGGTTTAAAGCTACACTGACGTGAAACTCAAATATGAACAACTCATCTCACGTTGGCACAGTTAGTAGTGCTGGTGCCACTTTGAGTTTCGGTTTGTGTGTTTCTGCATAGTTTGCATGTTCTTCTGTGGGTTTCCTTTTTAGGACCACTATGTAACCGAAATGCCATCCATGTTCAATAAATTCTTTAAGGTTTTCAAAATAATTTTTTTCCTAAGGGATCACGTAACACAACATTGTCCTTATCTTTCACACCCTTTCAGATTAATTTCCTGGACTGGACGCAAAATTGACCCAGTTGGTGTGGACTACATCCTCCAGAAGCTGGGATTCCATCATGCCAGAACCACCATTCCAAAGTGGCTCCAGAGAGGGGTAATGGACCCCTTGGACAAGGTCCTTTCTGTCCTAATAAAGAAACTGGGCACAGCCTTGCAGGAAGAGAAAGAGAAGAAAGGACGAGACAAAGAGGAACATTAACTCAACCCATTCATCACTCTGCTCCCTTATCTGTGTGTCACTTTATGAAAACCTAACAAAATGTGAAAAAGCTCCATGTATAGATTTTTAAAAAAAAAAAAAACATGAAACTGTGTACTGTCTCTTAACTAATGTACATTGCCATTTTAACAGGCACGCACATTGTTATTGGCCAGCTGGGTAAGTTCCAATATGTTTACGAAGATGCATGTTGCCATGGAGGGTGTTAACATACAGTGTTGCAAACTGCTGTAATATGTATATTTTGATCATATTAGGGTAAAAATATATTTCTGCTTAGGCCACTTTTTTAATTATGTGCAATAGACTAATGTATATAAATGATTTTCATCTAATGTGAATTGACTGAATGTTTGATTTCTTAACACAATAAAATTATTCATTATTTTCATTTGTATACAAGACTAAAAGCTGCATTAGCCTTGTTCAAAATGGATTCCTTAGTTGGATGGATTCCTGGATTCTTTAGTCCCCGTTGTGGAGAAAACAAGGTTGATAGCACAAAGAAAAGCGTCTAAGTTGTGTGTAGACGACGGAATAATATGGAAGCGAATGTCCGTGCAGTGGATCTCGACGCGCGGTGGTAAGTATGAGCAACCAGGACCGTTTTTGACTTATTCAAATACAGGGGAAAGGGGCGGGATTTGAATTCCGATTGGCAGGTGGACGTCCATTGGCCAATCACAGCCGGGCGGGGAGGAGTCCGTAAGTCTGGTTCGGTGGCTCCTCAGGTGCCGGAGAACCAGACTGAAGTTGGGAGCGCGGAAGACGCGTGTGAGTTCTGTCTGCGGCGGTAAATAATGCGGCAGTGTAAAACTTACACATGTGCACGAGTTTGCCTTTAGTCGGTTAACGCTACACGCCTCACAGCAAGTAACTTTTTTTTCCAGCTCTTATTCCACCTCAAGGCGATCGATTCACCGCTACGAATCCGGCCCTGCGCTAAGCCGCGCGCCGACCCGGTTCAGACCATCGTTGTAGAGTTTTTAACATCATATTAGGCCGGTTTAAATGGCTGTTTAAAACTCACGTCGACCAGTTTTATTTGGTGATATTAGAGTCACGTCAGACTGGCTTAAGTCGGTGAAGGTTTGTTTAAAACACTTCTGACCAGTTTAAACTAGTTTTGGACTTTAAAGTTCACGTCGGACGGTCTTCCACGGTTTACAACTCAGGTTAAACCCGTTTAAACTCGTTTTTCGAGCAGGTAAACCCGGGACGGACTGTTTTGCATCAGCTTGAACTCGCTGTATAGCAGTTAAAATCAAATCGGGCAGGTTTCTGACCAAACATTACCTCAGGGAAGTTTCCTCCACCTTGAGCAGCATCCCGCCAATTTTAGAAACCTGCACCTGACTACACCTGGCAGTGTTAATTTAATAATTCTGAAATGTGTGTATTATTAATGAATATACATCACTCAGCCAGGTCAGGATGTTAATAAGTCCATTCTTTGACCCACGTGAGTAGAACCTGCTGCCATTTGGTAGTCACATGAACACAACCCAGGTGTGTCCTCAGCCACATGTATATGAAAAGCACGTGACTCTAGACTTATGTAAATAACTAAATGACTACACAGGTGTGCATCAGTACTCCTTAATGGACCGAGGATGGACACTTCGCGGCGCTCGGGGGATCGCTTGGCTCGGATCTTGGAGAGGAACTTGGTCCTGCGCAGCACCAGTGGTCCTCCTGAGTCGAAGGAAGCCATTAGACACCCGGTGTCTAAAAACAGCCACGCCAGAAAGGCTTGTACCTGTACGTAAATAAATAGCAAGGCGCACGAATGAACACACGAGCCGCACGCGTGTCCTCATCGCACCCTAGCTTTCAATGTAAACGTTATGTTTCCAGACCCCAGAGGTCCAAAAGTCACGTGTACAGAGTTAATTGAAAGGTACAAGAGGGGCGAGACTCATGCTGTGACGGCCTTGCACCAGCTGTGCCAAGTGCAGCAGCTTGAGCTGCTACTCAAGGAGACGGTAACCACAGGTAGGCTGGTATCTCAAACTTTTTGACGTATATTCATCTGAAACCAGACTAGCAGTGGTCCCACAACTACTTTCATATCAAACGCGTCATACGTCAGTGTTTTACCTTAATGTTGATTAACAAATGGTAATATGTGCAGAAGGGCTCATATGCACTGCAGTAAAATGTATGTATGTTGTTGAAGCATTGCACAACGTTTGTCAGAGTTTGTCCATGCTGTCAACGTGGGAAAACGCTGAAAAATTGTGAATAAGCTCATTGCTGTTGACCCAGAGGAAGTTTCGACATTCTCTGTATGATGGTGTTGCACGGAACCACTTTCGGCTGGTTGCGTTGACCAAAAACGTGCTTGAATGGCAGTTCAGGTGACACCAGCTGCAGCTATTTGTTGCTAGTCTGTTACAGCAATGAAAGTCACTTCTAGAAAGAGGGTGCTTATATGTAGTAATCAAAAGCCATTGAAACTGATTCTTAACAATAAGACTGAGATAAGTGTGCAGTGGTTAACATAAAAATGTATATGCTATACCCTTCGTGACACATTTTCTATCCAGAGTCATCACACTTCATCACATTCTCTTGTTTTTTGGATCTATTCAGAGATTTTTGTAATGGAATTTTGTGATTTAACTTTACAGCAGTAGCACAAAAATGTGAGAAGTACTGGGAAGGTATCATGCTGCTCCTTTTTTTTACTTGTTGCCTGGTGCACAGGTAATGTTAGGGAGTTTTTGTTTGCCTTCTGTGCTGTGATTGATGGGGTTGAGTATAAGACCGGAATGGGAAAGACGAAGAAAGAAGCACGCATCAATGCAGCCCAGCTGGCCCTTGAAGATCTCATTCCAACGCTGGAACCTCAGGCTGCAGCACCTGCCCCCACTGGTAACACCTGTTCCCCATTCTGGTTGTGGAGATACAATCCATCAATTGTGGAAGTAATTAATCCAAAAAGGTAGAAAGAGAGCTTGTAGGTTCACTGGTTCTCTGTAACCAGATCTTGACACAGCTCATAATGTCAGGATAATGTTTTCACCACCGATATTATGTCTCAAATAATCATCTGGTGATTTTCAGCAGCAGTTTTTCCTCTCCCTGACATGTATGGTCTGTACACCAAAAATGTAAATACACTGACGTGGAGAAGGAGAATACAGGCCCACTTAATGAGTTAAAACAACTTGCAACAAGAAGTTCACTGCATTAATTTAGGAAATGACAAATCCGTTATAGTGGGAATATCTTGAGGTATAATATTGTAGAGACCATGTTTATGGCTGCTCAATTTTGCATTTTTCCAGAGGACCTTCTCCCTTTGCATGTGAATGAGCGATACCTTCCAGTACCAGACATCCGTTCTGAAAGGATTCTCCATGGTATAGCGGTCCACGTTCTCCAGTGTGTCTAGTGAGAGTCATACAAGAAATAGTCCTTGTCCGTTTCTTACCAGTTGTATTATCGGCTTTTTTCTCTTCCTGTTTATGAATGAAAGTGAGAAACAACCCCTTCAATGAGCAGATTTTAGAGGCAGTGAAGGAAAAATACCATAAGCTCATGGATGGTTATCCAGAGTTTTCCAGCTGTGGAAGCACCCTAGCTGCTTTTGTCATTCAGTCATGTAAGTGTTGTTTTCATTGCCATCATCAGACATGTCAGAATTTTTCATTCTAGGTGTTGAAAAGGTCCTGTTTCTGAACCGATGCCATTATGGACTGTACATCATTTTAGATTTCATTTTAGAGGTTAACGATTGGTTGGTCATTGTTGCTTCTTTTGTTTAGTGACTGATTAAGATGGGGCAATTCTTACATGTACAGATACAGGATTTGAGGTGGTAGCTGTGGGAACAGGTGATCATAACACCAGAGTAACAGTAACGGCTGATGGACGACTGCTTCATGATGCCCATGCACTGGTAACTGCACGTCGATCTTTGATGCGGTATGTCGTGGCAGTGATATTCTTTTGATTTAATTTTGGTTTAAACATATATTTTTAAAGAGTTTGTTGCTCTTCCCCTGCTTGTATCAGTGCAACTTTTTGGTGTTTGCAGGTACCTGTACAGACACCTTCTTCTGTTCTTCAGTGAAACCCCTGCTCTGGTGGCAAAGTCAGTTTTTGAAAAGAATGAGAAGACCAAGCTTCTCAGCTTGAAAGAAAAAGTCACCATCCACTTATACATGAACCAGCTTCCGAAAGGAGCAGCTCAGATGACTTCACGCTTGTAAGGTTTCAATCATACCCGTTGCAGGTGATATCCTTCTTGTGAACTTCATGTCCAGGTGCCATGCTTTCATGGTGGTCTCTTCGCAGGTGTCTGAAACCTCTCTCCATCTCCACCTGGGAGGTGAACAACAAGATGAGCTTGCATGTGACAGTTGAGGGCAATGTGTTCTCCACCTTCTTGTCCACCTTTGAGCAGGTGTCCTCCAAGGTGGTGAGCATGTCAGCCAGTGACAAGCTCACCCAGTGGCAGGTGCTTGGCTTCCAAGGGGCCCTACTCAGCCATTTCATCGAGCCCATTTATGTCAACACCATCCTTGTAGGTAGGTTGCCACCGCTACAGCTATCTTTCCCTCCAATGAATAGAGTCCTGGCAATGGCTTTTAAACGTGACCGTATGATCTCAAACATGGGCGTCTGCTCCACTGCTGCATCATTGTGTTCTGCACTGCACCTATCTCCTTTATAAACAGCTTTCGCAAGGAGACAAGTTTTCTATTACCTTACTGAGAAACTGTTTCATCTCTTTAATGGAAATAATCAGTCAAATTTCAAGATCTGGCATGGGCCACCAGTACAGTTCAAACATAGATAGATGTCAGAACTATTCTAAAGAATCAGTTTGGCTAGTATGTGTAAATAGCTTCCAGGATTTGCACAGCCAAACTAAGTAATTTGATTTGACCTGTTAAAGTCGTGACCTTTATTTGTGTGTATTAAAGGAGATGCCACCTGCAATAGTTTGAGAGGCTTGGAGTTTGCTGTGAACCAGCGGGTAGATGGCATCATCTCCAGGCTACCCATGTATTACTGCACATATCGCGCTCACATGGCACTGGTTCCAGCCGTGCATCCCATCAGCACTGGAGGTCAGCGGGCACTCAGTATGAACTGGACGCAGGGCGACATATCACTGGAGATAGTGAATGGTCTGAAGGGCCGGTCCACAGATGAGTAAGTGGCAAATCAGCCAATGAACACCCCACCCACCCACCCTGTTTTTTCTTTTCTGTTGCACATCATAGTGAAACATAGTAATGGCAAATGAAACTGGTTCTGAAATGGTGGTAGTTAAATTAGTAGTAAAAGGGAGCTAATGTACCAGCTTAGCTTGTATTTTTGAGTTTGGGTAACAGTGTACATCATGTGTAAGACTAAACTGGGTTTTTCTATCTGGGGGGGGGGGGAATCTGAAAATGAACTTTATTAATAGTGCATTCCAACCGATCTGTTTTATGGTTTGGCAATGTGTAATATGTCAAACAGCCGCCGATTAAAGTCAAACGTGCATCTTTATCAGCGACATTCCTAACTGAATTCTGTTATTCCAAAATCCTGGTTGTGAGAATTTGCATTTTGTAAATTGTATTCTTGTATTTATTCATTTGTGTTATATCCAGTCTCGTTGTGTAGTTAAAACATGCATTGTTGACAAACTGACCAATGATTTTGGAATAGGTATATATTTTTCTATATACACATATGGAGTTTGTGTATAATGCACAAAATATACGCAGTGTAGATTTTCTTGTTCTTTGACGTCCTTGAAATTTAAAGTGTGTACAGTTTTTCACATATTATCCACAGCTCAGCTCAGAATTACGCACTCAAAAATCTACACAGCCAAATCGCGCCTTTAGAAGGGAAATGTGGGATTACCTCTCGTTTTATACAGGCACACCTACAGTCATGCAAGTGCTTCATGTGTTTCTTTGTTTCACCCAATTTTGACTTTAATCTAGCACTAAGGTTTCCACTAAAGGAATGAAGGCTTAAGGACTGCTACTGTGTTCTTTTCATTGACACTAGATTGGCCTTGATATTTTGTAGAGATTTCCTGATGAGTTCTGTCATTTCAGTTCGCCAAACAAGAGCTGCTCCTCCTTGGCCAGCCGTCTCTGCAAAGCGGCTATGCTGAGTCGCTTTGGACTTGTGGCCAAGCAGGCCCAGAGAGAGGACCTCTGCAAGGCCGTGTCCTACAGGGAGGCAAAGGTAACCGTGGCCATTGCTTTCTGGAGGTTCACCCTCTGAATTCTTAATTTGTGTTGTTCATTTTAGTGTCACACATCTCTGCACTGCATGTAACTCTACATCTGGGGATTTAGTCCTAACTTGCGACACTTTACAGACAAAACCCAACTTTTTTTATGTGCAAAGTGAATGAAAGTTTTTTTTTTTTTTTTTTTTTTTTTTTTTTTTTTNAAATGAATTAATCTTGAAACAAGTGACCCTGATTGTACTTCTTGTTTTTTTTTTTTTTTTTTTTTTTTTTTTTTTTTTTGTGGACAGGTAACTGCTTTATTTCATCTTATATTTATTTTTTTGTATATTTATTTATTTTTGTAGATGATGTCAAAGTTTTACCAGCAGGCAAAGAACTTGCTCAAGTCCCACCTGAACCAGAAGGGCTATGGTTCTTGGGTGGTGAAGTCTCCGATCAGCGATGGGTTCAGTGCCTGAAAGTGAATTATTGTCAAGGTCTGCCAAGCTCACCAGAGAGATAAGTAGCACTTGACATCACGGGACAAGTCACACAAATATATTCCTTATGGTTTTGTTCCTAAAATCCCAGTTTCTCAAAAAGAAATATTAGTGTTGCAACATTTTGATCCTGAAGAGCCCATGTGAATCGTTTCTGCTTTGTTGCGTTGCTGAATGGGTTAGATTGCGAAAAATTGTTCATACAAGTTTGGTGTGATATTGCCTTTTGCTTATTTTAGCAGCTTGAAATGTTTTGGTGCTACTTTGTTTTCATGGTTTGAAGTATTTCTATTCTTGATATATAGTTACTTGGCAGAAGGTCGTACATTTGTGATGTTTACCTTGTGGTTAAAGCAATTAAAATGTTGAATGGCCATTCTTTGGGTGACAGTTTTTTTTTTTTTTAATCCGTTTAACATTTTCTTGTAGCAGTTCAGTGTTGAGTATCTTGCCTCTTGTGAATTGAACTGGCAATATTCAAATTTTGCCGATGCTGCTACAAATTACAGGTAGGAAAAGAACAACCCTTAAGTCTTTGGTGTTCATGTTGATGATCTACTACAAAATTTAATATATATTAGAATAAAGAGTTTTTTTCAAAATTTTGTATAGTGTAATACAATTAAAATATATGGTTTTAAGCTTCTCTGGTCCCACAGGTGCTATGAAAGGATTAGATGAGACACATACAGCAGGTTAACGTATTGAAAGGGTGCTGTTGCCTTGCTTGTGTTTTTAATAAATTCTTGCTGTATCAGCTAGAATAACATTTGTATACTCATGAAGTATTTAACATGTTTTGCCTCTTGCTGTTACTGGATATCTCACTTGTGGCTTTGGTTGCATTTCATTTCTGTAAACATACAGGAAGTATATTGGTTTCCTGTGCATGTAACCTTGCATTTTAATATGCACTGTGTCATTACCTGCACATGATGGTAGTAGTTCTGGAATGAATAATCTGCTGATCAGATTGCAGTATGTCTTTCTTCCTGTGAGATACCCATATACAAACATATACGTACTGCTTCATGTTTCCCTTTTTTAATGACTTCATTGTACTGTTGTGCAACTTCTGTGCCTATTACATAGTGGTCCAAAGGACTTGCACACCTTTTGCAGTCTTTGAGCTGTGAGCTCTTACACTTTTTTAAGTGAAAATGCAAATTAAATTAAATTTTTGAAGCAGATCTTGTTGGAAAAAGTGAGTACCATATATAGAATTTACTCCAGATTGTGCTCTGTCACATACAACATAAAATCCTGTTTTAGAACTTAAATTCATCTCAGAAAGAGTTATGTTGCAACTACATAAAGCAAATGTAAAGCCACATTGTGTTTAAAATAAGAGATGGGCTTTAAATAGACAGTGTAAATAAATAAAGCTGTGCATTTAAAATTTGACCCAAGGGAGGCCAGACAACTTGGATTAATGTTAGATTCATTCCCTCCTCAATACTATTTCACTGGTGATTCTCAAAGTGGCTCTGGCATCATAATTCTGCTATAGAATTGTGCAAAAAATATTCTTGCGTTCCTGAAATTGGAAAATTTTGGAAAATATACCTTTTTTTTTGCTGGCAAATTACTAACGACTGCAGTAGTTGCACTAAGGCGTTGTTGAGATTGTGTCAAAGTTCATAGGTGCACCAGACATTGGTCAATATGTAGGGGCCACCTGTGAGTTTAGCATTATTTTTAAGAACACAATGTCTTTGTGTCTCCAAATGTAATTATGTGCATTTTTGCCTCAAAACTCTGGCCTGGTGGGTGGGATGTGTTGGGGTCGCTCATTCACGACTAAAGTTTCCTATTGCTTTTTAAGTGGTCTCCAAGTGGTGAATGCTTAGGTATGTCTGGAAGAAAGTAGTACTAAAGTTAAACATTGATGGTCTATCAAAAGACAGAAAAGAGGAGCAGTGACTTTTTTAAAGTGTTAACTGACTCCAAATGGGATCATTGTTGCCTGTTTAATTGAAGCATTGTCTCCCATCTCAAGTACTGGAATGGTTGTACTGTTATCTAGTGGAAAGAAGAAGCTTTCCCATAGCAGTTTTTCCTCTGTCGTCTAGAGATCTTTCTGAATGAGACTTGAATTTGATGGGTGATCAAATGCTGCAAGTTGAGAGTGCTTCTGCCTGTTGGGATTTCCTTTTCCACTGTGGTGATGAAATTTTTATAAAAACTATTGTAAATAAAAGGTGGAAAAACATAAGAAAATGGGTCATCTTTCCCAGAAATACTGGTAGTGAATATTATAGACTACAGCAGGTTCTGAGTATGAATGTGCCTTTCAAGTTCTTGACATTTCTGTCAAGATGCTTCTTTCATTTGTATATGGCCATTTAGCATTTTTTTATTGTCTTTTAAATGTAATCAAATCCAATAAATAAGTTTCTCATATTTGCTGAAAGAGCCAAGCATGGGCATAATTTGGTGAAATGGAAATCTTAAATCATGTTTCTAAAGATACGTCTAGACGTGGAAAACCCACAACTTTACTGACTTTTCTTCATCATTATGAAGAGAGGAAAAAGGTCACACATTTTTCTCAAGCTGCTTTCTCCATAGAGATCAACTGGAACACTATACCATGCTGTACTGTGAATTGTTAGCAGTGTAAGTGGCCTGTCATGTACTCAAATACATTTTTGAAACTGATGTGGCTGATGTACAGGTTAGCAACATTATGAAATTTTTAAATCTTTTAATATTTATGGTTCATTTTGTCATTAGCATATATGATATAGTACATGTAGAAGTTTGCTTTTAAGCCTCAGCATTGCTGTGTAAGTATGTGCATGGGTGCAAGACAACTAAAAGTTCTGCATTGTGACTCATGTAAGCATTCCTAGTTCATGCTGTAAATTTCCTAAATTCCCTTTTCTGTTTTTATACTGAAAACAGTAACAGTTTTCCTCATGTATAAAGTGTAAAACAAAAAAAAAGGACTCAGTTTTTAGCTGTTTGAATCCGTATGGTATTATCATACTTTGAAAGATGAACATCGACACATCCTGTTGTTTTAGGAACCTGCGATTGTCTTCCCTTTTCCCTAATGACTGTATGATATAACTAACAGCTGGCTAACTTTCACAGTGACCTCGATGTGGTACTGATACCAAGATTTAGGTTGTGGTCAAGTGTTTGTAAATCTGTATGTGCAGCAGTAAACGCATATCTGTTTTAATTCTCCGTTCCCATTTTTCAGAAGTTTTACCGCAGCAGACACACAAGGCAGTAGACATTAAAACAGTAACTCATACAGTTTAGAGTATTCCTGTGTTATTGAAAGATTTTAAATTGAGAGCTGTTGAGTCATTTTCTGTTGTCATGTTCTGTCAGTTTTTGATCCCTGAGATTATTTCCTGTTCACTATAGGTGGGCTCAGGGCACTGTGCCACCAACCGCGCAATTGTGTGAATTTTAAAACTTTCAGAACAAACGTGTGTTGGCTTTCTTCATCTGACTTGTGCCTTTGAAGTGGTGTAATGCCTAGCGATACTTGAAGGCGGATCCAACATATGTTGAGTACAAGCACAAGTCTCCCATGTGCTTACACTTTTGACACCTTGCTGCTTTCCTGTGCCTGTAGCTATGTTGCAGGCCTCACACCAAGGCAGAACACACATCTGATGTCAGGTCCTTAATCCTCTTGCAGCATACATGTCTACCTCTGATTTAGTGTGAATATATTCATTTTTGATAAGTGGTGCAACTAAATTCTGCAGCCTGAACAAGCTGAGCATTGCTAACTTTCATGTTTTTGCTTTAATTTCGTGTGGAGCTTTTTTTGCGTTGGGGCTATGCGTAGGTCATGGTTTTGTATTCTACAAGTTATTTGCTGCAGTTCCTAGAAGAAAAATGTAAACCTTTTTTTGTTTGGGCACAACAGTAATATGCACAGATGTTTAAAATTGTTACTATGAATTGATTACTGCATATAATTTTTATCTGCTCATTATGAAGATGTCAAAAAATCTCTTGAAAAAATAAGGACAGGTGAGATCTACTCACTCAGCCTTTCCTTTGGGTAGAACCCAGAACCAATACTCACGTTTGTGGTCTGGGTGTACAAATTTTCCACTGCTTACCAGTGTGGGTCAGTCTCACTACACATTTGCAATCATTCTGGTCAGGGAACATTGCCCATGAGCTTGAACTGGTCATAACTGAAGGATAATCTTCTGTATACTTTTTAAAATTATTGTGAATTCCCTTCAGCAAAATAATTTCCTTCATGGGAGTACACATGTAAAGGTTTGATTTATAGCAGTTTATTAAAGAGTTACTAACATATAAACACATTTTTAAAAATAAATATAAAATTAAATATCCAAATAAATAGATCATTTGAGGTGTTAGAGCTTATAGCAAAATGCATTCAGATAGTAACAACTGACATTGAGAACTGATGCATGTCCAAAAGAACACTTCAGTAGTTACACTAAACCAGCATGCATACAAATACATACATACATAAATAAATAAATAAATAAATAATTGGGGGGTAACATATTTCTGAGCACAGAATGCATAGTTACTTCCTCAGCATTGTAAGTCTGGCATACAAATTACATGTTTAACAGAAATCACAGTTTCACTTTAAGAATATCAGTCTTTAGCATCATGGATTTCCATTGTGCCTTAGTGAAGCATCACCTCTTTTTTTCAAGAGCTGAACATTCCTATATGATAGGTACTATGGAATTGGTGAACAGCTCGTTCTGTTTTCTGTTGCTTTACACTGAGCTGTTTATGTTTTGAAGTACATTTTGCAAAGTTTTCTTGAAGTCCTTATAGGTCTTCCTCTCATTTGTCTCACAGTTGACTCTAGAATTGTCTTTCTGTGGATCATAAACCAGGAATACAATAGTTACAATACGTTTCTCGACTAAACACAACAATAGTTACCTTTCAACAGTTTATCTATAATACATTTCATAGCCATAGGTGTGTAACAACATTTTCTTTAATTATATGTTCATAATGAATACTCACCGAGGTTGTAATGTTATTCAGTAGTTGTTTAATGGCCACCATGTGGTTCTTTTCATCTTTACAGTTTTTAGCATGATCCATTTCATGTCTGAAGTAGTGCAAAGCTGCAGCAACAGAAGAATCCTGCAGCAAAGACAAAATTAGAAATGCTTAAACCCACTAAAAATACAGTGTAAGAGTTACGTTCTTTGAAGCTGCTCTATAGTATCGGTTCAAACACGAAGAAAAACAGCAAAACTAAGTGTTAGCATCCTTTAGGTTTTGACCGCTGTGTGGTGTGCACCTTTGTAAGCTCTGATCTTTACTTCCTGTGCAAATCGGCAGTCCTCTTTGCACAAAAAAAAATCATTCTGAAAATGGCTAACCTGATGCACAGAGTTTCTGGTTGCATTGTAAAAGTGGTAAGGGGTTTGGACGATCTGGCTGTATAGTATACACTATAAAATTGGTTGAACAGCTGAGTGTACAGCAAATTATCATACTGACCTCCGGTGGAAGACAGAAGGTTACATTTGTGGGCTGCAATGAGAGAATTTTAGGTAAATGTTAACAACACAGAGAGTAAACTGCACATTGACAAAGGTTGAAGTTAAAAAGAGCCAGTCTAAACTGGGAAGGTACTTACACATGTCACCTGGTCCAGCCTCTGCAACAGTTCATTGATGAGCCATTTTTGTTTAATGGGACTTGCTTGCATTCCACAAAAGAGAGAAAGCGCGACACAAATGGCCACAAATAACCTTTGCATGTTATCTGTGAGAGGAGATGGTTTCCCTGAGCTTGTCGAGGTAGTAGTACAAAGCAGTCGTTTGTAACATCCTTGGTAGCAGATGGTATTTATACTGTTTGGGTGGAAAAATAAAGGGTGGGTAGAAGTGAATTAGATTTGATCAGAGAGGGCTGACTTTTTTTTTCTTTGATGACTCTTTGGAATTTCTATAGCTGCTGTAGGATGGTAAAATCCCTCTGGTGTCCCACACTTGCACTGGGTTAGTGGCTGAGGTTTTGTTTTGTTCCACCACACTGTGACTCTCCTGACAGCCCAGCAATGTAGTCCTCAATGAAATTGCAGCGATGACCTACTTAGACCCCCTTTTAACATGTGTTCTGCACTCTTTGCCTCTATGCCATTTTGGCACCTCTTCCCTTTCATTTTCGTAAACCTGTATGCACTAGAATTGTATTTTCTGGGAATCCTTAAAGCTTTCTGTGTGGATTCTGTGTTGTATTTGTATGCTGACATTAGGGCCAGGGCTGGAGTAAATGAAATACTGTGACAGATCAAAATGTAATGACCAAATTAAACAGTTTCATAAATATTTTGAAATAAACCTGGTAGTGTCTGACTTTCCACATGAAGGTTGCACCAGACAACTGCTGCGTGATTCAACACGTAAACTGAGCAGTACATGTTTGGAGAGTTATATTTCAACGGAAGTATTTTTTTATGCTGTGACCCTTTGCCCCTTTGTATTATTCTTATGTTTTATAAATTGCCCTCAACTTAAGAACCTCAACAAATGTTTTCATTCATACAAACTTCTAAGTTATTTGCTTTTTTTTAGAAAAAGATAGCTGGCATACCAGTTTGAATCGTTCCAAAGTATCACTTGAAGTGCTGACAAGGGTGATCATGGATAGTAAGTGCTGTTGTAAGGTTTTCAGCAGAGTGGAAAAGATGAACAGGCTGTAATTGATCTGGTGCCTTCTACATCTACAAGTATGGAGTCTGTCACTGAAGTGCTGTCTCTTCATGTAGTACCTCCAGGTCCAGTAAATAATGTACTCCTCATTTTTCTTTAAATGTTTTTAATTATTGTTGATGAGTTTTGTGTGATGTATGGGATAAAATAAGATTTCTGAGACTCAGGTCTCAAAATAGGGAATCGGCAAAGGCTGTGGCAGCTCACCAGAGTAAGGGGCTTGCTGCGATCTACTGAAAGGTACAGAGAGTCATTCCCCTGTGGCACCCTGGTCCCATCCAAAAAATTTTGTTGTTGCTTCTTTGTTTTCCATCATTAGTTAATGCGATAATCTGTCTCTGGTATGGCACTCCAAGGCTTTATATTACATTTATACATTTAGTAGACCCAAAACAACATATAGCTCATAACAAATACAACATACAAGAGTAAACAAAAGTGCAAGTGTCACAAATAGGCAGAGAGATACAGGTGTGGTTCTCAACAGTTGCTTCAATACCACTGCCTTTGGCAACACATATTACACTTGTATCTCCTTGAGGAACTGAGGACGAGCCCTTGAGAGTTCCATGTCATGTTTAACTACAAAGTATTAAATTAATGAACCGACTCAAGTCGGGACCAACTGTATCAAGACGTTTAATTTGTAATTCCAATCATTTGGTTCATTAACAGTTTACATCTTTTCCAGGGCTTTGTTACACTGATAGCTGTTGCTGTGGCAACTAGTATGATCTGAAAGTAATGTTTTCAAGTGCCCTGAATAAAAGTACATCCCATGAAATCCCTACCATGGTGTACAGCTGTGTGACTAGAATCAAGAGTAAGGGTTAAGATTATGTTCTCCCAGTGTTCCTGAGAATTTTCTGCAGGTGTTGTGGGTTATTTATTGTTTTTGGAGAGAGGCACCGATTCTGAGCTGCTGTCAGCATGACTTTGTGAATACGTGCATGTGTCTATAACGCCGACCCCATCTACTAACCCCCCCATTCCTTTGAGAACTGTCTCCAAACAACCAAAATGAGGAGTTGGAGAAAGACAGTTATTACACCAACTTTGTGGTTTTGGCTTGGCACCTTGACCAAGAAGTAGACATTTAAAAAAGAAGGGGAGTGTTTGGAATGTATTTTGTTTGTTGTAAAAACCCACAGTTTGCAAAGAGGCTGTATTTGATTAAATCTTGAAAGCAACGGATTTCTGTGAATGCTTTTGGTGTTCAAATATAATCCTGTTTAACATATGCAGTTGTAATTGTTCTTTCTGAGTGGTAACCATCAGTTCTGCATTTGTGTGATTTATGACTGCATGGAACATGGCGTTGGAGAACTTTCCCCTCCTGAAAATCAAAATGAGAAACACAAAATAAGTACCCTGTAGGGTTTGGGTTTGATGGTTTTCATTAAGTAGGACTACATAAGTTGCAACACCAAACAAATAATGTGATAAACTTTTTCATCATCTAATATATGGAACCAGCAAACTATGAATCTGCTATAGTAGCTTTTTGGGAAGATTTCTGTGTAGAAACCTTTAAAAACTTAAATTTTGGGTCAGGAGATTTTTTTGCCTGCTCTTTTGTGACATAATAGCAAGAAGGTTTTTTTTAAAATGATTATGGAGAAAATGTCACTCCTTTCAGTTGGAATTGTGTGAAATGTGTTGCTTAGAATGTGTCATTCTGTGTATTATTCAAAAAAAAAAGTTTCTCTGAATACGAGAACTTGTAATCAATGTGACTCATTTAAATCAAGGTGAAGAACACTGAAGATCAAGAAGAAGTGCTACCTAGTGTTAGTTCTGGACAGCCCCAATCCTCTACCCGTTTCTGAAGGAGTACATAGGGTGGCTCCATTTTAATATTTGTTTCCATTTATAATTTTTCTCTTCAACCATACCCACACCCACTGTTATCTTTTAACTAGATCTTGGAATCTGAATCTTGGTCATCTTACATGTGTAAAGCTTGTTAATATCTTTAAGTAGACTTGAGGGGGGTCCACACTCCTCATTTTGCATACTAAAAATTGTTTTTAAATTGACCTAAACCACTGAGCTCAAAAACAGGGGACCTCTAGAAATGCAAGGTGCTCGTGCTTCTTGCAAACAGGAAGGTGGTTTGTGGGCTGGCGATCTTGTGAGGATCTGTGTGGGGTTTCTTCTGCAATACCTTGATAAAAGTCCCCTGATACAGGTCAGCTTTCCTCAGCTCTTGTCATCATTCAAGTGGAAACATTCTGGTGTGAAGTATGTAAGAACCGTAGGAAAACATGAAGGGGCTTATTATATGCTTCTATGGTTATGACGATTACCCTAAATTCTAGAGCTGACTTGACCACTGTAGCCTGTTGGTACCTGTTTGTAGGCAGATATTGATGTCATCAGGCAGTACTGTTTCTTGTAAGTCCAAATAAATGGTTTCATTCTTATGTGTCTGCCTCATAGTGACCAGACAGACTTGTGGTCCATAGAGGTCATCTGAATTAACCACCTGATGGCCACATCTCCATTAACAAACAGCTGATAGCCTTTATCTCGCACAATCTTGTTAAATGTGTCAGATATCTGAACCCACCCGTGGTTTTTCTGTATGTTGGATTTTTTTAAAACGGTGTTTAGAAAAAAATTGCTAGAAGTGTTTCCACTGCTGAATCTAAAAAATCCTAGATTGGAGCATTAATTTGTACAGATTTATTTTTTCCCCGAAATATGTCTTATCAAGCCTGCAGATGTACAAGTACCTGTGGCCATGACAGAATGGAAGTCAGGATCATTGTGGTTTAGCAAAGTCATGACAGCAAAGCACCAGTGGCCCTGCAGTAGTATTATAAAGATTATCTTGCTGATAGTCTTTCAAGTGGTGAAAAGGAAGTATTTTTTTTTTGTAGTATTAGCACTAAACTTTTGCTTGTACACAGAGGTAAAACAAAATAGTAGTGTAGTATTTTTAAAAAATGATTAATCTGTTGCTTGCATTTACATTTGTTCTTTTAGCAGATGATTTCCTCCAAAGCAAAATACAGCTCAGAATGAGTAAAATGTGCACGCCACAGAAAATGTTTTACGTACGGCCATACTCTTAACAGATACATAGAACACAGCTTAATGTGTCACTGATCGATCAGGAGAGGTCGGTCAGAAAGATATGTAAATGAAATAAACAGTAAAAAAGATTTATAGATATATAAATTTATAAATAAATAACATTTCTTAGTTGCAAGTGCCCTCGATGTGATATTTGGAATGATAAAGTTGCAAGAATGATAGATATGTTTGGTGCCTAATTCATTGGTTATAGCAGTCATTAGAAACTCCGAATTTTATGTTGTAGGCAGAAACCTTTTGCCTCTGGAATTTCATTCCTAGATGTGTTATCTGCATGTTGTCTCTCCTGGGATCTGTGTTTACTTTGTAGTAACGCACTGGAAAGGAAAATTGACGTACAAAGCATTTAAAACTCAGATCTCCCTGAAATGTGGTTTTGAGAGTGGAAAGAGGCAAAACTGCCTTGGAGCGACAGGCAGTACTTTTTATTCTGAGTAAGACAGGGGTTTCCCCTCCCAGAATGCCTCACCTGTTGTCAGTTAGAAGCAATACATGCAATGAGGTCATGTTTGGTGTGTCAGGGCTACCACTTAATCCTAAGTAGTAACACCTTTCCTCAGTGAGTTTTACAACATGCTGCAGGGGGAAAAGTCCAAGCTGTGGTTAGCTGTGCTATCACTCTGCCCTTTTATTTTTTCCCATCTTTACTCACTCGCGCTCTCGCTCTCTCGCTCTCTCTCTCTCTCTCTCTGACACACACACACACAAACAATGCATAGTATCAGTGGCATAATATGCTCGGTAGGGTGGGGCCTAAAAATATTAGCATTTGAACTCAAAGGAGTTGTTTGTACATACAAATAGTGGACCATTTAGGTTTGCGTGTGATGTGATGCCTCTGTGTCACAGTATAATGTTTAAAACTATTGATGAAAGATAAGAACGTGCAACTCCGAACACAATCGGTACCCCAGTTGTTGTGAGAAGGTTTGCTTTTGCACTGCCTCCGTGTAAGTGGAGAGGAATCCCCTCCCACACCATTTAAAATGAGAACTTGCTTGATTGAATTTTATATTTTTGTAGTGTATATGAAGGCAGCTTCAGTCAAAAGTACAGGTTAGTGGGCCACCCCCATTTTCACCATATATAAATGCATGCTGTCATCTCTTGAGTTGTTTTTTTCGCTGAGGTGTTGAAACACCGAGGTGAATGGTGTAAATTTGAAAGTGGCTACATGTTAGTGTAGTTGCATTTCTTACAGCAAAAATGGATACATATGTCAAAGCTATAAGGCTTACTCCAAAGATAATTATTTTTGCTTTTTTTTATTCAGTGTTTGGACTGCCATGTTTCACAAGATGTGCATTAAAATCCATGTTTCCAGTGTCATTTTGTAGTTAAATCAGTATATCCCTTTTCAGTACAAAATATTCTGCCAGTAGAATGTAAGTATGGTTTAAACACGTGTGTCCATTTGTCCACAGTATTGTCATCAGGTCTCATTGAAGACTCAATAATTGGTTCGTGTGAAACTGCTTCCTGGAGAATTAGACCTCTATAACTGTTTCGCTGTACCTGCAAAGCTGTTTTTCTCTGCTTTGCAAACATCACAGCATTAGCCCTTCTCAGTACCTCCTGCGACCTGAGAGGCACACAACTCAGGCCTGTCACTCATTTATGTCGTCTCTATTTTTACTTGTACGGCCTTAAGTAAGTAGCTGTTCAAGCTGTTTATATTACAGTGTTACATGTGCAATTTTTTTTTCATTTTACCATTGTTGAAGAAAATTTACTTTAGTTACTTCAGGGTCACCATTGGGTTGCATCGTTTATGTCAAAGTAAGGACAACAGTTACACAATTCTGGACAATTTTCCATCCTAAAGAATCCGGTTGTGAGTAATCTCTGCCAGTTTACACCCACCACATGCAAAACACTCTGTCCTGTGCTCTGCGGGAACGTTATTTTTTTTTTTTTTTTTTTTTTTTCCTCCCTCCCTCCCAGTTACAATAGTCTGCATCTGAAAAATCTCGGATTTTTGTTTTAAGAACAATAGAGCATATAAAATTGTCCACGTATCCTCCTGTTGTGTTAGGAAAAAGCTGCAGAATGCAATCCTTGCAACCGAATTGTGGTTCAGACCGCAATGGCAAGAACTGGCCGTCTGCGTAATAGTGATGGGGGTGGAGTGGAACTTTAGGTGTCATTCTGAGCACAGTGATGATTGAAAACCCTTTCTGATCATGTGACAGCGGCATCAGCATTTTGCACCTGACCAGACCGCATTGCACCCAAGCGATGAATATTTAAAAGTTCCCATTTAAAACAAGGGTACTGTTAGCTAAATTGGACAGCTGCAACAGTGATAAAATATGAGCATCCAGGAAAACTTGGTAGGAAGACCTTGGAGCAAAACTGAAAATCTAAGTGGTTTGTGCTTGATGCAGAGCTTTTGATCGATTCACCATTGGGCTGTTTAATAAAGTGATTTCATGGATAAGACAAAAAAATCATGAACGTCATTAGCAAATGCTATGAAGAAACAGTTAACCATACGTACTAGCTTTGCATCAGAATACTAACTCCCCAGTCACTTTTAAACGTAGGGAAGAGTCAGTAAAAGCTTAGTAGTACAGAAGACAAAAACACCAAACGCTAGCTGTAAACACCAGAAGTGTGTTGAATTAGGGTGGGCTCACTCTTCCATTTAGGTGTGATTTCCAATCTATTGTTCAGTGGTAAATCCAGCAACACTTCAGAAAGCAGTAGTTGCTAATAATGCAAGTCTAGACACAAGGAAATGCAAATGTCAGATACCTCCAGTGGAATTGAAGAGCACCCACAACGGCTGCCGGTCTATAGATTTCCGTTGTGTCTGAGAATTGATTAAATGTTTTTATACAAACTTTTTTTATGTATCATTTTTAGTATTGAGCGAGTTCGAAGATAGCAGCAACATAGAAGTCGGAGTATACAAATCTACACCAATGAGCTATAGATGCAAACATGTAAATATTAAAGCACAGTTTGTTTTTCTGATAACACAGTGTTGGTGGAACATGTCATTTAAGCAGCTATAAAGGTGAGGTTCGAATTCCAAATGCATAGATAACCAAGGGAGATGCTGTTGAAAAACTTTCTTCTGCTTCTGGGAGATGGAGAAAAGGCGGGTCCAAAAAAGTGTTTTGAGGTTCAAGAATGCTGCAGTAGAGTTTTCTTCACTCCGACAGAACAGAAACCAATAAGTGGTGAGCTTGTGCTTTTTGCTCATCTTGCGAGGAACAAAAGCCAGTGTTCAAAAGTGGAGACCATGATTTTTTTATTAGATTCATGAGCAACAATAAGTCGCAACAACATACAGGTAGACAATATATAGAAAAATTTCGAGACATCCTATTACACATGACAGGGATGAGGGCCAGATGGTTACGGTACACTGTTGTGACTGTGTAGCACAAGTTTCAGCAGGGTTTCCAGACATTGTAAATTTCCTCTGAAACGTCATACAAATTATTTTAGATGACCACATAACTACAGAGGGAAGGTGACATGTAGACCAAACATGAAAGTACATCTCCTTGGCAAGTATGCACTTTCATCAAGAAGAGAATTTGGGTTGTGCTTTAACAAGAAAATTTAAGGGGGGAAATCAAACTTTTAATGGTTTTTTTGAATGGTTCCGTAAACCTCCTTTCAGTAAGATTCTGTCCTTTCACATTCCCTAAATAAGTGTATCGAAGTGCGGCTTTACATTTAATACAGCTGTGCCATTACTCGAAACATTCTACGAACACATGCTACAATAAGCTGAATTTATTCAGATATTGTAGGCAGATATTGATGTCATCATGCAGTACTGTTTCTTGTAAGTCCAAATAAATGGTTTCATTCTTATGTTTCTGCCTCATAGTGGCCAGACAGACTTGTGGTCTATAGAAGTCATCTGAATTAACCACCTGATGGCCACATCTCCATTAACAAACAGCCGATAGCCTTTATCTCGCACAATCTACAGATGACAAGAGTCATATACTTTGTATGTGCGGCGTGTTGTAACAGTTGTAACAGGTTTTATTTTTGTTTGTTAATTTCATACAAAATTGTCCCGTTATCCTTTTTTAATTAATTGTCATTTTACCTTGGGAGGTTAAACGTGCGATTTTTCTTTACGTATTTTTACGTTTCTATGCTGTACGACATTTGCATTGTTTGGTGGGCTTTGTGTCTTCTGAAGAGAGTGAGCGGCTATATTAAAACTGGAGCGTTTGTTTTTAACCACGTTGTGTTCTTTACAGACATTAAAGTTGGTTGCTGTACAGATTATCTGAAAGTTGTTCCTCCAAAAACACAAGTTGGAAACAAGTTTGCGTGGCTGAGTTCACTGGCTTAGAAGAGACAGACGAGTTACACAAGTTAACTAAAGGATGTTTTGAAAAATGTACCGCTTGGCTCTCTGTGCCCTTTTTATTGTTTGTTGTGAGGGTCTTACAAGGACACAACAGCTACAGCCAGTTTACTGGTGGCACTGCTACCCATTCTTGAGTGCAGTCACTGTCTCCATACTTTGGTTTCAGCGATTTTTATTTATTATTTAAAAAAAAATTTTTTTTTCATTCTGCGTCTTGTGATCTCATCTCCGTTTATCTCCTGCATCCATATAATTATTATAACTAAATTGTATATTTTTAATGAAAGGATGTGGTTTTTTTTTTTTTTTTTTTTTTTTTTAATAGCTTAAAAATGCTATTATTCATTTTCATTTTATGGGTTTTGGTGTTACTCAAGCAAACATAGNTTTTTTTTTTTTTTTTTTTTTTTTTTAATAGCATAAAAATGCTATTATTCATTTTCATTTTATGGGTTTTGGTGTTACTCAAGCAAACATAGTGGTGAATTTGTGGGCCCAGGAATGCTGAAAGCTTAATTTAAAACATTTTTTTAAACTGATGGTAATTACATCTTCGACTTACAAGAATTCAACTTATGAGTCGATTTCAGGCAACACATTATGCCCTTAAGTACAGGGGCACCTGTATAAATGACGGTTATAATTCAAGACTTGAATGAAACTGTAGGCTGCAGAGAATACGCACGAATTGCACATCCTTCTACTGCTCCAAAGTCTTGTTTATAATCACTTTTACTTTTGACTGCCCTGCTCATTACTGCTACCATTATTCATTTATCAAATCCTTTTCTTCAAAGCAGCATACAGTGATTATTGTCTAGTATTAATGCATCCGTTGAAGGTGACTTGCAGTGCTCAACGTGCTACATGAAACTGTAGAATCGTTCACTCAGACATACATTTAAAAGAAGGATTTAGTGGTCTCACTTTTGTAATGCGATGATGGACAGGTAATTCAGCAGAAAGAACACCTCACCCCACAAAAATTTAAAGATAGATAGGACCTCACTAAAACTTAATAGAGAGCTCAGAAAACAAGTTTTAGCAGTAACTTTAGAGAACAAATGGAACATATTTGTTAGAAAAAGTTAATGGTAGTTTCAGGAAAGAGAATACCTTGAACACATTTCCCAACTTGAGTAGGAGGTGTAAGGTTAGGTTTTTTTCCTTGTCAGGTTGGGAGTGGGGGACACAAGTAAAATTTTCCATTGGTTGTCCTTGCTTGTTCACATACTGAGTGGAAATAGAGGCTTTTTTTTTTTTTTCTGAGTAATCTCTGATTGTCATAATGGTATCAGTGCAACACCCCCCAAGTTGTAGAACAAAATGAATTTAAAACTTTTGTACGGTTGTTTTATTCACAAAGAATTTCCTATAGTAAACTCCACAAACATTAAGAAAAAAAAATCATAGTAATTAGAATAATAACAACATAGCTTTGGATCAGAAAATGCAGCAGACAGAAGAATAACCCAGATTTATAAACTGATCTGGGCTGATCAGGTGGCAATACCCTTTAGCTTGGTCATGTCAAACAAATTGTTGCAGCTGGAGAACACACTGGCCGATGTGTTGGACTGCATCAACTTTGCCGTGAAAAACAAGCATCTTGAACCACAGCGGGAATTCTGCACCAAGCTGCAAGGGAAACCCCTCCGTCTCCACAGTGATACCAAACCACGTTGCTGTGTTGCACGTGTGAACAGCAAACCACAGACACTTGTTTTCAAACTCTTCATTGGTTCGGTTGTGGTGCACATTCTGGTGTGCACATGCTCACAGAAACGCATAGATATGTTTATACTTGAATAGTCAAGTTCTGATATGTCTGAACCTTGAACTGTTAGCAATTATCTATTTACAGTCATTTCTAATTACTCTAACTTAAAGTCCATCTCCTTCACTAGAAAGTTCTGGCCTTTTGAAATGCTGTCTTTCACACTGAGATAACATGGGATGTTACTTCACGTAGTGTATTAAACACAATCCAGAAAACCCCGGATTGGCACTTTTTTAGTGTGACTGCGGGTATGTTTATTAGTACAAAGTTTAGGAGGTAATCAGGTCTGTTTTGCCTCAGCAGGTCTTCAGCGTACACCAACAGAAGCTAAACACACATCACTGAGAACAAAATCCATAGGACTGGTTTTGGTGACAGAGTTTATTGCCAGGGATCTTTCACTGCCACCTCAGTTTTTGTCAAGTTTTCCTAATATTTCAGGCACCAAGTTCTGTTACAATTATAGGTGATCATCCTTGACACAAGGAAGCACCATCTATTATGTAATGTGTCCTACCCTTTGCTTCGTCGTGAGTCACTTGGAAGTCATTGCACAGCCCACATTGTCCACCACGCTGCTGGGTAACACAGTGGGCCACAGCCACTTCTTGGAAAGCGCTCCCTGAGATAGTCAATATTCTTTTCTTTGTAAGGTATTCATTAATCAAACATGAAGTTGCAGATGTTTCTAATAGATCAAATGTGTCTTGTTTTGAGCCTGCTTCTGATACATGCAGTGTATTGCATTCATACACTCTGCCTTGTACTCTGCTACTAAATAAATTCAGTCAAACCCATTTAAGTCAATAGTCACGGGACCAAATTAACGTTGCCTACTTAGGCAGAGTATCCACGTATCCAGTAAGCATACAACAATCACATCTTGGAATGCCAAGGACATACCTTTATTTTAAAACTCATATACATGTCAACATCTGTAATTAAATTGTTTTAACTGCAAGACTGAGGCAACACAAAGGTTCTTCAACTTCTTCTGTTTGGCCAATTTTTTTTTCTGCTCACGGTCAGGGTTCAGGCTTTTCTGCAACTCTTTCAGAATTTTGTCGTCATATTTAACTTGTGATATTACACCTTCACCACAGTTGTACCGACCAGCTCAGTATACTCCGTAAACAACAGTGTATATGAATGAAATGAACATGTGACGTGTCTGGAGCAGTTATTAAAATAAGAGGATTACAGAAGCACATGCAGCAAGATATCATTCCTCAGCAGCCTCCTGGCCCCCTAGCGGTTCACGCTAAAGCGTATGTGTATCCAGTTGTGTGGAGCAGAAGGGCAAAGCAGGACCCGTAAGGTGTATTCATTTAGACGGGCTTATCCAGTGAGCCGATATTCACTAAAGCAGAACACAGTTACTATCTTCTAGCTGTAGTGAACACGGGATCACCGAACCAGCATCTGCTCAAATGGGTTATCCACTTAAGCGGTATCCACTTATGAAGGTCCGACTGTACGTAAATAGAAGAAACAGCTCTGCAGTTTTTTATTTCTTCATACTTCCTGTTGTTTTCAGGGTTGCAGGTGACAGTTGTTAAATCCAGCTTCAAATCCTTGCTTCTGCTGTAGTATTCTTGAGCAAGGTACTTACCCTGAATATTGTTCCCGTAAAATTGACCCAGGTAAAGCATTCCAAGTAGGTTAGTGTACAGTCCCAACATTTGTTTTGGAGAAAACGCTCAGCTCAGTTAATAATTTCATAGCGTTAAAAGGATGTCCACAGTGCAAAGATATCAGGAGTCATTTCTGCAATGATGCATGTCTCAGCAGTCCTTTTGACAGTGCAAATGTGCACAGAAGCCTAGTTATTCAGCAGCTGGCAAGACACCTTTCGTTGTGGTTTGTTTTTCAAATGTGGTCTTTGCAGCATGGCTTGATACAGCAGTCGAGACTGGGGTTTCCCTCCCAAGTCGGTGCAGAATTCCCACTGTGGGTATTTCATTGTGGTTCAGTCTCCCTGACCGACCTCTATTTTACCTGCCTCTAGCTTTATTGTAGAGACACTGGATTAGCAGTGAGAACCATGTACAGCCTGGAATTTGCTGAGTGGCAGGACTTTCCTCAAACACCTGCAGACAGAAGTTTGTCTCACAAGCTTAAGTAAATCTTGCTGACAGTTTTGTAGTATTGATCAGCTGCAGGAAAAAAAACGTTTTTCCTCGGTGGTGAAGTATGCAGTATCTTCAAATGACCTTCAGAAAGCATCTGTATTGAATTATTTGCCTCAACTCACACAATTTTCAGTGGTGTTCTGTTCTTCAGGAGGTCGTCCTCATTTTCACACTGCCAGTCAGTTCCGGTACAGGACAACTGAAGTAATGAAATCTGCACCCTTGGAATTCATTAACTCACAAACAAACTGAGAAACTAAAAGAAAAACATGGATTGGTCACCAAGGTATTTAATCAACATATCTCTAAATGACACATTTTGGACACTCTTCTGCTCCCTTAGCATCTAGGGATAAAACTGAGTTAGCTTGGATAAAGTGCCCTCAGTAAACTGTGAACATCAGCGTATATGAATGAAATGAACGTGCAACGTGTCTGGGGCAACTATCAAGATAAAGGGGTTGCAGAAACCCACATTCACAGAAAAAAAGTGTGGGGAAAGAGCTAAAGCAGAATCCTTAACACCACACAAAGGCTTGAGTTCACTGCAACTTGGGTCCAGTAGACGGTCACATTAATGGCCACATTAAAGTAAAGAGTATGGCAAAGTATCTTTCATAGATAAATGCAACTAGGCCTTGGGGTAGAAAATTCGAATATAGGATTTTACTTTGAGTTGCTTGAGGAATCGTTTTGGCCCTACTGGTTACTCTTGCATATTTGGCTAGGAAATGCATTTTATTCTCCTGGTCTACAGCACAAGATGTATGTGTCAGTATGTAGATGACTTGTGTTTTACTTTTCTCTGCTAGAAAAACAAAAACTTAATTTCCATGACGCTTCGGGTGAGCGCATGGCACAGCGGTGCACCGAGCAGCACTGCTGCCTCACAGCAGCTGGGCTGTTTGGGCGTCAGTTTGAATCCCTCTCAGTCTGTTTGCGGTTTGCAGGTTCTCCCCATGTCTGTTGCGTTTCCCCCGGGTGCTTCGGTTTCCTTTCACGGTCCAAAGAAGTATTTCAGCTTAATTGGTCACTCTAAATTGCCCATAGTTTGTGTATGCATGTTTGGCCACCCTGCTGTTGACTGGCATTTTTAAAGAGTTTAGTTTAATGGCCTGGTGCCTAGAGATTCCAGAATAGGCTGGAGCCCACCACAACCTAGAGTAGGACACAGTGGTTAAGGTCAATGGATGGATAATTCAAATGAATTTTGAAATGCTGAGACACCCTTCTGAAAATTTGGAGATGGTGCTACATGATCGCACCTGTGGAATGTTGTGACCTTTTGCCTTTCTACTGTATTATGAATGTGCTCATAGTATTTGCAGTGTTCCTGTGTTGCTGTGACCCGGTGCTGCTCTCTTCTGCTCGTGATCAATGAAAAAGAGTGACAGCCACCTGGCCAGTTTCCCTCCTCAGGTACTACCAGTACTACCACTTATGACACAGAAAAAAGCTGAACTGCACTTTTAAAAATATTTACCAAGCAAGACTTGCAGTGCATTTTTATGAAAATAGGTTTGCGACTTGTCATATGAAACTCCCAACTGTAGATGGAATTTACAGATGCGAGTGTGGTTAGCAGTGTGACTTGTCTGTAGGTACCTGCTTGAGGAGCTTGCACATGCAGCGGTGTTGAATGTGGTGAGCCGTTTAGTTCATTACAAAAAACTGGTTACATCAACATTTTGTTTAATATTTGCTCTTTTCACGTATTTATGGTCTACTGCTGTTAAACCAAAACACCTTACAGCTTACAGCTGTGTTTTCTGGCTTAGTTTACAGCAGTAGACCATAAATGTCAGCAAAACACCCAGGAAAACTGTTCAAAACAGAATTGTTAAGAGAATTGGAATCAGGAATCCCCCATTATATTGCTAAAAAAGAAAATAAAAAAGAAAACTGCCGGTCATGAAATGCCAAAAATTGCTTTTACATTTTCCAGTTTGTCTGTACATTAACTTTATCGGATTAGATTTTTGTACTTTTGCTTGTCAAAATTCACACAGCGCTACTGCTTCAAATCTGTTATTGTAGGTAATGGGTTTAAATCTGAGTCCACCTATGTGAAGTTTACCTCCAGTTTCCTCAGACTGTACAAACACCTGCTTTTGAGATAAATTTGAAACGATGAACTGCTCAGCAGTGTTCCAAGAGACCTCAGAGCTATGTGGCCTTGTGCGCCTGCTAGGGTCCTGGTTGGTGAACAGATTTGAAGGGAGAGGCTGAGGAACAAGTGATGTACAAGCTATATGTCACTTTGGGGAGGAAGCATCTGCTAAAGGAATACGGTGATGTGAAAAAGAAAGTAAACCCTTTATTCTCTTTCAATTCTGTGGCTGGCTGAGGAGCCACCCCTTTAAGCCAGTGGTCCCAACTCTGTTTCTGGCAAATGTGAACTCAATGGGGGGAAAAAATGGACCTGCACAGGGTGAGGTGTTCAACACAGCAAGAAATGTGGGACTGCTGCGTTCTTATCTTCATGGAAAAGTGGCTGCACAGTGATATCCCTGAGGAGGATGTGCATGGCATACAGACTCTCACCAACAACAAGGGAAAGAACAACAGTGTCGATGATGGGAAGGAGTTAAACAACATCTACACTCTGTTCAAGACCCTCAACAGCACCAGACATGAAATGTCCAGGATGTCCTCATGGCAACCAGGTACTGTCTGTCTCTAGCTGATGTGAGGAGAACTCTGGCAAGAGTCAACAGATGAAAAGCTACAGGACCACATGGTATCCTCAGCTGTGTATTAAAGGAGTGAGCTAACGAACTGGTGGAGGTCTTCATTTGACATGTTTAACACCTCTGTAGCTCATGCTGTTGTCCCCAGGTGTTTCAAATCCACTATCATCAACCTAGTCCTGGATCCTGCTTCAAACAGGTCGCAGGCTGTGAGGATCCAGGGCAACACCTCCCACACCACCAACTCGAACCCCAGTGCTCCGCAAGGTTGTGTGCTCAGCAAGGTTGTGTGCTCAGCCCATTGTTCACCCTTCTAGCCTATGACTGTGTTGCCAAATACAGCAGCAACCACATCATTAAATATGCTGATGACACCACAGCTGTGGGCCTCTGCCAAAATTGATGAGTTGGCCCACGGAGAGGAAGTGGCACTTTCCTAGATGTGCCATAGAGAGCATCATGATCTGCATCTCAGTCTGGTAGGGGAACTGCTCTGACCAGGGAGCACTGCAGTGGGTAGTGAAACTACCCAGTCCATCCCCTGGACATCACTACCCACCATCCAGACCACATATAACAAGTGGTGTGTTAGGAGAGCTCACAGCATCACCACTGACACCTCCTGCTCTCTCCACCATCTGTTCTCACCGCTGCCATCCGGGAGGCACTAACACAGCCAAAACCACCAGGCTCAGGAACCTACCACAGGCTGTCAGACTGCTGAACTCCATCATCTCAGACCCCATCACCTCCACCACCACTGACTATAACCACTTGGGTGTGTCACTGTATGTTTCGTTATGCTTATGCATACCTGTGTGTGTGTGTGTGTTTTGCCCTGTCGTGTGCCTTGTGACTGGCGTTCCATACAGGTTGAACAAGGCCTGTCACCCCATGCTTCTGAGATGGGCTGCAGTCCACTAGCACTATTTTCCGGACAGGTAGTCATTGGTAAAACGTGGGCGAACTGATAACATGGACTGATTTATCAGCACCTTCTGAATAGACTGGTTTGTACAAAACTGCTTTGTAACCGATTTAAAAAGTAAAAGTAAACAGGAATTAGTGTGCAGATGATGACAAAGACTTTGCAGTAGACATACAAATAAGAACTTTAATTGCTCAAAAGTTGTCAATTACCAACTGCACTTGTTTATTTAAAAAATGTTGCTGCCTTATTCCTGTATGCTCTTTTAAATGTGTTGTGTGCAGTTTCTTTCCCGTTAAATTTTGATTGTACAAACTTTTTTTGAGAAATTTATCCAGAAAAACACACCTGGTGAATCAGTTTGAACTGTTAGGCAGCAGTTTGTTAACAGACGCTCCAATCTTCGGCTTTCTATAGGAGCACATTACAGGAGAGGCTG
The DNA here is from genome assembly GCA_900497675.1 of Arapaima gigas. NCBI lineage: Eukaryota > Metazoa > Chordata > Actinopteri > Osteoglossiformes > Osteoglossidae > Arapaima > Arapaima gigas. The sequence continues at coordinate 150,643 of UFQX01000548.1, read as the reverse complement.
CGTATAGAGATGATCTTAAGCCTCTCGGCCACTCCGTGTCACACTTGGCCTTTTGAACGTATCAAGTGACAGATCAACTCTCAGCCCCAGTTTAACTAGTAAATTAGGAACAGACTGTAGTAGAAACTGCCGGGAGTGGGGCAGCTTTTTTCACCGGTGTATTTGTTGTGCTGGCCCCCCCTGTGAAAGGCTGTTAGCTCAGCGTGGAGCTGCAGAAGAGCCTGTGACAATGACAACACATGGGTAGAACATGTGCTGCAGTGGCCTGGGAGCTCAGTAGACCAGTGTAGTGTAGTGGTGGTGCCTCCCGGTGTGCTGGCTCTCTGTTCCTGTGTAAGTTTGTTACGCCTTGTTCGTGTGGTTTTTTCCAGGTGCTCCGGTTTCTTCCCACAGTCCAAAGGCGCATGCTTCAGATGAATGGGTCACTGCAGATTTTCTGTCCCTTGTGAATGTATGTGATTGGTCAGATGATGACTTAGCCCTTGATGCAGCCAGCGCCCCATCCATGGTGTAACCGGCCTTGTGGCCTATGTTCCTGGGATACGTTCATCTAAAAGAATTTAAGTTGTCAGGCTTTTTATACCGTGGTGCTTGAACGTTTGTGAACCCTACAGAACTTTCTGTATGTCTGCATAAATTTGACCTAAAACTACATCAGATTTTCACCCAAGTCCTAAAAGTAGATAAAGAAAACCAAATCAAATGAGTCAAAAAAATTACACGGACATTTATTTATTGAGGAAAATGATTCAATAACACACATCTGTGAGGGGCAAAAGTATGTGAACCTTCGCTTTCAGGATCTGGTGTGACCCCCTTGTGCAGCGATAACTGCAACTAAACGTTTCCGGTAATTGTTGGGTGGTCCTGCACATCGGCTTGGAGGGCAATATGGCATTGTGGGCAGCTCATATTTAACCTGATCGCTGTAACTGTTGCTCTTAAGCACATAACGCTGTTTGGTCAGGAACCTTGTTTATCTTGTGAACTGTGTTGCAATACTCGATTTTAACCAGGTGGTGGCAGAGTTTCATAAGGTACTTTACTCAATCTCTTTATATAAGGTTTGTCAGTTCTCTCTTTGACCAGCAGGTGGCAGAATGGTAACGGCTGTCGAATTGCAGTCTGAAAGTTCTTGGTTAGAATCACACTCCTGCTCTGTTCTTTTTTTTCGTTTGTATTTATTTTTATTTCCAGCATCTTATTTTCTGTTAATCTTGATGAATTTTCTGAACAAAGACTTTTTTTCCCATTAAGCAGACACATTTCTCCAAACTGATGCACTTATACCTTGTACAGTTGTTCTCTAACATTTAAAGGTTATCCATATCCTCACTATATACTTGTGTTCTGTTCCGTTGTCCTAATCTACTGTTCAGCGCTCTGAGTGACTGTGTGAGAAGTGCTGTGTAAAAAAAAAAAAAAAAAAAAAAAAAAAAAACTGAACTGAATGCGCAGATTCTCAGATGGGGCATGTGGAGATGATTGTGTTTGCAGACTTGTGGAGATTTCGGGAGATTAGGGCAGAAGGTGGTCTGACTGAGATCTGTCTTGAGACTCTTCCTGAACACCGGGATGGATTCAGCACTTCTGAGTGACAAAAGGAGCTCATTTCATAGCTTTGGGTCCAAAACTAAGAATCAGTGTATTTTAGATTCCTAATCCTTCTTCGCTGGCCTGGTTTGTCAATGACTAGGACTATGCGAGCCAAAAGATTACATTTTCTAGTTAGTTTCTAATAAATTATGCATTTTTTAAATCTCAATATTGCCTTAATGTCAACACATTTAATATTGAAGTAATGGTTATGTTTTAGTTCTTATCTCTGAATTTTTCTCTCTTGGAGCCAAGCCTTTCAGGTAGAAATGCTAGAAACATTTTAGCTTTACATTTAAAACTGCTGTGACGTCCTAAGACATACTCTATAGAATAAGGTAGATTGTTTGGGTGAGCTTGAACTTTTGTTCCTGGATGACCAGGGCGGTACAAGCAGCACATATAGATGACCGTTTATAATCGGTTAGGGTCAATTTCCCATCTGTCCTTCACCGCACTGCATGAACCTGAAGCAAAGTGTGTTAAAGTGCTATATAATCCAGACATCACAGCCTTGGAATTGGTTGCTCCAATGAGTTGTTTTGAAGCTTTAATCCAGTCTGTTCTCAGTTTTTAACAATAAGATGACGTAGTTGTAGGTATTACAGGGCAGCCAGAATTATTTGCAGTGCTTGATCTGCAAATAAATGCGATGGATCCAAGACACCTTTAGACAGCCACAAGTATCGATTTCTGTCCGATTATTCATCAGTTCTGTATTGGCAAATATTTTGACACCAAGATGAAGAAGACAAATCAAATTATTTTAAAATGGTTTATTCATAAATAGCAAGATAATCAAAACACAAGAAATAGTAACAAAAAACAATGCAACCCTTAAAATTTTTGTATAATGATACAAACAGTAAATCTCAGTATGAGATAACAGGTTTCAATAAATAATAGAAAATAACAGCTGTTAAAAGTACATTGCGAGTTACCCAATACCTTCATATTTTGCTGTGTGGGGAAAAACCGCTGTGCTTCATATATGTTAACAGTTAAATGTATTAATAAGTACCAAAAAAATTGTTCACAGCCTGTCTGCCATGAGCAGAACTGTGCACATATATCTGTAGGTGGCAATAAAGAGCTTATAAAGACTGTCGATCCATACGTGACACTAATGGAAAAAAAAGGGCAAAGGTTCGCCAAACCGCAAGGTTTTAAATCTGTAATAAATATTTACCATTTTAATGTACTACTTTCTTCCTGTTCTTATCATGATGCCACCTTAAACTGTACTTTGTGAAGCACCGGTGCCTGAAACCGAGCTGACAGCGTGAAAGAGTGAACTAATAGCCCAGGGTAGGATTTCAGTTTGAGTCCTCGTTTTTTCTCACAGATATTATTCTTAGTTACAGCAACAGAAAAGTACTTGGAACACATTTTAAAAATAATTAAGTTTTAAAAAAATACTTACAAACAAATCTCTGATAAATAATGAATAAATAACATAATATCTCATAAAATAATATCTCTTTTCTGCTTTCACTTGTGTAGTAGTGTCAGTTCTGCGTGCTTCTCAGAAGTTTCACTTTTCCACTCCAGTCAGTCTGGTGTAAGTCTGCAGAAAATATTAAAATCTTTATTTTTTCCGGAAACACGGTTTATAAAAAGTTTAATAGAATCGCAGCTGCGTTCGTACAATATATAAGACTACTGCTTGCGTTCACTGGAGTTTTACTGATGTTCTTAAACATGTGCTGTGAGGGGCACCTGAGCTACTGGTGCAAATCTGTCTGTCGTGAGCTGATCGGTTATGACACAAGTGTGCTGTTCTGGTGACTTCTGGAACACACGGATCATATAATTACAAATAAAAACCCTCTTTATCGTTGCGCACGTCAGATTTTGACATATCGCTATGTTCAAAAATAGTGTTTCGTGCAATGCTGAAAATTCGCTTGAAAGTAGCTGCTTTATATCCACCTTGATCGAAAGAATAACAAAAGAGCAAACTGAATGAGCAGCAGCCGGGCGCGTGCCAACCTGCATAAATGAAAAATGTGTGACATGCGCGTACCTTTTCCAGCAGTCGTTCCAGTTCTTTAATGAACTCCTTGCTGTTCTTCTTTGGATAGGAATCGCAGGCTGCGCAGTCCGCGTCCTGAGGGATGTCAATGGCAGTAACATCGTAAATGAACCTTCAGCGTCTAATTCTCACGACATAACGTGATGATAGAGGCGTTTCCATGTTGTTTATCTGTGCATTGCAAAGATGAAAACCCAGGGTGCACATAAATGTAAAGAGGAGGCTCACCTGCACACCGTACTGAACGCATGTGGAGTACACGGCATTCATCTGAAATTATACGTGAATGTTTCAAAAAAGTTAATCAAAAGGCATTTAATTTGATTTGTTCATTTACAGCTTTATAGCTTTACATTATATGACACATATAATTGTATTGTTATTATATATTTTTTTCAACTTACAAGTGATGTGCTGTTTAAGCTGTGTGAGATCTTTAGAGGGAAGATAGACTTTCTGATGGTATTTACTAGTCGTACGTTATCCCTGAAGCACGGCAGTGCTGAGAGGAAGCAGCATTCCTGTGTGGAGAGAACACACAGACACACACACACTGAGCAAAAAGGCTTGGATACACACTTTCTGGCCAAACAGTGTGTGCGGGCTGTGGCAGTTTGGGGTGAACTGTTAGGTGAGAATGTTCTTGCAGTAGGTGAGGGAGAACATTAATGGACATGTACGTTTGAAAGTCCAGAGACTGTCTGTCTGGCTGGTGTGAACTGCTCGAGAATTTCCAGCTTACAGACTGTTTTTTTTTTCCCTCAAAATATAGGACCTTTACCATCTACCGACTTTGAAGTTTTAGAGCGAGAATCACTTGCTGAATCATTGAAAGTCATTTTCACGGCTGTCATCTAGAAAGTAAAGCACCCAGGACTGCGAAAAGAGCACGTCTGGAAACTGTGCTACTGTACAAAAAAACAGCGCAAGCCGGTGTGAAGAAGCATCGTGTAAAAAGCTTGTGAAAATGACTCTGAAAAACGTTTCCCGACACGATCCGACATTCAGGAGAGCAAGGATTACGGTATAAAAGAAGTTATGTTTAAAACTGTTTTTCACTATGCTTGTTTTTGCCAAACGCCACCTGCAACTGTTTTTCAGCGCAGCCTGTCGAACAGAGGAAGTAGATGTTTACCTCACGTTGGAGATATGTAATGATCAAACCCTGAAATGTACTTTCTGCTATACTGGCAGAGACTTATCACACAAAATACTGCAACTGTTGGATTTAGCAGGTCACAGGTTCTGAGGAATATGGTGAGCAAGGCTTGCTGACCTTTACGCTAAAAAGAAGGATTGGTTGCTACGAGCAGCTCCTCCTTTCTTTTTCACCACAGACAAAGCAAAAATATATAATAGAGAGCCTGCTAAATTGCAATAAAGTTTTTCAATTTGACACACTGGAGGAGAACTCTCAAGATTAAACGGCAAGCGCGGCACCGTTTACTGTAACTGGTCCTGCTTATTTAGACATAAATGAGTTTTTAAATGTCAGACTGTCATTTTTGAGTCACCATCTCATCAGTTCTCTTAATACCGTTGCCGTTTCTTTATGGGAACTGAACAAAATGCTGTGCTTCACGCTGTTTGTATGGAAAAATAGCTGCTTCACGCCGCGGGGTGTAAGGCTCGAGGGCCGAATTCGACGATTCCAGCCCTCGGGCGGAGGTGATTTTTGTCTTTTTGCTGAAGCTGAGCGTTTGCTACAGTTAGTCCTATTGCAAACACATCTGTAGTCACACAAAGGTTGTTGGTGAACCCACGTGCAAGAGTGTTTGTCTTTGCATTGGTTGCGTTAGGCTTGGTTTGAAAATGCAGATTTTTCTTCTCGAGGAGCAAGCTCTGAAATTTTAGCGAGCCTCGGGCAACCTCGAGATGCGTTTTAATTCTACTTCACCATGTAAATATTGCGTATTTATTGTAGGTTTATGTGGGCGCAAAACAAACTGTGAGTCATTGACTTTCTAAGACAATCTCAGCAGCAGGAACACTGCACGCTGCCTTACAGTGCACACTTTTACATCCCTTCACAGGGCAACAAGGACTTGTAGTGTTAAGCTACAACAGTACTTTTATCCCTCAGGTAAGTAGCGATAGATTTTTGAGTAGATGTACAACTTACGTCGATGTCCCTCGAGGGTGTGTTGAGTAGTAGGCCGTCGTGCTGCAGGGAAGCAGAGAAGGTTGTCAATTTATGCCGAGCCGAAGCGAGAGCGGTGCGAAAGCCAGACGGTGCCGACAGCAGAGACACACGTCGAGACAGGAGCTGCAGCCTACCTGCAAGTTTTGGCTGAGCGCGGTCACCTCTCTGAGAACTTCTTTAATCTTGTTTTGTCTTTTATCCATGGAGCTGCACATGGCCACAGCAACTGCAATAGTGATAAGGGTACAGACAGACAGCTTCATCATTTCTCCTCCAAGCCACTTCTCAACAAGCGATTTTATCGAAAAAAAAAGTGCTTTTCAGAAAGTTTGCCGACGCTATTGTACAGGTGAGTACCTTTCTTTATATATACGCGTATCCAGCTGGACACAGGAAAGACACTCCTTCGACATTGGAAAACGCAGTAAATTATGAATGAGTAATTCTTTTTCTTTTCCAGTGGCGTGGGGGAGGGGGGTGCGCAGATGCAACTGAAAACACAAACTTTCTGCACATCATGCAGGAAAGCAGAAAAAAGTTGCGATTACCCATTTTCACTTTGAATCAGCGGACCATCTCTGATCTTCATACCAAAAGGTAAGATACCTGAACGTATCTAAACAAAAATAACTTTTTTTTTGGTTCATCTGTGGACACCCACACAGCATGTTAGACCTACCTGACGTAATATCAACAATAACATGCAATCATTTGAGGACTACCGCAATGACTAAGAAGGTCGCCCGGGCAGGTGTGAGTCCTCTTTGTTCATGGTTAAAATTACATTCCTACAGAGGCTGGGTGTCATTCCACAAAGCAGAGATCAAAAGACATGTTTACCCAACGGCAAATATGGATTGAACCAGAATGAACTGGCCAAAATAAATCCACCAAACTGTGCATCACCTTGTTCCCACACAAATTCATGGCTGCCCATGCATTGTTCTAGAAAAGTAAGGCAGGCTTCCCTAAGCAGGAAAGGTGTCCGGGCCTCAAATGAGGAGCTCAAAAGCGGTGCAGCCTGTTGCCTTGCTGTGAACCTGCCGGAGCCGTGTGAGACGGGCAATTGTGGTCAAGCTGCGCTACAGTCTGGTCGGAGTGTAGGAGGTGCCGTACGGCACCTGTGCAGTAAGGTGGCACGAAACCGTACCGCGTCGTCGAGGAGCTCCTGCACATCAGTGCGTGACTTTTGTGCAGTTGGCACACATGCAGTATCTGCAAGGTCATGTCCTCTTGCCACCCCTGCAGTCTCCGCACATATTTATATCAAACCTGCGCACCTGTTATAGCAGGTTCGTACCTTCTGAATGAATCACTGCCGTGTGCAGAGCTCTTAGCACAGCTGCCTTATTCATACAAATGAAAGTGTGTTACTCCTGGCCATGTGCCTTGTATCTGATACAATAGGAAATGCTGGCAGTGATTTAGAAACGTATTTTGTTGTGAATTTCTTTAATAAAAAAGACTAGGAGTCTTAATGATTATTAAAACCGTACCAGTCTTTTATGCGTAAAGAGTTTCTTAAAATAGTTTGCAATTTTAAAAGGGGAAATGCAGAAATACAGTCCGTTCTCAATTTTGCGACCTATGTGGAGGGGTGTCTGGAAAACAAAAAGCTTATTATAAGTGTTATTTTTAACAATGGTGCCGTGCAGTACTGTGCTATGTACTACATTAATACTTTTATAAGCTAATATCAGTAGTCATTTATTGCCACGCACCCCCATATAACAGGGGTACAAAAGAACACGAAATGAAGATCCTTGGATCCACGGTGCACAGAACTATGGGAAAGAAAATTTTGAGAATGAATAAAAGAGATGATAAAAATACAGATCAAGTAAAGGTAAAAAAAAAAAAAAAAAAAAAATCTTTATTTGTGAAGGATAAGCACAGCATTTAGATACGACCAGTATAGACAAGCACCCATGCAGGCACGCAACAATAACAAAAAACAACATACAGATCACATTATGGATACCCACATGTATGGTGGGTGTCGGTAGTTACGAGCAGTGAAGGTCAGGGGTGATGATGGTGATCGGGCCTGAGATGTGACGTGTAAATAACATGTAATGTGCCTAATAAAACGAAGTAGTACTGTAACTGAAATATGTATGCATACAGTACAGTGATTTGTATGCAGAAAGTAGTGAATAAAGTGCTGATACGACTCGATCGGACCGCCGCTACAGCGGGACTAGGAGGCTAGCGGCGGAGACGTGGGATGGTTCTTCGCTGAGATGCCGTATCAAAATCATCTCAAACGTTATTTTACCCATTAATGAAGTTACGTTCATCAGACAAGCTAAAAAATATTGCAATATTTTCCCATTTATTATGCTTAAATAGTTTTTCTCCCCCCCCCCACGTTTCTTCTACTTTCTATTTACGGAATATTTTTGTGACACTTGTAAAATCCGAAATCCATACAATGTAGGTCGCGTAATTCAAGGGCGGACTGTATTTTGGCAAAGATGAGTAAATACTTTAAAGACGCAGGAAATGTGTTAACAGCCTTTAGGGAAAAAAAAAGAGGCTTTCTGTAGAAGGGAATGCAGTGTGAAAATGAGAAACCTCGCTGCCCGGCTGTTTTCCCTGCAGTGTCAAAATTTGGCAGGGGAATTTCTGAAAGAACTTTTTATGGAAAGACGTGGAGGAACAAATGCAACAATTGAACATGTGCATGTGCACAGCGATGACGATCAAGCGGAAAATGGAGTTCTGGCCGCTCGGCTGATAAGTGCAAAGCTGAAAATGAGGCAAATGGTTCGTGATACGTCACATCCACCGTGGTGTGTCACAATCAGGCTTAGATATCTCCTCGGAGCTGCGTGCTTTGGGGCCGTTCTAAAATCAGCCCGCAGAGAGGGTTTTAGGCAGTTGCCTCCTGTGCGTCTTCAACCACATGGTTCCATGTGCCCTGAACACCAGTGTTCTTTGAAAGAGGCTCTATCAGCGCTTTCATCAGACAGCAGTGGAAGTCCGCTCTGTGACTGAGCCCGGAGAATCCCCCCCCTACGCTGAGCGAATTGTCTGTTGTAGCATGTAGGAAATTGTGGGTGGGGCCCAGGCCGTCGAGCACTACTCATACTGCACAGTAAGGATGCAGCCTCTTTCGCTCCACGCTGTCATCATGCGGGAAAAGCCGCCTGCGTCTTTGTTGAGGGATCTGTGGGATTCCACTTTTAAGTAGCGAATGACGTCCCGCTGTGATGACACGGCAAACTACACATCAGTTTTGTTATGTGTTCTCCCACTGGCTTTTTAAACATCTGACAGATGTCTGACTGCTCAATTTTCCGGGTTTGTTAAAATGTGCCTATTGATCTTTTATATTTATTCATCTTAATGTTTGATTTAAAGCCTTTGTACCCCCATAAGAACAGCAACGGTATTAAACACACGTGAACAGTTAGTCAGTCACCCCCCCCCCCCAAAAAGCATATTTTCTTCAAGATTCTATTTTATATAATTTCTGTTTGTAGTGACCAAACTCAACAGGTTTTTTCATTTTCACAAGCAAGGATTTTTTTTTTTGAGTAAAGTTGACACTGCGGCCTCATAGATGACAACAAATGTCGCTCAAACAGATAAGTTTGAAACCCACCCGTATTAATTTTATTTGTTTAACGTACGGGCGCAGTACATAGGAAGTGCTTTATTAACCACAGCATTTGACCCACGTTCTACTCATTGTGCTGGTTGCTACCCCTTAACTCAGTTCACTTTCACAGTGTTTACAGCCCGTGTGTGGAGCTCACAGGTCTTGGTGGTTTTCGTGACTCTTTTGCGTTACCTTGAAGACCATAGCGGAGGTAATGGACAAAGTCAAAAGTGGCCAGAAGATGAAAGTTGTAAATGCATCGGGGATGAATAGGCCATCAAACGAGTTTGACTAGGAGTTTAGACAATTTAGACGTTTTTTTCCACTAATTTTGAACTAGTTTTAATTTTAATGTAATTTAAAGTTAGTGAAATAAAAGATGTACACATTATTTTACATGTATTATAGCGCTTTTATTTTCAAACTTAAATATGTTCTAAATAAATTGGCACGATTTTGTATTGTCGAGCTTTTATCGACGGCGATTTAGCAGTAAATGTCGGTATGGAACTTTGTAAACGTGTTTCACAGTTGGGCCAGTGTGCAGACACGGTGTGCAGCACAATGAAAAAAATAAAGTTGCAGAGATAAGGTGTATTTTAAACAGGTGCGAGAAAGGGCCGTATCAGTAACCACCGCACATCATCCTCGTGAATCTCGTCTGTGTGAATATGACGACATAAGCTTCTGTTTAGTATAATATATCTTACATTGAACGCTTGTTAGCAGGTTAGTTTCTTAGTCAGTGGAACAGAGCATTTTTGTACACATTTTGTACAAATGAAGAGCTGTTATGTAATGAAATGTTTCCAGTGCAAACTTTTACCTAATTGAGTTTGTTTGGCCAAATTATAGTGTCCAGAAGTATTTTTGTGCTGTGTATGTTGTACTGCTACAACGGAAGCGCGTTTCTCCGTGGTAGGAAAGCACGTTTGTAGGGATCTGAATTTGAAGCAGCAACCTTTGGGATACAAAGTTGTATCCATAACCAGTGCGGTTGGTCTCTATCATACAAGATTTGTTGAAGATGCATTTTAAAATCTTGACGCTCTGTGAGTCACTCACTTTCGACATGTAGCTATTGATGTTCTGTGTATTTTAAGAAAATTATTCATCATAATAAAACAAATCTCTCCCTAGGCAAGCAGCGTTTCTGAGTGACTAAGCAGTGAAAAGGATAAAGAGTGGGTGAGTGCACAGAAGTGTTAGTCACCTTTTTCTTGAAAATCAATCTTTTCATTGACACTTTGCTCAACTGTTGAAGAAACATTTCAATATTGGGTGCTTTCTCAACCAATTCAACATTTGTGTCTGTGCATCTGTTTTGTATTTCAGCTCTTATGCTGGCATTGAATACTTCGGAATGTTCCATGAGTACTTTGGACTAAGATTATGCATAACGAGAATTTAAAAAAAAAAAAATAAAAAAGTGTCTTAATTCCTTGCCTAATTCATTGAGCCTTTCACATTGTATTGTGTCATGCGGGGTTTTTTCGGTTTCACGCCATTGCAGCCGGGAGAATCGTAAAGTGTTTGCGGCCTTGGCGAGCTGACGTTTACTATGTACAGTACAGCCTACTTACAGTGCTGGCAGCGCTCCACACGACTGCAATTCGCACAGCTCTTCCGGCGCGGCTTACGGGCTGCCAGAAGAGGAAGTCTGAACTCGACAAACACACGTAGGCCAAACGTAGACTTTTTCGCTCGGGTCGACAAGCTAACTCACCCACGGCGATACATTTGTCATTTTATAATCAATAAACGTGACCTTTTAATTCTGCGGAGAGTTTAAGTTGGTCAGACAGAATGGGTATTTCTTCCAGTCGCGAGAAATTAGACTTTTGCGAGGCTAATTTTGGGGTAATGCATACAAGGGGGGGGGGGGGGTGACATCAGCGGGGCAGTGTAAGAATTTTTTTTTTTAAATGTGNGGGGGGGGGGGGGGGGGTGACATCAGCGGGGCAGTGTAAGAATTTTTTTTTTTAAATGTGTTTCTTATGTTTACAGTATTTATTGTTTTAATCCCAGTACTTGTTGCTGCTGTTTTTTTTTTTTGTTTGTTTTTTCCAGGTCCTCATCTTTACTGCTTTTCTGTTCCCGGAGTTGAGCGGAGACCAAGTTCCAAGATTCCGAGTTAATGCTTATTATCTGTGTAAAAAGGACTTCCATGTTGACAGGGACCTATGATTATAATAATACACATTTATTCGGACAAACATTAGCCTCTCAAGCAAATCACTACCAAGTGAATAAGCCAGTCTGCATGTCCTCCTCATCACCGTCTGTGCTGGAACTGGAACTGTTGCAGTGAAAAATGTTTGCATTGCAATAAAACCTTATTTTAGGATGACGCTTGCTGAAGACATCAAGAGTCATGCAGGAAACAAAAAGTGCACGCAAGTCTTTTGATCGAGAAAGAGTGGTCAGCGCCGGGCTCACTGCTGCCTCACTGCTCTTGTTTTTTCTCATTTGAGAAGAATCGTGATAAGAGGCTTTCTGCGGACACGAGCTGCAAACACGCTGTACGGGCGGCGCTTCGAGTCGCTCATGGAATATGCTGTGAAAGAATGTAAGAATGACACTGCCCCAATAAACTCATCAGGCAACAATACTTTCAGGATTATTCAAAGCAATGAAAAAAATGAAGTACAACCATTGCCAGTTGTTACGGTAAGAGTACAGGAAAAGGAAAATTGTAGGTGGGGGATGGCCTCCTCGGGTTGTTCGTAGCTAATGGGATTTGTCGATGTCACCACTCGTGCATCTTCAGTTATACCCTTCGCTTCTCATGTTCTGCCGACGAACAGACGCTATCGCCACATCGCCCGTTTTGTCCTAGTTTCACACATAAATAAGGGATTCCATGTTTTAGTGTGAATGGCTCTTAGCGCTGAAGCTTATCTTGATCTCCGATTTCACAAGTACTTCTTGTAGCACCTACGGCGTTGTCAAAAGCTCACAGGTCTGTAGGTCTGCAGGTTTGAACAACTGTCGAGGGAGCGAATTAAGTTAAGTGTGTTCACCTCCGTCCAGCTTTGCCTTCAAATAAGCTGTGACAATTTGATATTTCACGTTTTCATTTGCAAAAAGTAATTGTTTATTGCGGAGTATAAGCAAGAGGCTCATTTTCATTATGGCTGGAAACTTATCTGTACTCTTCTAAATAAGAAAGTAAAAGGGCAAAATATCTCAATTCTGTACCAACTTTCTGTGAAGGATGTTTGTTATGAAAGAATCATATCAGTGTCATCGAATCATTTCAGTAGTGTTTGGTTTTTGTCATCATATAGCAGACATGCTTTATTGTGTTCAGGGTAATTTAAAAAATACATATTACACATATGACATCAGTCGTGTTTATCGGTGAAATATTACATGTGATTAACAAATTAACCCGGGCTATTTAAAAAAATAAAAATAAAAATGCTATCTTAAATTAGAATATTTTTGTAAAAGTTTTTTCCAATTTAAACAATTGTTCTTCTGCCACACAGGGTGCCGTTTTTTTCTACTAGAGTGAAACTGTGAATTACAGGCATGGCCAAAATTATTGGTACCCTTACGTTTTGCTCAAATAATACACCATTCTTCTAGAAAAGTGTTGAAATTAAAAGATCTTTTTTCACCCCTAGATTCATTTCTTTCAAAACCACAAAGTCGTGCAAACAACTGAATGCCTGCTTATTCTACAACTAAAACGGGCTGGAGAGCATTTTTGGTACCCTTGAGAAGTTGTACCAGATAACTATTATAGTTGCCTGCAATCTTATAATCCCTCATTCAGGCAGTTCAAATGGAGAAAAGTCCTCACTCTTTTATTTCGTGTCACTGTGTTAATCACACTAAACATGGAAAAAAGGAGGAGAAGCAGAGAGTTACATGAGGAGGTTGGAAAGAAGGTAATAGCTAAGCACGTTGGACGTAACGGCTACCTAGACCATCTCCAAAAAGCTCGGTGTTCCTGCGATCGCTGTTGCTAGCATTATCCAGAATTTTTAAGGCCCACGAGACTGTAGCCAACCTCCCTGGGAGGGCTGGACGTTTGCCGGAATTCTTTTTCACAAGCCACAGTCCTGGTAGAATGTCCTTTGGACAGATGAAGAAAAAAAATCACAGAAAAGAAAATGAAGCTTTTGAAGAAAAAGAGCACCCTACCATGAAACGTGGAGGAGGCCGAGCGATGTGGGGGTTGCTTTGCTACATCTGGCACTTGCTACCTCGAATGTATAGGTCACAATAGAAATCAGAAGACTATCGAGGCACTTTGGAGAAGCAACGTACAGCCCGGTGTCAGAAGGCTTTGTCTCAGTTACAGGTCATGGGTCCTCCAGCAGGATCATGACCAAAAAAATACATCAGAAACCTACCAGAATGAACAAGAAGCATTGGACCATCCTTAAGTTGACTGCTGTCGGTCCTGATCTGAATCCCACAGAACATCTATAGAAAGAGCTGAAACTCACATTTGGGAGAAGCTCCCATCAAACCCAAGAGAAGTGGAGCAGTTCGCTCAAGAAGAGCGGGCCAAGCACCATTGGAGAAGAGCCGAAATCTCATTCCAAGCTACAAAAAGCACTTGACTGCAGTTTTTGTCTCTAAAGGCTGTGCTACAAAGTATTATATTAATGTCCGTTCCATTTTAATTCGTTTTTTTAAAACAACATATTAAGTAATGAATCAAAAGCAAAGTTTCTGTTCTGTTCATTGTTAAATGAGGAAAGGTGGTTACCAAATACTTTTGTCAGTTTCCACTGATTTCGCAAAACATTCTGGAGTTTTCTGGAAAAAAGTGGAACGGTACCAGTGTTTTCGGCATGTCTTAGATGTGGTGTTTTAGTTTTCAGAACAGTTTCAGAACAGACTAAATGTTTTTGTACATCTAACAACACCTTTATACAGACTACGAACAACGTGTCTTTATCGAAAACATGCTGAACGCACAATTTCACATTTCGTTTTATATTAATGCAAGGTGACGCCGTATACTTTCATTTACATTCAAACTTCTTACTGTCAGTTTGGTGTAAAGTACCTACATTTACACATGTTTATTGCAACAACAGACACTTATTTTGTCTGTCCTTTACCAGTACATACAAACACGACAAAGGTACTACAGAACGTTAGAAAATTGTGAACTCACTTTTAGCAAAAAAGTATTTTGCGCTACAGTTTCTTTGCTGTCTTTGTATTAGTATCTCCCAGTGTCTAGGACACCTGTGAATATACATCTATGTACTGATCTATTGAAATGGGCAAAAATATTTGTAATACAATGCTGAAAGACATACTGTCATGACTAAGCTTATTGGTAAGGTTTGCTTACTGTTGTTAACTGCTTGTCCACGTCAGGATTGTGGTGGACTGGAGCCTGTCCCAGAAGCCCAGGACTGCACATGGGATTGGATGCAATGGCAGCCACTTATTGGTAAAATATTCTGTTTATTTCACAATATTTTTTGTCTGCACTTTCTGCGCTTGCTCAGTCTTGGCTTCTTGCTGTTGGTTCACAGCCTTCCACACATCCCAGAATGATCTGACTGACGTGCACTGATTTAAGGTTTTATGCTTCAGAGTTACTGAAAAATAATAATGAAACCTTTCAGAACTTCTGTACAGTGTTATTCGGAACATCAGGGTGAATTCAGTCTTTGACCATCAGCGGCACTAGTCAGAGATCATCTGCACTTTCCGAAGGCTTTTCCTTCAGTCACACAGGACCCGCGGATTAGTTGAAGCTGAGTGTTGAACTTAATAGTAACGTGTTTATTTAGTGGATGATTTTCTTTTGTGTTACCAAAGACTATACCAAGACCAAATAAAACACACATGTAAGAAGGAAGTGTCTAAAACAGAAAAAAAACTCAAAATATACTACTTCCAAAGTAAGATTTATAAACATGCCTCTTGACTCTCTTGCACAGTAACTAAGAACGTGATGGTTGTGCACCAAACTACTTACGATGAGGTACCTCTTTAGGAAGGTTTAGTAACTGAGGACCTAGATAAGATCAGAGCAAGCAGGATTCAGTCCTGGGTCTTTCAACTGTAAGAGGACGTCTCTAAGCACTATGCTTGCCACTCACTTTGACTTAACTAATCTCGGTTAACAGATTTTGTGCGACTCGGTTATGATGCAGCCATTATCAAACTGACCCTCAGCAGTAGCCTGTGCTCTTCATGGGAGTCTCTCTGCGGTTCTAGATTATTGGTCAAACGTTATAGTGTTCAGTGTTACTTTATGCTTACAGATTTACGCTTTTATTGCTGAAAACCTCTGGTTAGACAGAAAGCGTGTTTATCTCGAGAGCACGAGCAGTTCACTTAGCCCTGTTCTCGTAAATGGGTTGCGGGACCCAGTTTATATGGACTGAAATGATCTTAATTTCTATTGTTGTGTTTCTTCTCTTACACATTAATCTTGTGTGACGTTGAACCTTAAGGAGGGCAAAAAGTTCTCTTCAAGGGCATGTTTTTACTGCACTTACACTCAAGTCTCCAAAACAACTGAAAGCTTTAAAAGCACAGGTGTCTCTCTTGTTATACCTCCTTTGATTGAATTTGTATTGAAGGTTCACCATCATACCAGTTAGAAAATATCTGCATTATTCCTCGTCACAAAGATTATGAAAATGAAAAGGTTCAGGTAGCAAATTAAATCTTTTCTCAAAAAAGGAGCCTGAAACGGTTCAGGTAGCAAGACAAAAGCTTAGTGTCGCCATTCCAGCTTCTCACCAAGCAAAGCTGAATTCCTGCATTATAATACAGATTATTCAAACACGATTGTGCAGCCATAACAGAAACATGTTGTTGTACTGCTGCTACTCTTGAGCTTTGTGTCCTGCACAAGAACAGTTGAGAAAAATATAATGCACATACCTTGATACTGGTGATGTTGTCAAGGAGGAATATGAAACGAAATGTATTTAAATTGTCAGCTTTTAAATGCTTTTTTGGAAAATGCTCCTGTCACATGGTAATAATATCTAGTCTGAAAACTAGACCAATGAGCAATAGTTTCATGTGAGAACCGTGTTCTTTCGTCTTTGCAGTTGACCTTTAGGATTTAACGGCCGTCCACACTTGCACGTACAGCATGAGCTGACGGGTGCGAAAATTTTATAGGAAAAGGGCAAAGAGAGCTCAGAAATTGTAGGAGTCTAGCAAGTAACCGACTTCAGTATAATGTCAGCAAAGGCAGAGGGGAATAACATCGGGTGACATATGAGTAAATAAATAACCATCTCAATATGTGAACAATAACTGTAAAGCAGAATGATCTCGTCTCGCAGGCCTGGTCCTCTAGGGGTCCTTGTTGGCTGCCTCAGTTCAGAAACGTTCACCAAAAACATCAGAAAATGACCTTGTGAAGGAGGCTTTTGCTACTTTTAATGGTCTCATCTAACATGAGCAGACTAGACTCAGGTGAATGAAAGCGTCAGCTGCAGCTCCTGTTGCTACGATTGAGAGGAACCAGAACACTGGTCTCCTTGACCTTGGTCCTAACCCTAAATTGGGGTCTCAGGGAATGACATGCCTGTGTGTGTGTGTGTGTGTGTGTGTGTGTGTGTGTGTGTGTGTGTGTGAGTGTGAGAGTGAGAGAGAGAGTAGGTCACTGTGTGACTGCCGGTGTTTTTTAGCCCTCCACCCACAACCAGCATTTCCGGCCTAACACTTTCCCTGACTACATTGCTTGGGTGACGTCAGTGAACCACAGACTGCTCTGCTGCAAAGAATTTTTTTAATAACACAGTAAATTTAATGCCATAAAAAATATTGTCCCTCTTCTATAGTCATCGTCCTTTGCTTGACCTTAGGAAACGTTGCCCACACTGAAGATGTTTGTAGAAGCTACTGGCGTTTTCTTTGACAATGTGCACCGAATCTCACTTTGGCAAAGCGAGACTGCAGTTTTGTGACAGTGCAAAGAGCAGAAGCACATAGGAGATGAAGGTCAGAGTCGATGAGGATGGGAACGCTCCGCGTTGGCTCCCTTCGCGACAGAGCTTACGTGTTCGGGTTGCGCCGTCTCCACTGACACAGGTTTTCGCTAAAACCTATAAAAGCTCCTGTTTTAAAGGACATTTTAACCCCGCCAGTTTCACTATGACCAAAGTTGACAAGATTTTCCCTGGCCGTACTGACGAAGTGGAAATTTTGGTATCAGCAGAAGCGTCCCTTGAACTTTTATTGATGTACCTACACGTTGGCAAGTAGGAGGATTGATCAGTATGCGATGGATGATGTAGACGGCACTGCCCCTCGCACTTATAAATTTCGTGTTACAGCTGACTGGTGTTTTAGGTGCTTTTTCCAAATCAAACGTTTTTAAATGTTAACTTGCATGATTTAAATGGGATCGTAAGGTAAACTGGAGAGTCTGACCAAATTCTTTGAGAGCCCAGTGTGGGATTGAAGGCTAATATATTCGGGAGATTTCAAGCGCTTTCATCCCGAATCGGTCATCCATCTATCAGCTGTGACCTCAAAGAAAGTGGCTTCAACCTGAAATGACTCAAAGCTTCTCTAGGCATGACATGAAGTCCTCGACACTCGGCGCTCAAGTCATTGCAGGTAGACAGACAAAATGTGGAGACGAGCGTAACGTGCCAAATGCGTTACAATGCAAAGACAAAGTTACGCGACTGAAAAAATTCCATATTCTCTAAATTTGTAATCAGTTGCAAAGCATGCAGCTGTTTTCGTTTAAAAAAAAAAAAAAAAAGGCGTTGCTGGCGAGTGTATGGTCCCATCCACGGGCGAACGATACACCTGAGTGGGTAAATGTTTACAGTTTACAGCCTGAGCTCTTGGTGCTTTTTCCAGACTGTGACGCACGTCTCACTGTATGTCATTTCATATTTTCCAGCGCGTTTTCTTACTGCGCCGCAGCCAGCCCATCTTACTCAGGTCCTAGAAGGTACTGTCTGCGTCTCCCTTCCACCGGTACCCGACTACTGGGGTTCTGCTCGGATGCGGCTCGACAACGAGGTGAAATTGTTAGTATTGCGACGGAAGCCCGTCTCTTGGTGCAGTTGAGGGTCACTGACCACAAGTGAGAAGAATGCAGCATGACGTATAGAGAACTTTGACTTGCTGTAGACCAAAGTGTGTAAAGCACTTTCACTGGCAGTTTAGTCATTTGCAGATTGTCTCACTCATTTGTGGATGACAGCTGTCAGACAGATCCCTGGGCAGAGCTGACAGGAACCAAGGCTCCCAGCTCAGCAGTTTACTTCTGCCTCGTGTTTCCATTAGTGCAGTCAAAAGTTTTTATATTGCACTGTCTTCTCTTCAGCTCTGCTTTTTTGGTATCCAATTCAGCTGCCTGTTGTCTGCTGCCATCATGCATGTGTTTGTTCAGCAGGGACTTCTCCAAAGCAACTTGCGACATTAAGCTACCGGCAGTTATTGAGCCATTTGTATTGCTGAGAAACCTCTACTATAGTAGTGGGGGGGGGGAGGGATTTGAACCTACAACCTCCGTGTCTGAGGGCCGCAGCTCTAATCGCTATGGTAACTGCTGCTTTTTGGCAGGACAGAGCACAGATAGCAGCAATATGTCCGCAGCGACTGGGGCGAATCCCTCCCCGGCAGAATGAGAGGGCCCAGACCGAGCTGCTCGGGAGCCTCAAAATGTACGCATCGGCAACTGTCAAATGTTGAAACAGTGCAACGTCGCATCCAGCACGACACAAAAATATCCTTCACTGTTGAGATTGCACTTTTATTGGTCTGTACACAGTGACGGTTTTGTCAGGTACAGGAACATGGGCACCGCTGTCACCAAAAGCCAGGGAGATGTTACTGGGTACCAGGCTGTTTTGGAAAGACTGGGGGATGGCAAAATTGCATCAGTGCGAAAGTGAGAGGATTCGTCCATCCCGGCCTACATCAATGCCCGCGATCTTGCCAAGGGTAGAGAGCTCTTCCCACGCCGTTTCAGGTAGATTTCGTGGAGCGATCTTAAAAAACATCAACCAGACAAAAATTGACGGTTGCTGGGTCACGTCTGGAAAAGTTTAATCGTCAGATGTTTTCTGAAGTGCAGGTCTTGTGAAAAACACCTTTTCTCGCAATAGAGGTCTGTTTATGCCAGGAGTTCATATTTCAGAATTTATACGTTACCTGTAAGGCAGTCCAATACTACCGTATCCACAGTCCACAGATGTGTTTCAAATGAACTGCTGACTGTACATTAGTGTCCTTGTGTGTGTGTGTGTGTGTGTTACATGCTTTGCTGCAGAGTAGGGTTTTTGGTGTATTTAGCATTGCAAGTCCTCGAGGAAAGGTATCCATTAAAATACTTTGTATATATTTTATTCCTCTGACTAGAAACAATAATGACATATTTAAAATTTTAGACCAGTTAAACAGATAAGTATGATGACACCTGTCATACATTAAACATCTTCAGTACATCAACGTAGTGTAAGAATGAAAATAGAGATTCACTCACCAGATTTCAGTGATGACTGGTGGCTGCCAGTGTGGTGTGATGGATGGCTGAGGGGGGAGTGGAGGACATGTGGTGCTGACACCAGACTCATCCTCTTGTAGGGATGCCAGCAGGGAGATGGAGAGGCTGTGGGTGTGTGTGCGTGTGGGGGCGGGGGGGGGGGGTCCTGCTATCTGACCACACGACTGGAACGTTGACTTATGCGCAACATAGTTCAAACAACGTGCTTGAGGATATACTCAGATTTTTAATACAGCCACTTGTAGCGTGAGGGAAATAATGACCAGCATTTCTAAATATGAAATATGCAGGTAACTTGTATAAGATTTTCAAAGAATGGCATTTCTTCAAAATTAACTATCAGATAAAAGTTTGAAATTCAACAACTGATGCTGTAATTGCATCCATGTTTATTTTTTAATTTTATACCAATGATTTTCATCCAATATGACTTGTCTGATTTACTGCACTTGTTAAAATAGCTACATTAATTTATACATTTGTTTACATAATAAATATTAAATCAAGAATTAATTAAATGAGAGTGGAGGATCAGTGTAGGGCAGACGGGTGTAGACATTTTGGATATTATTAGGGCGCTATAAATCGCATTGGGTACAACATTGTTTTGGATAAAACTGGACCCCCGCAGTGTAAGGTGTGGCGCCCTCTAACGGCAAAGGAGAAAAACGCCTGTGATCAGACATAAAAAACACAACTGACCCAGCAAATGGCAGCAGAAGGAGTAGTTTTTAAAGACACAGTATAATAATGTGAAGAAAGCTACTTAACATCCATCAAACTTTCCAGCTGTGTATATATGCGGTCAAGATTGTCAATCGCTTTGATAGAAACAAGCAAAGTAACCAACACAATTCAGAAATCACGTAAAGGATGCAGTTATGCTATTCAAAAGCCACCTCTTCAATAAATAATTCAACTCTAAATAAAGATTGATAGAATATTTTCTATTTTACAAAACTTTTAATTGTTATGCTTAAAAAAGTAATCAGGTTCACATACTTGTAAAAAAGTCACGTAGATCAAGCACTAATAGTTACAAAGCTTATTCTTGAGATTTTATCATGTTAAGGGGGGGAAATCGGTCACTTTCAATATAGATTGGTCTTCTTCATTATCCTAAGAAACTCCTGTTCGTTGATTTCCCCGTCTCCGTCTCTGTCAGCTTCGTCGATCATTTCCTGTGAGGAAAACAACCACCGTCAACAGGAGGGAATTCAAGCATAACAATTAACTGCTCTAAAAGCAAGGAGATATTTAACAATGTCACGGAAAGTTTCATTATGAATGACTTACTTGAAGCTCTTCGTCTGTGAGGTTCTCACCAAGTTCTTTGGCAACTCGCTTGAGATTCTTGAAAGAGATTTTTCCAGTGCCATCATCATCAAACAGCCGAAAGGCCTTCAGGATTTCCTCCTTCGAGTCTTTCTCGCTCTACAATAACACAACAATTTAAAAACGCGTGAAAACAGTCATTTTGTGTGAAATAAACAGGGTTGCTTTAAATTTAAAAAAAAAGAATGAATTACAAACCAAAGTAAGGCTATGAGACGCTGCTTTTGGTTTACTTGTATTAAGCACAATAATCTTTATTAGTTTAAATCATTTATGGAGAACAACAAAAAAGTCACGTATCTTCCAGGAAGAGCATAACTGCTAAATCCGAAATAAAAGTTGTAGAACAATTCTTTTCAAAACAGAACACTTCATAACATGGACTGTTGACACTGTAGCTTCCAAAAAAGCACAAGATTTTGTCCAAAGCTCGACACCTCCACGATTACCCAGTAATCTCGCTGTGGTGTCTCAGGTGTGGTCAGATGTTCCTAAAAGACTCACCATTTTTTGTGTCATCATGCTTAAAAAGTCACTGAAGTCAATTGTGCCAGATCCCTCCTTATCAATGTCAGCAATCATCTTCTTTATTTCTTCTTTCTTGGGCTCAAAGCCCAGTGCACGCATTGCCACCTGCAGCAGCCAGCAGATAAAGTCAGATTGAGAGCCAACATAAGGACTTCAGCTTTCGTTTAAAGGTGAATGATGCCAAACGGTATCGACGTTGCACCATACAGTAGGCTGGACCTGGTTTCAAAGACTTTAGCTGAGGCGTGCGTGCGTCTGAGACAGATGCATGTAGAAGTTCAGGATTCCACCCTTGGTGAAACGTCACACCTTTTAAATCCATGTGAACAGGTACAAAGGTAGGCACAGTGTATTCCAGGCATCCTCCTGGCATAGCTGTGTTTTTGAAAACGGTCCCATTTCCTCTGTGTAAACCTTGTGTTCTACAGACCCGATGGGTATGAGGGTACTGGAAGTGGGACATTGGAGTCCATCCCTCAGACTTGATGTCTCAGTGATGTCATTAAGCAGTCGGTTTTACTGCGGTATTCCTGACAGCAGGTTAATTAATACTGGTTAAGTATATGTGGTCGGTACTCAAGGGTTACTAGTACAAGTAAGGGGGGGCTGCCGTTGTTGTTCTTAACTAACATCTACAGAAATATCCAGCTACGTAAATAATAAATCTGATGCTCAGCTTGTTTAAAACCACTATGGAAAATACCAATTTGTCTGAATAAAAAGTTGAGAAATCCAAGTATGTACTTTGCTCACCGGGAAAACAAAACGCCCCGAACCAGCAAGTCCTAAACATTCTGTCTGAAGAGAAACAGTACATATAGCAGTGCTTATTTAAATGACGGCCTTGCTAGTTAACCTGGACGCAAGAAAAACATCAGCTGGCGCACGTGTGTGTGTGTGTGTGTGTGTGTGTGTACGTGCATGAATGCGTGGTGCTACTTGGCTATAGGCAGAGGTCCTCCCACTCATTAGTAACATGTGACAGGATGTTGAGGTGTGAAATAAAAGTTTAGAAAAGGAAACAAAAGCAGCTGAAACCAAATACTAAGAAATTCATTTAAATTCTGGAAAAGCAACTGATCCATCAGTGTTAAAAACAGACGTACGAGTCACAGGAGCACAATACTACACAGAAAGAGGAGTATGGCCTCCTTGTTTGGCTTTATTTTGAGCAGCTGCTCTGCTGTGCACTCCATCTGTTCAATTCCCACTGTGAAGCTTCCTTGGATTCTTCATACCATCAGACCGTTTCCTGTCCGCATTCACGTTTTATTCAATGTACTGCTGTGACGGAAGCCATATTCCAGTATAACAGTGTTGTTACCCAGGCAGGACAAATTACACATCAATGCTGCACTTGCTTTACCAAAGTATCTATATACAACAGAAAAGCTCCAATACTAAAATTATATAAACTGTGTAAATTCCATCCTTGTTTTTCCAGACTATATTGGGGTGGCTTCAGAAATGGTGAAAGTCCAGCAAACTGAAATTTTCAAGTATGACGTTTACTACAGCACTGTATAGTACTGCGCTATGTAATACAGTTACACTTTCGTACCCTATTGTAATGAGTAATGAATATGTAATGTGTCTGATATAATTATGTCTGTACTGTCAGTGAAATATACCGACAGTACAGTGATTTATATACAGAAAGCAATGAATAAGGTGCCGATAAAACTCGATCAGACTGCCGCTACAGAGGGACTCGGGGACGCTGCCCCACCTTCGCTGAACTAACAGCGGAGACGGCCGAGTGGTTCTTCAGACACAGGATCAAGATTATCAACGTTGTGGATTAATGAAGTTCTCTCCAAAAAGGCTAAACAATTAGTAAAATTTTTCCGCTATATTTTACTTCTTTTTTTTTTAAATTTCCTATTTAAAAAAAAATCAATTCAGGAACATTTTTGTGATGGTCCATATAAAGCAAAATCTGTAAAACCAAAGTCCAATAAATTGAGATGTACACCTAAATATTTTATATGCATTGTGGAATTGTTGACAATTAAAAATGAAAACAAGAATAATGTATAAAGCTGGGGTTAAAATAAGTCTATAGTAACACCAATCCTGGGATAATATAAATACTGGTTACTTCTACTGTCTGATACCTGACAATGTATCATTATTATTATCATCATTATTATTATTTCACATCAGTTTATGATGAATGCAAAGAGGATGACAACAAAACACAGTAACTGTGCACTGGATATGTGGGTTTATCTGGTGTATTTTTATTATTTCTAGAAGGCGAGTGTTGCACCCCCCCATGTGGCAGTGAACAGCTGAGATGGTGAAATACCTTCAGTTCTTTCACATCAATGGTCCCAGAACCATCGGTGTCAAAGAGGTCAAAGGCCTCGCGGATCTCCAGCTTCTGCTCCTCTGTGAGTTCGGGTTTCGGACCCGCTTTCTTGCGAGGGTTCGCGGAGGCCGCCTTTCTGGAAGCGGATGCCTGTCAAAAAAGCAAGACTGGCACCCAATTGTTTGTTAAGTTGCAACATCTCCTTTTAACTCATTGTGCTTCGTTAGTTTAACTATGTTTCCAGCCAAGTGAGCGTCTAGAAAGCAATCCATCCGTTTCCCATGGTTACGCTGCGGGACGTCGATTGCGTAGCTAACGCTCTATTCGCAGTGGACAGTTACGCTTTACGCCGGGTGAGCTAACGCTAATGCTAATGAAATGGCAGCTCGGCTAAAGCTGATAATCACCCTTAAAACCCGAAACCCGACTCCAAACAAAGGGAAACGGGGCCACATTTCGCGTGTGAACCACAACTAACTAGCAGGTTTAACTCAATTTCCCAAGGCAACTTATTAAACAACCTCAGTTTAAGACTGTCGATGTTGGCATCGTGCTAAAGTAGCTAAAAGTGACGACAGTGAAAGTGACCGAAACAGTCATTCTGAGCATTTACGCGCTAACCTGCTGTATATTCGACAAGAACACAACGTGTGTGTTTATTTCTATGTAAAATATTTACCATTTCCAAAGTTACGGCGCATATACCGAACACGTCCAAGGAGTACCGAAATGCGGACGACCACGGTATTTCACCCCAGGAAACGATGCTACTGCAACGGAGAAACAACAGAAGTTTAAAAAAACGCGTTTTTAACAAAGCTGCCAGCTGAGAAGCGACTGAATGGTTTATACTTCGCGCTTACTGTCTTCCACTGTGTTCCTACAGAACCGAACTCCCGCTCCTTCAATGGAGCGCGCTGTTGCCGGGCAACAAGGAAACGCGTCGGTGCCACGGCAAACGCGTAAGTATTTACGCATCGTAGTGTCACGCGTTTACACTGCAGGCATATCGTCATATTTTTATTGTTTCTCGTTTATTTATTTGTCTTGTGTCATTTAACCTGCAAAGAAAAAAACCTTTATCAAAAAAATCAGCAATACACTAAAAGATGGGTGTTTTAAATCGTTCTATTCCTTCCTTATACTAGATAACAACTTATATATAAACGCTTAATTATTATAATGTTGTTGTTGTTGTTGTTTTTGTTGTTCACTCTCGGGAGTTTAGCGAAGGAAAAGTTCTTATTGACTGACTGTTACCACTAGAGGGAGACATCGAATATGATTAAATAGGTAAACCAGCACGATCGAAGGCAGCAGTTAGAGGGGAAGGTCATGTTTGGTGTCATTTTTCATTTTGTCGTTTTGCTATGTTGCATTTGTGAAACACTTTTCATTAAGAAAAATGTGCCCCACATTATTTCTGAAAAATGCATTAGTTTTAGAACTGTTAACTAATTTTGACAAGAATGTAACATTTTGAACAATTTGCATTGCCAGTGGAGTTCCAGTTCCTTAGAATAGACCTATTTTTTTTTTTTTTTTTTTTTTTTTTTTTTTTTTATATTTGG